>JAFNEN010000492.1:0-322500 GCA_019343175.1 Oedothorax gibbosus
ACCTTTATTACTGTTTTAATAAATCATCCGATCGTTAAGGGGTTAATATTCATATCGTTGTAATTAAAGGTATTAAAAGCTATCACCAAGATGGTGGAGGAATGGGTGAAGTCCAAGTCCACTATTGCAGTCAACCAGGGGCCAAACTTAAAAGAGAAGACAATTCTCCTGGTCAAGATGATGCAGTTTCTGGAGAAGAGGTTCCCCAATGACCTAGATCTCAATGCACAGTTTCTGGAACTTGTGCACTACGTCTACAAGTGAGTTGTTTCTGATTTCTTAAACTATTGATTTGTTGTGGATTTTTTTTATTTGCTGTATGTTAGGGGGAATCTTACCGGTTTTGACTGAAGTTAACTCCTATCTCTTCAAATGTTATGTTGGTAAGGTGCTTGACTTGCATGCAAACGGTCGCAAGTTTGGGTTGGTCATTGTCAAAATACCTGTTGACTTATAAACGGTCTGAGCAGCCAAAACGTCCGACAAATAATACCCTATGTAAAGGGAATGCATGTTAAATATGCTCCCAAGTCCCGACATTGTGTACGATGTCACCCTTAAAAGCTTTGCGTTAGGTGACTATTTGGGTTTCAACTTATCACTTGACTGTTTTCAAAATTTTGACGCCGTTGCCAATAGCCCTCATGTAACTCTAGTACATTGTAATTTTTATATGTCTGTAGTTTAAAATTGCAGCCTGGTCCTTGATAATAGACATGTGTAGCTCTGGTGTGAGGTAAAGCAGCAAAAAAACTAACAAAAATATCTTAATTTCAAGCCATTTGGTTTTGACCTCAAATAATGAATTGTGAATCATCGCATTGTTTATTGATTTCAGAGTATTTTTTAAAAAATCTTTCTGAACTTGTAATTTTTTCCTTAATAAGAGTCGCATAAGGTTGATTCCACGAAAATGCGCCACAGACATCATTTTTAAAATTTCAACTAAATTATTATTTTTTTTGTTCCAGGAGATAAGAAATAAGTCAAATTTTATGAAAATAGCAAAATATAATAATGTAAATGCATCAATTATTTTTTATAGTTCATTATTGTGAGACTAACTTTGAAACCGAAATTTTTTTTATTTTTACCTTTAGTTTGATGTCCTTTAAAGTATTTAAATACTAATAGATGTTTGAAAACAAAATTATTTTTTTAAAGAATAGATCAATTTATGCATAATAACACAAAATTTTTTTATTGAAAACCTTTTAATTATTTTGCTATTTCCCCCAAACTTAGTGTTAGTCTCCATGTCATGTCTGTCACGAAAAACATGGATTTTTTTATTTTAAACAAAATCTGGGTAAAAATTGTTGATACTTAATTTTCTCTTTCTATATCTTAAAATAAACAGTTCGTAAAAAAATTTGAAACATACATTTAAAATTCTAGTTAAATATAGAACATCAAACTTTGTCATGTCTGTCACATTTGTCATGTCTGTCATAATTAATCTTTCATAATTAGTCTTTCATTGTCATACCCACATAATTAATCTAGTCATGGTCACTATCACATGTGTGACATGTATTCTCAAAGCAGTAAATAAAGTATTTTATTGAGTTGGGGGGGGGGGTATAGAAAAGCTGTTGTCATCTATATTAAGTTAAATAAGAAGAAGAGGAAGCTGTAGTTTGAAAAAAAAGAGGGAATTTGATATGATGTTTTGACTTTACTGAAGAAACAACTTCTACACTTCTTACTTCTTGTGCCATGTGGAACATATACAATCTATAGTTTTCACGAATTTCAGCAAAATTTTCCAAACGGTAAACTTCTGATACAAACTGACTTCAGCGAGAACTATTCCTATATTAAGCAAGATAAAATTCAGTCTGTTCATTATCAGAATACTTCCTCTACCATGTGTACTAAAATGGTATATTATTTTGATAGAGATTATGATGTTATTGTGATCAGCAACTTGGTCATTACAAAAGTTTAGGGTAATTCCTGTCAACATTTTAAACAAAAATACACAATCATATATTTTCAATGACGTAATCTTTCAACTGTCTGGCATTTCTCAGCCTCATCACTCGGCAAAAGATGTATTGATGGCATTGGTGGGACTATTAAGTGTCAAGTCCGAGAGGCTACTCGAGCCAGAAGTATAAATTGTCAAACACCAGGTGAGTTTGTTGGAGCTGCGAGAAAACTTTGTACTGAAATCAATGTCTTGTATCAATTCCACCCCCCCCCCCTAAAAAAATACACAAAATTAAAGCAAACCTCCATCTGTCATAACAAGAAATTAAAACAGTTCCTGGTACAAGAAACTCGAGAATTATTTCTGATCATGTGCAATAGGCTAAATATTTTATAGTCTGACTTCAGAGTCAAAAATGGGTTTACTCCTTTCAATTTCAATACAAGTTGAATGTATCGAAAACCACCTTTTGCACAATTCAACAGCTCACAATTTGCAAGGTGGCCAATGGGTGAACGTGAAACACGGTGAGGTATTTCATGGAAGACTTTTATTAACAGAAATCGTACAGAACCAGTACAAGTTAAAATATTTAGTATCAGCTAAAATTAAAAGGATGTTCAGTTTTGAATCCACAGATCATGCAGTCTGGTATGAGAAGAAGCAAATACTAGAAAATATTACAGCTCCCACACTAGTATATTACACAGGATTTAATAAATTTTGAGTATTTTTAAACAATTTATTAACAGCCACATAAAATAATACATCTATGTTACATCATCAATGTTATCTCCACGTTGTTTTTACAAAAGTAAAAGTGATATTTGAGAATAAATACTTAAAATTATAGAAAATTTTACACATGTCGTGTCTGTCACGAAACCTTGTCATTTCTGTCATGCTAATAAATATTTTATAATATTTTACTATTTACGAATTTCTTAATTTTTTTGCTTTCTGCTTGACGTATCAGAATCTTATATTGATTCCCAAAAAGTTCTAGACTTGACATGCATAACAATTAAGAGCAAATGGTAATAATATATGGTCACTCAAAATTTGTGTCTACATTTTGTCATGTCTGTCAAAGCATGTTTTAACCCAATTAATTAAAAGTATTTTCTCTTGAATGAAAATTTTAGTGTTTCTTTATAATCAAGACCTTTATTTGCATCACCCCATCGCAATTTTTTACCAAGCAATTAACATTTAGTACTTAAAAAGGGATAAGAACGCTGTCTTATGTCATGTCTGTCACAAATGGAATTAGCCATAAACAATTGGTGAAAATGTGATACATGTATTTTAAATTGTTAAAAACATAAAGCAATCTTGTTTATCTTCATACCATAGTTTGTAATGAATTTTTTTTATTTTGAACACAATAAAAAAAAAGGCTATGTTAATTTACTGTACATAATTTTCTAACATTATTCACCTTTTCAGAGATGAATCACTGAAATCCTCGGAACTAGGAGCCAAGTTGGAGCCAGCTTTCCTTGCCGGCTTACGATGTGTTCAGCCACATATCAGAGCCAAGTTCTTTGAAGTTTTCGATGGAAGCATCCGACGTAAGCTGTACGAAAGAGTGCTCTACATAGGCTGTTCACAGAACTGGGACCTCATAGGTAATCTGGCCTGTACTTCTCTTTCTAATAACATGTTTTAGAATGACTGAAAATTGAAGTCAGGATGCCCATTGGTTTTACAAATGCCCTTAAGACTGACATTAATTTAAGAATGTGAATCTATGTACTTATTTAACTCATTTCCGCTGGTTGTCAAAAAAAAATTGCCATTCCAAACTGAGCTTTCAGCTTAAGTTTATCTAAGCAAACGAAATATAAAACGAATGAAGACCATGTTCCTGAACATTTTATGTAGGACAAAGTAACTTGCATGAAAAATTAGTTTTAAAAAATCATAGTAAACATTTTTCTTTGGTAATGAAGATGTTAATGTGTTCTTAAAGTTGTCGTTATTGGGTTAATTCAACCAAATCTCTCCTCCCAGGCCCCCACTTCTGGATTAAGCAAGCAATCGAGCTGGTCCTGGTGACCGCGACCGACGGTGCAGCAGTGCAAAGCGCGACCCCTGCGACCATGCTGCCAGCCATCACTGCGGTCGTAGAACACGCAGACCCTAAGGACAGAGCGACTTTCGCAATGTCATCTCTGGTTGTGAAGGAGTCGTCGCCTGATGTAGTCAGTGTGGAACCCAAAGAGGTGAGAAATTTTATTTTTAGCTTCCACACTACGTTGAAGGGGAAGCTTTTATAAAGGCTACTTGTCAAACTACTTTCATGGCCCAAACTGTGAACGCTAGAGACAAGTGTGATACGTCAAAAAAAAAAGTTTGTCAAAACTAGAAGCCACTGATATTTTCTGAAGGAAATTAGAGTTTGGTATTGAAAGGATCTAGTTAGGTTAACTGAAGGTAGTATATTGTTTTAATGTTGTGAAATATTTTGTTTCTATTTAAAAGTGAGGAAGATTACATATTTATTCCTCAAAATATAAATAAATTTAGCAATCTGTTAGGATTTTCACGCAATTTGTGTCGTGATGTTTACGTTGTGACATCACGCTGACAGGTTCGTCGTCACGAGTAGTCCCGGAGAAAGCGCAGACCAAGTGTCTCGGTTGTTTAACCCTTTCAGTCCCAGTGATGTCATTTGACATCATCATGTTTCTAATCATAATTTTAAAAAAAATAATAGGGCTGACATCTATTGGGATTAATAAAAAATATTTTCTAATAGAAAAAAGTTTGAAGAATCGAATGATGTGCTTTTTGATATCATAAATGGCTATAGACAATCGGAAAAAAAATTCTAAAATGATGCCAAATTGTCATTGGGACTGAAAGGGTTAAAACGTGGTAGCATGGTGGGTGTTTTCTCTTGCTCCTCTCTTCCGCGCCTTTCGAAGTTCACACGAAACTTTTATTACTTTATCTTAATTTAATATGTAGTAGTTTGCAAATTTTTCTCCTGTCAGGCATGTGTGCCGACCGGAGTTATTTACTGTCTCGCTCAATCTATGCCATTTATTTTCTTTCTACAATTTATCCAAGCAAGACTGTTATTGTTTATTTTTGTCAACAATAGATTTTAGAAGATTTATTAAAGAGTCTCTATTTTTAAGTCTGAACTGTTTCTTTTCTTGAACCCACTCTGCAAATCACGCTCTGCGATTTTAGGAGCCTTTAGGTAGGGGCTATTAGTGAGAAATGCTATTTTTCGCTTCCACTCTATGTTGAAGTGGAAGCTTTTATAAAGGCTGTGTCTGTCACTCACTTTCATGGTCCAAACTATTAATGCCTCAGGCAAGTGTGATACTTAAAAAAATTCAGGGTCATCTGGGTCAGGAAGGATTTTTACGATCTGAGAAGCATATACTTCCAAAAGATAATCTTTCAGGAAAAAAATAAAATTTGAACTTTATTTTTCTTTTGAAAATGTCAACTGTGCATAAGTTTTCTTCAATTTTTGAAAATATACCAAGAAATAACTTAATGTGGTGTGACATCAGAAACCTATGTTTTATACTTTTTGTATGCTGCCCCCTGTAAAAGTAACAGGGAAGGTAGAGCCATTTTAGTACTTTCTGAACTGTTTTACCACTAATAATTAACTTTTTATTAAAGCAATCTAATAAGAAAAACAGCAACCCTCCTTATTTTCACTGCATTTTGTAAATTCATTTCTCCTTCTCCGGTCAATAGTTTTTATTGACTGGAAATAAATTTCCAATTTGCCAAATTATTGAATCGTTTGGCAAATAAAATTTAAATAATAAAAATGATTTTTTTTAAAAAAATTGTTCTTAGAAGAATGCCTTCTTTAAAAGGCATTTTGGATATCATATAAACATATATTTTTAGCTTTATAACCAAAGAATTAAAGATTGTTGTTATAAGCAAGATATAATAACGTTTAAGGTCAATGTTCAATTCAAGGGACCAAACGTTTAGGCATTATAAACAAGTTGTTGTAATTGAGTTTGACTGTATAATAATTTTATTCTTTTGATGGTTTATTGAATTTGTATTGAGAAAGGGTTCTAACTTTTTTTTGTTGATCATGTTTTTTCCTTCCATAAGGAGGATATGGAGATTGATCTAAATCCAGGAGAAGCAGCATCCAAAGATGCAACCAAAGTGAGCCTCCAGGCCCTGCTCAAAAAGCAAGCAAAGCTGCAGGAGATACTACATCAGGTATCCTAATTTACTTATAAACAAGTTCTTACATGTATTTTAGTGTACAGTGTAGCAACTAAAAAAATGCTGCTTTAAGATAAATTTTACAATAAAGTTTTTTTTTAATGGCTCAGATTACGGTGGAATGGGAGCGTGTCTCAAAACTGAAGTGTCTCTGTGTTAATCCAATGGGAAAAAAAAAAAATAATTTTCTAGCCACATAACTCCAAGCTGTATTGAATATTTTTTTTTATATGATAAATGTTTCTGGCCTACAGTTCTCTGTAATCGCACTATTTGAAGTTGGTTAGAATGGTTTAAACTTTAAATAAATAATTTTGCAAAATATTCAAACCAATTTCAAAAAGTGGAATTTTGGAGTCCTGTAAGCCACCAACATTTATTCTATAAAAAAAGTTAGTAAAAATATTCAATACAGCCGGAGAAATGCGACTTAGAAAATTATTTTTTCCATTAGATTAACACAAAGACACTTCAGTTTGGAGACCCACTCCCATTTCCCCCTTAAAGAAAGTTGTATGACTTAGAAGGGTCACCTGATACAATTTATTAGGGGACACTGAAACCACCCAAGTACTATGATGGAGTGGTCTTTTGTGCTAACCCCATTTTAATTTACCTAGCTTGCCTTTAATTATAATCCTTCTGATTACAATGCAAGCTTAGAAAGAACTTTCTTCCCTTACCTCCTCGTGTGGTTTTCCAGGAAACAACATGAGTGTCACTGTTCTAAGCCTACCTTGTTTAAGGTCTGCTGCAAAGGCAGATGGTAAATCGCAGTCGCCGTCCAAACCCAAGTAGGGTAAGGGAAAACAAAAACTGTGACTCTCACAATTTTTCTGTTTTAGGTTAACTAGGGGCATTGCTAAATGTTCCAAGACTAACCTATGCACACCAGAGTTCTTATATTCACTTGTATTTCATAGTGGGGAAAAAATCAAAGAAACTAAGTAAAGAAATCCTAAGTAATAATTAGACTGGTTTTAAAAAACAATCTAAAATTTGTTAAACAATAAATTTAAATCATAATTCTAAATCATAACTAACACCTCGCCGTACACCACGGCATGCAACTCAGGCTAACTCATAGAGTATACCAATAGAACAGAAGCACACCGTATTTATACAGATATCAATGGGCTCAGTTACAGTGCCCGGTATGCACAAATACAGATTGCAAAACCATAAAATTAGCATATAAGTCACTTTTGTACAACAAATTATGTAATAGAAAAATAACCTAACAACTACTATGTAGCAACTAACTACCGGTGAATTCGTATTTAAAAAAACTAATTATTTTTAAGTTTACAAACAACCAAACCAAAAACATTCTCATAAGGGGGTTAGCTAGCGATAGCGAGCAGGGGGCGTGCATCCTAGTGTCTAATGATTGTATTACAGTAAAGCTTAGTTTATCTGAAATAAATGGAAGGAAAAGGCTTAATGCATAAGTGAGTGTTCTATGTCACTGAGTATAGTATTTTCTCTTAAAATTATTGTATCTAATGTTAATTGAATTAATGATTCAACAGTTTTACACCTGTCTTTGCTTTTCTAGTGAAATTTTAATTATATTTGATATTTTTACTTGCCAAGAATGATTTTTTTCTTTTAATCATAGGTTAAGCTATAACTACATTTTTCCGTAAAATTGTATAGTTTTCAAAAAATAAAAAATTTTTGATGCCCAATATCATAACCAATTTTCCAACAAATTGTCTGGTTAATTAAATAAGGATTGGGTGCCCAGTAGGTTAAAGTGTTCTCCTTACATGCGAAAGGTTCTGGCCCGGGCATTGCTAAAATAACTGTTGACCTATAAAGGTCTGTGCAGCCAAAAATTCTGAAAAATAGCCCATGTAGAGGGAGTGCATGTTAAAATATGCATCAAAGTCCCAACGCTGCATACAATGTAGCCCTTTAAAGTTTGGTGCCTACATGGGTGTTTGCTCGTCACTTGTCTATGCTTCTATATTACAACGCCTGTCGCCAATAGCCCTTGTGTCGCTCTAGTGAGACGATATTTCAAACACCTAATTGGTTAATTGAATGCCAGATAATTGAGTTTTTAGAGACCATATATTGTTTACTTTGTATCAGGTGAGCACTTCACAGCTACTGGGATGCACCTCCCAATTATGCCATCTTGACACGCCCCTGGCTGCCAAATTGTGGGTGACTCTCTTCCCAAGACTCTGGAAGATATTCAGTGACAAGCAGCAGACAGTAAGTAACGGTTAATGAGTCCTGTTAAAACTCAACTAATGTTATTCGATTTTGACTGCTATTTATGTTTCCCTTCAAATTATAGGAAGTATGAGAGAAAAATCCTAAATAACTTCCATTTTTGTAATATTAGGCAAAATATATTTTTATTTCTTCTAATGGGACGGTTTTTTTAGCGGATCTACCGTTTGCAGAGTCAGCATATTTCCAGAACCTAGAACCAATTTTCTGTGGCACCACATCAGCTGCTCTTGCTACCAATTTTGACACTGACAATGAATCTGATCTCTCTGTTGGATGTTAAAGTATGACGAAAGTACCCAAGCCTCAACACGGGTACTCAAAGGATCTTTTACGTGCCATATGCGTGCTGCCGATTTACCCATCCTGAAAATCTTCCAATTCAGCCAATCCTCAAACCCTCGATCTTGGGCTCATGAGGTGGGCACACAATACCTCCCAGCCGGACGTTAAACAAAGTCTAGATCTTAAGGGAGAATTTCTGTCTTCACTTCCTATGTTAAGTTTAAGGGACAAATCATTGTTCACTACATTTAATTTAAAATTTATTACCCAGAAGAAACACTTAACAGTGTATTTTTGTATATCCTATGCTACATTTTGATTTTATGTTATACATGTTTTTAAAATTTAGTTGAAAATTTCAATATATATATTTTTTAAGCTCGCAAATCGCTCTTAGTTAAAGACTGGGTAAACAATCATAGCAAAATAAAAAAATCGGGAATAAATTTGCCAATTAAAGTGAAAAAAGATAAGGAGATGTTTAAATTCCTCTTGAAACACCCTAAAAAATTATTTTCATTAACTCAAAATAACTCTGGTTTTGGTTAAGATAAAATATATTCTCTATTTGCAGAACCTATCCAGCGAGCTGGTGCACTTCATCAGCAGTGGTATCCATTTGGGTCAAATGGACTGCCACCCAGATGCCACAGGTATTTGGACAGAGGGCATGATGCTGTGCTCCCCGGCAATACCCATAAAGCCATTCATGCTGAAGGTATGTAGCATTGAACCAAAATTCTTAATACTTGAATTAAAGCATAGGTGGTTTGTGTCAAGTACTCAGTTAATTTTTCATTGCAGATTGCTATGTTCATTTTTCTTTGCGAATAAAGTTAATGTCCAGTGGCGCCAGAACTGGTATGGCATGTATGGCAGTTGCCATACCAACTTTTGCACAGATTATATGTTATGCGGGGTTTTTTTCATTCCACAGAATCAAACCCCAAAAGTGACCATGTGAAAAAAATCCAACAAAAACAATTAAACTTGCAAATATTTTTGTCACATATCCTATGTTGTGTTTTTTACTTGGAAATGGTCATCTCTGAACTTTTTTGACAGTGACGGATGTAAGATAAGTCACTGGGGGGGGGGGTCAAGGGGTCACCTGACCCCCCCTGTCGTATTTGACAAAGTTTTTTTTTAAAAAACCCTTCCTAACTTAAAACTCTGAGCCTGGCACGCAACCACGGGAGAGACATCCCTCCCAACCCGTATTACAGTCAAATTTTACTTTGTTTTCAATTCAATAATTCCAAAGTGAAAAGAAGTTTGGGAAAAACCACTTTGCATTTAGTAAATCTGTGTAAAACAAAAGTTTGTAACTCTTCTAATGTGGAGGGTATTATAAAAAAAGCACCATTCTGTTCTGATAGAAAGATATCTGGCGACGATCTTTTTCATTTGTTTTGCGTTTTTTATATAGAATGTTCACAAAATGCACCTGACAAATAATATTTATGGAACTGTTCTTGACTGCAATCAATTCTACAATATGAGTTAGTTCTATATATGACTGAGTGTCACACTTTCCTGATTTTTATTTTAAAGAATTGGCAGGGCGCGGTGGTTTAAGGCATAATGCCACGATGGATACCTCCGCAAGTTCTATCCTCAACTTAGTCATAAACGGATCGTGCTAGACAATAAAAAAGCAATAAATAATGCCGAGTGTATGGGACTGGTGCACGTTAAATCTGCCGTTGTCACTATAAGTTTCGTTGGATGCCAGACCAATTTTCGGCCTATACCTCGGTTTAAAATTATGTGGCTATTCGGCAATATCCCTTCTGTAGCTCTAGTGAAACGGTAATTTATCCAACTTACAATAAAACCCTTTAGGTCAAAATAGTTGCCGCGAATCACAAAATCTTTTCAACAGAACAAATTCCAAGGTCGAATTGCTGGGTTTGAACCAGAACTGCAAAAAAGATTACGAGGCTGATTACATAAACGATCGGCGAGCAAAACTGTAACATACTTTATTTTTCAAGCTGAGCTAAAAAAAAAGTACATTTAGAATAACTTAATGCTTAAATAAATTCTGAATGTATTTACCCGTAAGAAATTTTTAAAAAAATTAAACCTGTCGCCAATATTCTGCGTGTCCTTCCAGGTTAAGGTTTCAACCTTCGTGCATCTTTAGGTTATCCGGTAATGATTAAATTTAAGTTTTTTATTACTTGAGCGCAATTTTAAACGCAGGTCAATTATGGCTTTAAGTTCCAATTTTTGAAAAATCATTTAGAATACTATCAGCATTTCAATCACGTTTTATCCAAAAAGATTTTAGGATAAAACGAATTAAGTCGATCCGAAACTACATACCGGATAACTGAAAATCGCTTTCGGTTAAATCGAAAATTAAATTCCGCATAGAACTAAAATTTAAATTCTGGTAGCATTCCTGGTTTCGCTCTAGAACTACATGAGGGTTATTGGCATCGGGCCTCGTAATTTGGAACCGTGGTCAAGTGACGAGGCAGACATATGAGCTGGCACCCAGCGCAGCCTTAGAGCGACATCGGTAGTAGTCCGGACAAAGATAAATTAAATTCCGGATAAAACTATACGGTTAACGAAAAAGCCTACACCACAACAATGCAAAATCTTTATTCAAAATAGAAGTTGAATTCAGTTTCGGATATAATTCCGGATAAACTAGTAACGAAAATGTTTTAAGGTTTAAACCTATTTGTTTATCCGGAATCTAAAATTTATACGGAAAATTGGATGACACAAATAATTAAACGTTAATTGGCTTAGTTTCTCAAATTCGTTAGGATCCAAACATCAATGACAAGTTGTCGAATCGCCTGATCATGATTCTAAATTAAGTGATGATATTTCTGATTTCAAGTTTATATTAATTCACTACCCTGATACCTTAAAGTTTATTAGTTAATGGTTTTATAACATAATTTAAACACGGTTTTTAACATCGAAAAATCGAATCAATGCTTAAAAACTAACAAAAAATTTAAACCTAATCAAATGAAAATAATTAGTTACAACCCTTAAACTGTATTTGTTATTATAACGGCAAAACCGGTCTCTTTCTTAAAGAATATTTAATGCCTCATTCCTTCTCGTGCTGCTTAATTAAATTAGCATCTTTATAGCTAAAATACAACGTACTTCATACAGAAATTAAAAGTTACTGAGCTTGGAAAAAATGCAAACCCAAAATAGCGTCAATTCGATGTTCGTTTCAAAGGCCGTTTTTCTGCACAGCCGAAGGCAATGTATGTTATCAGACAGTAGGAGGAGGATCAGCGAGGGATCTCAATGGTCCCCCAATTTTCTGAGAATTCCATCACATTAGAAAAAAGGCTGTAGTATTTATAGAATTGTATCTTCGAACAACTGCCTTTTTACTACTAAAATACTTTGATTTTTTCGCTGTTTCCACATGGTTACCATGAAATTCCGATCCCTTCCAATGGAGGTGATTGCGCCAAACTTGACCGCTGTTATAATTAACAAACATTCGATGATCAGTTTTTGGCGTTAGCGTCGCGACTCGCGTCGCTCATTTACGATTAAAATAATGACTGATACCTTAACAATATTTTTTTTAAGATAATAATAAATAATTCTGTGATTTCACCCAAAGAACGTTTTTCAAACTTAACAATATTTTTGGATTCTCGATCGACATCATAAACAACCCTAATCCGAAGTAAGTTATTTTTATAATTTAATTCTGTAATTAAATGTTCTCTAGATTTTGTTTACATTTTAAAATATTCTACTGGTTTTAGACCATGGGTTGGACGATTTATGTATTTAGATTTTTAGCATTTAAAAGTAACGATCGTTATTTTCTTAATTAATAAATATTAATATTTTTAATACAAAATATTGTAGTATCTATTATATATTATTATAAATGCAACATCGCCTCTTTGCATATAAGATGCAGCCATTATCTTCTTGTATTTTCCGGAAAAATCGGCATTTTTTGGTAACCCTATTTGGCGACTTCCGATTAACCGGAAAATTCGATTATCCGGAAGAGTCAATTTCCTGAGCATTCCGGATAAACGGGAGTTTACTGTACTAGGAAGAAAAGGATTTAAAGCCCCCCTCCTCTTTGGTAACCTGTAGGTTTTATTTTCCTGAACGGATTTTTAATCATATTGTTGAAACAAGGGACACCAAATTAAGATTAATGTTTCCCATTTCAATAATGGGGCAATTGGTGTCTTTGCCCCAGAAACCCGGGAAAATATTGAAAATCCGATATGGCATGTTCAAAATTAAAGAGTTGAACAGGTATGATTTTATTTCAGTCAAACTCAGTTACAACAACCTCCTTTACCAATGGCAACTCGTTTATAACGCCATAAAGGTTCAGTCCCTATATTACCCGCAGGCATTAATGCTATAATTACTTGCTAATAATGACAATTTTTAATTAACTCATCGGTTATATGTAATGCAAAAAATATACATTTATATGATATCGTCGGTCAAATGACAAAACCACAAATGCACAAAACACAGGATTGAAAAACTGGATGCTGTTAAGCCTACAGTTTTCAAAAACTGGCAGTCCCTAGAATCTGCACATTCGTGGTCTATGTGCATTTGACTGACGATATCCAAAGTGCCTTCTTCAAGAAAAAAATATTGTTTTGATTAATTAAATTGTATTTTATTCACCAAATGATGCCAAAAGTTGCCCAAATTTATTTCCTTCCTAAAAACATTATTGATTAGAGAAAGTGAAATGAAATTACTACTAATAGCACATAGGGTTAAAATTTATTCAACCGATATCATTTTATGCCTTTAATTAATAATATAACTATATAACTCATTCTACATGATTTACTACACTTAATATTTTAACTTTCTTTATAACGTCATAAACATAAGTCCCTCCAATGATGCTGTAATTGGGTTATACTCTATCATGTTTTTACTGACAAACCTTGAATTTCCTTTCTCAGTACCAGGGTACGTCTCACAACCTGTGGCATCGTGCATGTCTCCAGCTGGAGCATGCTTGCGCAGAGCGGGGACATATGTCTGCTCGTTCCGCTTCGCAGGAGGGCAAGACGGAGGCAGATGAGAGTCTGGACATTCTCTGTGAATTGTACTCCAGCCTCAGGGAAGAGGATCTCTGGGGAGGCCTGTGGGCAAAGAGGGCAAGGTAGGAATTAATATGCATAATGAAGACCAAATGACAGTGAGTCTCTAAACCAAAGTGACTGTGTTAATCCAATGAAAGAAAGGTACTGCTAGCATATTATGGCCTGTCTAGATTTGGTGACTTTCCTTTTATAGCCAAGTAACGAAAACACTTAAATTGGTAAACAATCCAGTTCAACTCAATAGATATTTACGTCAATCTTGTTGCTATAGAAACATTGTGTTTACTTTTTCACGAATGCCAAATACAGGGTTTCCGCGCATATGAAAAGTCTCATGAATTTTGACATTAGGTAAATCTTGTCATGAAAAGTCATGAATTTGAGCCAAAAACGACCAAAAGTCATGAAAAAACGATATATTCGTATGAATTTTGAAACATCTCATGTAAAATTCCGTAATATATCAGCATAAACGCTGCAGATTGGTTAAGTTTCTATTTACATTGAGTTGTAAGCAGGGTTCGATTTAAGCAGTATCACATTACAATTTTCTATGCAAATTTACTGAAACAGCAAAAAAAAATAGTCAACCGATTCGCTAGAACTGCTATGCATATTTTTTTAACGATTGTTTACTTTTTCTTCGCACCGTAATTCGGTGAAACTAAACTTAAATTTCAATTAAAACAATAAGTTTAAATAACAGATTATAATAATGAAGATATAAATTTTAATTAAAATGTGAAGATGAATTAAGATTGGATTACACTAAGATGTCTTCAAATCTCAACCAGCCAGTGCAATCTCCCATTAGGAGAGGAGTCCAATAATACTTCCTGATTTACTTATTTAGCTGCCTAGTAATTTTCACGAAATCTATCGATGACGTCACATTGCGTCAGAATGATTGACAGTTCTTTGGTTCTGTGTGATCAGAAGAGTGTCTCGTTTTATTTTTGTAGCTCCGGTTCAGGCTAAGTCGGACCAACCAAAATATTTTCTTCCGATCAAGTGTCCGCTCACTCTGTCTGTGAGTCGTGATCACATGAACACTTTGAATGAAAAAATACTTTTTGTTTACTTCGGCATTTACCGGGGTTTCTGATTTTAGACAATTTTTAGTTTTGATAAAATGGTGTGTTGGAATATACACGCTTTATATATTTAGATGTTATGTTGTTAGTTAATTTCGAGCCCTTGATTTTTTTGAAAAAATGCTTGAATATTTTTCCTAACAAATGTATGAACCATGTTAATAAGGATATGCATTGAAAGACCAAAAGTTGGGGATTTCTATTCCAAAGAGGCAGTCAAGAATTTAATTTTGAAAGACCTATGGACTAAATATTTAGCCTTAATGCAACTGGCAATGTTCCTGTCCATGTTCATAGACAAATCTGATGAAGATGATCCTTCCCCCCAACACCATAAATAAAAGTAATTGTAATTATTTTAAAGTGTTTATAAAGAAATTAGAAGTACATTTAGTAGCATAGTATTATATAAATTTGTCATGGGTCGTGATTCATAAAAAAAAAATTATCAATGTATTTTTAAGCTATGCTGCTAAACAAATTTACTCAACTTCTACACAAAGAATGATTTGTGTAGCAGTTGAGTAGTTATGTTGTTTTTAATTGCTGTATTTAATTTTAGTTCATATTCTTATTTTCCTATATTTGGTTTAGATATGCGAAGAAATAATTGTTTACTGAATATAAAAGTATATTTTAGAAGATAATGCATTGCACATCAAATTTCATAATTGCTCGAAATTCGAATTGAAATTTTTTTTATTTTTGGGCCGATTCCTAGAGTCATGAAAATTGTTAATTTCAGTCATGAATTTGAGACATTTCATTTTGGTAGAAACCTTGTGAAATAGCATTCTGGTCATAATACGCTAGCTGTTCCGAAAGAAAATAATTTTCTAAGCCATTTCTCAGACTGTATTAAATATTTTTAGAAAGGTTGTTTTTTTATAATAGGGGAACCTGTCTTGGCCATGTTTTCAAAATTTTATTTTTACACTAAAAATTTCATGTGATAGCACATATTAAAAGAAATTTTATTTGCAACAAGGATGTAATAGTGTAATATAAATGCCTTTTTTTATTTTCTAAATGTATTGTTTTTAAAACAGACACCTGGACCTAGTCTGACACTTTGGCCCACACAAAAATGCATAATTTTAAAGTGAACAATAATAAATATTTCAAATTATTTTGGTAAGCATTAAATGTAAAAATATATATATTATAATTCAACACTCTGGAATCATTTAAAAATCATATTTACCCTGATTAATATTTCGGGTAATACATTTTATAATATTTTATCTGTATTAAAATTTCTAAAATTGTCCATATCAAGTAGGTAATTTTTTTTATTTATGTTAACTATATTCTATTGAGTTTGTACACACATTAAATAAGATATAACTGCATTAGTTTTTTTTATCGGCACAAACTGGAAAAGTTAAAATATATTAATAGATTTGTAATCTGCCTCCTCCTGGATGGGCCTTTGATTCATTAATTTTTTAAAATGCATAGAGTTAAGAAAAAGATTTGAGATGCGGCCGGGCAAATACCTACTTAAAAACTGGTTTACCAAGCGAAGCCATCAATTGCTTTGTTGTAAGCCCAAACAAACGCTCATGGCGAAGTATTTGGTGCTATTCTACAGTGGAGTATGTATAGGCAATTGGCTACATCAATTTGGAAATTTTTTACTCTCTAATAAAACAAATATAATTTCAATGCATTTTTTCCTGTGTAGGAAATTACCATATTGTATAAATTCAGATCTTGCGCTACAGCCTACGACTGTGCAAATAGTCTTTTTTTAATTTTTATTAACGCTTTGTAAGGAATAAAATGTTTCAGCATTAATAACATTGAATGAGCGGCTTGTTTGGGCTTACTAGGGTTGCTTAGCAACTTTCTGACAGCTTAATTTTGTCTCTTGACAAGCATCTTCATCTTCTTAACTCTATAATACAATGTGTTTGGATAAGTTAGAAATTTAGTGTAAAATTACCATAGGGTAAGGTCTAGCCTCATAAAAAAAAGGCCAAGATACTCTTTGAATCCCTTTTTTTGTGCATTTTGTATTTTTACCTTAAATTTTTGTATGAACTGAATTTTATTAACAAAGATAGGTGCTGTTTAATGACTAGTTGAAATTGATTCCTCCTTGGGGGGGGGGAAGCTGGGTAGCCCAGTCTATAAGGGGCTTGCCTTACATGCTAAAGGTCCCAGATTGGGTCATTGCCAAAATAAATGCTGTTGTCAACAGTCTGTGCAGCCAAAAAGTGTAAATGAAACGTGTAGTGGGGGTCCACGTTTAGTGTGTTTCAAAGTCCCCAGGCTGCGTACAATGTTGTCCTTAAAATTTGTCTTAGATGCCTACTTGGGTGTCGGCTTGTCACTTGATTGTTCTAGACTATGTTGCCTGTCAGTCGTAGCTCTAGTGTGTTGATAATTCAACCTAACCCTCCTTATGTAAGGCTTGCAAAGCCTATTCCTAACTCTGTGATGTCCTTGGCAGGTATGAGGAAACAACAGGTGCCGTCCAGTTTGAGCAACAAGGCCAGTTCCTGTCTGCTCTGGAGTGGTATCGGGCAGCCTTAACGCGGCAGCAAGTAGAAAACACTCCTATGCCTATGCATCTCAATTCAGAAGTGAAGATGTGGGTGAACCAAATTATAAGGTCAGTTTCTGCTTGAACCATATTATAAAAACTATATGCTTTTTTATGATTTTTATTTCTGATTTTTTAAAATTCTAACAAAGTTTAATTACAGTAGAACCTTGATTATCTGTCCCTCTTTTATCCGGAACTCTTTGTTAACCGATTGTCCCTAAGCTCAATCAAAAATTACTAAAATAAGGTAATTACCCTTTGTTCACAAAAAACCCCGACTCAGAAATCTACAGCCATTATAAAGTGAGCAATCTTAGTTAAATCAGCAAACTTCCGCTATTCAAAAATCGGGAATCTCCGGCGATTCTTTAATCGGGAGATTCCGGAGTTTATGAAATCAAGGAACTGTGGTTATTTTATGATAGCAAAACTTTGGTAACTCAAAAAAAGTATAAGCAAATGTCCGGCAATCCTTAATTCTCGAAAAAATCCTGAAATCAGCTAAAGTCACGAGACTACAATTGATATATATATATAGATACAATAAAACAAAAAATAAACACTTTTCCCAGAACTCCTCTAAGATATTAGAAGAGTAATTCCAAATAGCATTTTAGAACTTTTCGTTTTGCTAGGAAGTTTCAATTTTAAAGATACCAAAAAACTTTTAAAGATACGCGGAGAAAGATATACTTTTAAAGAACTTTTAAAGATATACCATTTTAAAGATACACCGACTTTCGGCGGTCTTCTGTACTATAAGTTTTACTATTTAATGAAAATTCTCTATTATCCGGAATTTTTGATTATCCTACCTACCTCCAGTCCCAATTAGACCGGATAATCAATATTCTACTGTAATTTGCAATGTCTGGCTTGATCCTCTGAGAAATAAGCAAATTGGCTGAAGTGTAAACTTGTTTTCACTTATAAGGTTTAGAGTAAAATGTCCTACTGAAAATTGGTTTTCTTAAATTGTTTAAAAATTATATTTCTGTAATAGATAGTTATAAATGCTTCTCCATATTTTAATATTTAATAAAACTCGTCAATTTATAAATTTTTAAAAATTATATGTGTTGCTGAAAAATCTGAAAGTCAAGGGGAAGATTTATAGCTGTATACTTTAGAAGGTTAATTTGGAAAAAAAAATTGACTCAGTTGAAACTAAAACTTAAAATGTTTTTATCCCTCAAAGAACAAAAAGATTCTGGAAAAATTAAGTTTTTGGGTATCCGTTCTTTCCATCTCCATCGGAGCAGTTTTCTTCAACGCCTTGCGCTTAGTTTGTTTTTCGGATATTTTCCTATGACGTCTATGGGTGAAAGTACATGTATCTATACGGATTTCCGTATTTTTTTTTTCAAATACCGAACCATGACAGAATTATTTCTCTGAAAACAGGGTTTACGCTCATATGAAAGTCGTGAAGTTTGACATGAGGCAAATTTTGTCGTGAAAAGTCATGAATTTGAGCCAAAACCGACCAAAAGTCATGAAAAAACGGTATATTTGTATGAATTTCTAAACATCTCGTGTAAAATTACATAATATGTCGCCATAAACGCCGCAGATCAGTTAAGTTTGTATTTTTATTGAGCCATAAGCAAGGTTCGATTTCGCATTGCAATTTGCGATGCAAATTCACTGAAACAGCGATACAAATAGTCAACCAATTCGCTACAACTGAGATGCATTTTCTTTATTGTTTACTTTTTCTTTGCACCGTAATTCGGTGAAACTAAACTAAAATTCAATGAACAACAAGTTCACATAACCGATTCTAATAATGAAGTTATAAATTTTAATCAAAATGCGAAGATGAATTAAGATTAGATTGCACTAAGATGTCTTCAAATCTCAGATAACCTCCCATTAGAAGAGGAGTCCAATAATGCTTCCCGATTTACTTATTTTGCTGCCTAGTAATTATCGCGAAATTTGCTGGTGACATCACATTGCATCAGAATGGTTGACAGTTCTCTGGCTCTGCATGATCGGAAGGGTATCGCGTTACTATTGTAGCTCCAGTTCAGGCCAAGTCTGACAAACAGAATATTTTTCTGGTCAAGTGTCCGTGAATCGGACTTCCACTATTCTCGGGATCCACTTCCATTACTTTCATTACTTCCTCCTTCCTCTTCACTTCCATTACTTCCTCCATTCTCGGCCTATATCAGTGGAAACTATACTTAAATTTCAATAAACTGCAAGTTTTAATAATTAATTGTAATAATAAAAATACAAAAATTAATTAAAATTTAATTACTCTAAGATGTCTTCGAATATCGGTTACCGGTCAGTGCAATCCAATAATGCTTCCTGATTTACTTATTTTGCTGCCTAGTAATTTTGATGAAATCCAATGATGAGGTTGCATTGCCTCATAGTGATTGGCAGTTTTTTGCCTCTGCGTGATCGGAAGTGCATCTCGTTACTTTTGTAGGTCCGGCTCAGGCCAGTTGTATCAACCAAAATATTTTCTTTTGATCAAGTGTTCATGAGTCGTGACCTTGTGATTACAAGAACAGCTTGATTGTAAGATTTTTTTATTTACATTTGAAACTGTTTTTTGGCAGTTTTCCTTCTTCGGCCTATACAAGGGTTTCTGTTTTAGACAGGTTTTAGTAAAAAAAATGGACGGTTGGAAATTTTCTGGAGATTCCGAAAAATTTTCGGACTATAGCTGAAATTCAAAAGTGTTCGGATTAGCGGTTCTATACTATATTTTATTTTTCATATTAAGGTATATATATATATCAGTTACTAGATTTACAGACTTAACATAAAAATATATTTTAGAGCTAAGTATTCAAATATCTACTGGATGCAGAGAAAATGAAATTTGTATTTATTTCACCATTGCAATCTGCCGCTTCTCCTAAAAAACATCACCAAAAAAAGAGATAATTTGGCTTTCTTTTATATATTTTTTTCAGGTATTACTGTGTTTAAAATTTTAAGATGTCGTAACACTAAACATGAAAAAATAAAATAAATAAAAAATAACAAAAAAAAAATTGTAGACATTTTAAGGTTTGAACACAACTTGATAACTTTAATTTAAAGCGAAATGTAGCTCATCATAGCCTCAAGAATATTGAAATATGAAAAATTTCCTTAAAATGTTATTCGACTAAACCTGGAAAAATAGAAAATTCATCCTGGGAAACCTGGAAAACTCGGGGATTTTTTTTTTTTATAATTTAGTGGACACCCTGAATTCGTTAAAAAAAAGTGAATTCTGGTTATTCTATAAGATATGAAGTTTTAGCGCACAAGTAATGTCATTCCTATCAATCGTATTATTAAACACTTTGTAGAAAAACAAAAGACAAAATACTTGCCGTCTATATTTAAGGGTACAAATGTTTAGCATTTTACAAAGTTCAAGTGAAGATGGTTCCGGCGAAGCAGTGTGAAAATTCTTAAAATATAAATAAAAAATTTCTGTGCATGTTCGATGACGCTATTATTCTCTTTTGCATTTCAGGTGTCACCGTGAACTGAATGACTGGGAAGGCCTTCTTACCTTGGGCACTGGCATGCAAGACTGGAATTTAGTGTTAGAATCTGCATGGCGACAACAACCCAACTGGAACTTGATGAAGGAAGCAGCTGCACAGGTAGTAATACAGTTAAACTCTGTTACAGCAACAAATTGATTATGCCATATATTGCTGTTTCCTTTAATTGCCCATAAACCTTAATGTTATAACATCTTGCTCATAAAGACAATTTTGAATTAACGCCTCAGATATAAAGCAATAAAAAATACCCTTATATGATATTTAAAATGCCTTCTTAAATAAAAAGATTAAAAAAGAAATGCCTTATCACTGTTAAAATGTTTAATTTTTTCCCCAAATTCAAAATTTATGTTCTGCAAATAAAATATTGAGAGGATAAATAAAGTTACTTCTAATAGCACATTGGGTTAAAATTTATTTAATAGATGTATAGCTATTTTTTTTTCAATAGATCTTTATAACGTAATTTAATGAGTGCATAATGCATATCTTAAGTGATATGCTACAATTAATATTTAACTTTGTTTATATTGTTACTCGTTTATAATGTCAATAGCATTGCAGCTCCTTGAATGATGCTGTAACTGGGTTAAACTGTATATTTAAAAAAAATAATTAATCCCCTGAAGAATGCAGACATATAATGTATAGGTGTCGCCTGTGTTCAACTATTTACTTTTTAAAAATATCAACAAAATTGAAATTTTAAATTTAAATCTCGTGCAGTGAAAAAAGCACATCACTTTGGCCAACTTGCTTATCTCTTAGAGGGTCTACTATCACATCAATTAAAGTGTGTAACTGTCATTTATCATAATTATCAAACTGTTTGCTGTTTCCTAAATTAAAGTTGCATAATATGTTTTTAAAAAAGTGTGCTTATTATGTTTGACATATGGTCAAAAAAAATTTCTTGCATCATTTTAATGCAACCATAATAAACATGTAGGCGACAGTGAATTATGTGAAGAGGTTTGAATTACCACAACATCGTTCGAACTGTTTCTGATACTGTATTAACGTAAATGACTATTTATCATGCTCTGTATATAGTTGTAGTTCCTTTTTAACCCCAAGGTTAAAGAACTCAAATAATTTGTATTATAGCAAGAAACTTTTGAAACTGTAGGTTGAAATTGTAAACTTAATTGATGCCCTGCCTTGCTCCCACTAACTCTTTGTTGGCAGTCTTTTACTTTATCCAGGTCCTGATATGGATTGACAAAACAGATATTTGTTGGGGAAGAGTGGCTGCACATAAGTGTGGCATTTTAGCAATTCAAAAGCAAAATACGGTTATGTTCAATTCTTTACTTACATAAATATATAGTAATAATGTTTTCTGTGTTATTATCTACTTTAGAATGAATCTTGATCTGAATATCCATTTAAGTTATAATTAAAAATAAGTTTTTTTATTTACATTAAAAACGTATGTGTATTTTTAAATGTATGTTTCCAACAAGGCGATTATTTGAAATTTTGTCTGGTGCAGCATAGAAGCTTGATCAGGTCCTGCTTTACCACTAGAGTATGACTTCTTTCTTTACAATTAAAATTTTACTTTGCCTCAACAAATTTGAAATAATTCAACTTTTTTTAAATGTCAGGTCGAGCTGACATGTCGTCGTGAAGAAATGTGGAAACTGCACCTGTACAAGGGCTACCTGAGCATTTGCCACAAGGATGAACGCAACCTGGCATCAGTGGAGAAGACGGTGGAGCTGTGCTCCAACCTCTGCATCAAAGAGTGGAGGAGGCTACCGCATGTTGTGTCGCATATACACCTACCAATACTACAAGTAAGGTTGCTTAATGTGACTAGCTTTCAAACATCGCATTCAAAAATCAACCCCCCCCCCCCTCTATCTCTCTGACAATTTTTATTTAATTAACCCTCCCCTCTCCCAAATCAAGCTCTGCAAGCCCAGTCATTAAGGTGCAGCCTTGCAAGCAAAAGGTCCCATCCCAGGTTCGGGTCCAGGCATTGCTGATAAACTGACGACCTATAAACGGTTTTTGCTGCTAAATTTTCCAGCAAATAATACCCAGTGTAGAATAATCGTATATTAAAATGCTTCAGTCCCGACGTCGGGTAGGATGACACCCTTAAAAGTTGTGTTGGCCGTCTGCTCATCACTTGATTGAGGTTTAAATTTATGACACCTGTGGCCAATAGCCCTCGTGTAGCTCTAGTGTGACGATAATTCAACCTAACATAACCTTAATGTGACCAGATTTTCAGAGTCAAAATCCCTCACCATTCCCCCATCTCTACAACAATATTTATATAATACCCGTTCCTCTCCCTGAAATTCTAAACAATCAGGAAAGACTAATTATAAGCAGATAGTTACCATTATCCTATGTAATCATGTATAAAATTTAAGGTCTAATACTAATTTTACAAGTCTTTAACGTTTTCAGGAATAGTTAATAGTTAGCACTATCCGTAGTGTATGGATCCTGGGTTACACTTTCTCATTCTTTTCAATAATTATTTTTAAAAAATCTATTTTTTGTTAAATCTTTGGGAATAAATTAAAGTCTATAAGCCAAAGGCAATTTATTGAACCTTCTTTCTTACTTTTAAAAAAGTTTATTGTTGTTAAACCTAAAATCAAAGGTATAATAACCTGCAAATATTTACATGGACTTATATCATGGGAAGTGAAAAAAAAAAGTACAGGACATGTTTAACTCTGCCTTGAAGACCAAATTTTTAAGAAATACTTGCATTTCTGTTCTAATTTTGTAAAAATAGAAGTTTTTTTAATGCTAGGTTATGATTTAGTACTACTTATAATTTCAAGTGAAGAGTGTAAGCACCTGTAAAAGAGCCATGTCAGTTATCAGTTAATTGACCCAACAAGAAGAGGAGAAATTTAGTTTAAACTATTTCAAAATATTAGTTTGCAAACTATTTCATACTCTCTGAAGTACATTCATGCAGGTTTTGGATATCTAAATCATAGGACATATGAAGAGCTTAGTGGAAGAATGTGCTAAGTGACAGTTTGGAAAAAATTGAGATTTTTGTGTCAATAAACATATTACTAACTTCTTTAATGATAACAAGTTTCCCCTTTTTCATCAACTTTAAGTTTAGTAGATTTTTTACCTTTTGTAAACGTGCCGTTTTTAACGTATCCAAGTGCAAACAAAACTTTTAAACTCTTTTTCTCGTTTTCATCTTTTTGTCACTTAGCAAGTTCTTCCACTAAGCTCTTCATATACTCTAAAATCCCATGTTTTTCTTTTAGGCTGCACAGCAGATCATCGAGCTGCAGGACGCTGTACAGATCCATCAGGGCCTGCAGCCAACCCACATTGGTCGTAACGCCAGTCTCCACGAGATGAAGGCCATCGTGAAGACGTGGCGTAACCGCCTGCCTGTGGTGTCTGATGACCTCTCCCACTGGTCGGAGATCTTCTACTGGCGCCAGGAGCACTACAGAGCCATTGTGTCTTCCTACGAGGGGGCGCCGCAGACCACACCGCCCTCCGAGGTACAAATATTTGTTCATTTTCTTGTGTTGGGTCAGTGTCTGCAAGACAGACTTCAAATGTCAGTAGTAGAGGAAAATTGGTTAAAGTTTGATGATTTCCATACCTTTACATTATGATATGGGTTCGTGGCAGTAGCTCACTTGTTAGACTCCTTTCACAAACACTTTTGGTTCTTTTTGCCAGTCTGATTATAGTGGCAACAGTAGGTCAAATTAAGCTTTCACGCCGCATGAAACCATAACGACGTACTTACGGTTTTATCAACGTTATTTGTCTAAGTTAGTTGTAATATGAACTACTGTTTTCACATACAAGTGGGTACATTTTGGTCATTGATAATAAATTTTTTTGCTGTATATTTCCACTACAGACATGTTTAACACATTGGTTGCAATTTTCAAAAGACATCCCCCACTGTGTGCTCCAATGAGAGGGCGACGCAAACCACACAGACATCTGACTTAAAATTTTTTGTTTATACACTTGCATCAGGTTATACTCCTTTGGATTACAACACAAGCTTCGAAAACACTTTTGTCCCCTTCTCTCTTTTTTGTTTAGGAAATGGCGAAAGCATTGTTGTTTATCTAATCCCACCTTTGTTAGAGCTCCGAACCCAGCCCAAACCGAGGGGGGGGGGGGGGACAAAAACATTGACACTCACATCGTTATGTGGGAAACACAAGGGGATTGAGGAAGACTGTTTTCGAAGCTTGCATTGGGATCAGAAAGAGTATAGTTAATAGGACCACAGTTTCGGAAAGACATTCTTTATATGCCAGTAAGGGAGGCAAAATAGGTTAAACTGTGATGATATTCATACTTTTGTATTTCATTGACTTGGGTTTGTGACAATGGTTTCATTGACAATAGTTCACTTCTTTACACAAGCACTTTCAGTCATTTTTGCCACACTTGCATTGTTTGTATAATCATTGTGGAAATAGTAGTCCGAATCGAGGTATTGCACCTTTTGAAATAATAACGCATTAGGGTTTATCAATGCTATTTGTCCAAGTAGTGGTATTGTTCAGTGAACTACAGCTTTCACATTACATATGCAGTAAATTTCAACATTGAGGGTAAAATTTGTTGCTGCCACTGCTGACAGGTTGAATGCATTATTCGCAATGCCAGTCTGCATGAGATGAAGAGCATCTTTAAGGCGTGGCACAACCGTCTGTCCTTAGTGTCGGAAGACCTCTCCCACTAGCCCTTGATCTCTGGATCCAGGACACTATTAGACAATTGTGCATACCACACAGATCTCTGAAGTACCGTTTTTGTTTTTCTCTTAACATAGGTAGGTTGCTCAGCGTATTCCACAAAGATTATTTCTAAATGCATTATTGGAGGCAAAATCAATTCAACTGTGATGATTGTTGTGCACCTTTATTGCACAGGGTGAAACTATCATATCAAAGTACTATTAATGATCCTGCCAATTACTTACGCCATTGTGAAAATTCCTATGTGTTTTGTGGTATGTGTGGAAATCCTTTGTGTGTATGGTTAATTGAGTTATTCTGACATGCAATGAAGGGGCATTCAGAAGATAAGGCACAACCAACTGCTTGTTCACTTGATAATCATTATTTCACTTCCTTGTGTTTTCTTTCAAATGATAAATAATTTTATTTGCATGACATGTTTTGATGTATAAAATGAGACATTAATTTATGCTATTTTACTAAAATCTCCCACCTTTGAACTTTACAAAAAACTCAAAATGCAATTAATAACAGTACTATTATGGAGTTTGTAAACATCTTCAGTATCTGGTTTGTACACTCTTATCTTTGGGTTCAGAATCGATGCTTTCAGATAAGGAGGCTGCTGTCTGGAAGTGGGCACTTTAAGCGTCTTATACCTCAAGTGGATTGTTGTACTTAAAACTAGTTTTAGTTCAATTTCACATGTCAACCCATTTATTTGTTCTGAGTGTCTATTCAACTCTGGATCATACCTTAACTGTATGTATTAACCTTTTAATTTAAGATATAAAAGCCTGTCTGTGTTTTAAAAGATGTGTGGTATCGGACTCTACAAGTAACTAAATATTATTTAGGCAATTGTTATATTACTTTATTTTTCCTTTTATTTTTTTATCATGGCTGTTCTTTTTTGTAAATAAACTTGTTCATAATTGTAATGAGTTTCTGGACTTTATCTGACCCAATGAAACAGATACCCACTGCCAAAGGTCTGACAAGGGGTTATGGGCCCAGCCCAACCTCTTTGAATTTTACCTATAGTATGTGTTTCGGTGTTTGTAATTTTTAAATTTTCTGGATACTTGTAGAAAAGCCATGATCTGTTTTTTTTATTGATTAGGTTTTTTAGAGTAGTAGTTAATAGAAAAGTAATTTAGAAATTTTAATGGTGCGGTTAAGAAATGAAAAGAGTATCAAGTTTGCTAGTGTTTTTAAAGTGAAAAATGAAGTCTAGTTAGGCTAATCGTGTTGAGGACTTAGACTCTGACTTAGCCATATTGTTGGATGCAACTAATTAGTTGATTGAAATCTCGAGTGCTTCGACAGGGGCTGCTACTAAATCAAGATGGAATCTCGTAGCTCAACAGTGCCTTTGCTGACCATGGATAACTACGGAGCCTGGTCACAAGAAGTAAAAGTTTTGTTGATGGATCATGGTTCATGGGGATTCATTGATGATTCTGAAGCAGCTCTAGATGAAACGGCTTCTAGCAGAGAAAAGACGGACTACAATTCCAGGAAGACTAAGGCTTTTACAACCATCTACTCTTCTATCTCTGAGGAGTTCAAGCCGCTTCTATCTTCAACCACTGACGGTAAACAAGCTTGGTTTATCCTAAAGGAACACTTTGAGCCGAAACCCAAAGCCCACCTGATGCAGCTATTGGATCAATTTTTCGGAACCAGGATGCAGGAAGGAGAGACTATGGGACTGTTCTTGTCAAGAGTAAAGAAAGCCGCCCAGGACTTAGCCGTTCTTGTTAGCCTTTAACTTGTTCATAAATATAATGAGTTTCTGTACTTTATCTGACCCAATAAAACACATACCCACTGCCTATTCTCAGACCTTTGTCTGACATGGATAAAGACATTGTAGTTGCCACAAGAATGTTCCAGAACCGGTCTTTACTTGATTTGTATCTCCAATAAAACATCAACTTCTTTAACATGTTAGTCTTTTTTTTAACCTTGTAATATTCCCTAGATATTCCCAATTGTCCAATTACCCAAGATTTTTTATACAGAAACTTTTCAGTGGTCTTCTCGGAGACTAAGCCTATAAGCAAATCTACTATTCAGTGTTACCAGTTGGAGTTTCACGCAAATTTTGCCTTGACGTAAAAATGTACAAAAATTCTAATAAGAAATACATAATTCCCTTAACATTGTCACTGCTTCATTGAATATAGTTGATAAAACTATGTGTTAGAGGGTTTATTCAATCCTAAAATCTGGATAATTTTTTGTGGTGTTTGCAGGTGCAGGCTAACCATGCCATGCTTGGAGTGCATGCATCGGCACAGTCCATCATACATTATGGAAAGGTAGCTCGCAAGCACGGCCTCACTTCTGTATGCCTTGATGCCCTGGGCCAGTAAGTATTCCTCATGATTCTTCTACAACTTAACTATACTCAGTGTCACATATAGATCCACATCTATATTTGATACTGGCTAATTTGGGGTGGACATTAATAGCCTGGGCAGTTGCCTAAACATTTTTAAATGCCCAAAATAAGGGCATTTGTGTTCAGATATTATTTTAGTTTCACTTTCATACTAGTTTTAATAAACATTAAAGCTTTTATAAATTGTAAACAGCATTATAATTATTGTGTATTCTTTCTAAATTAAATGATATCTATTTAACTAATATATATATATATATATATATATATTATATATATATATATATATATATATAAAAAAAAGTAAGCTCTTTTAAAGTGTCAGCAGCCATAACATGATGAAATATTGATGTTAGAAGTCCAAAAATTCTTTGAAAGGTGTGTCTCCCTTATGCCTAGATGGCTTTTTTTGTTTTTCTAATTAGTTTTTTAATTAAAAATTATAATAAGTTTAACGAAATCGAAATCGTGGTTCCTTTTTGTATAACT
This sequence comes from Oedothorax gibbosus, assembly GCA_019343175.1. Classification (NCBI taxonomy): domain Eukaryota; kingdom Metazoa; phylum Arthropoda; class Arachnida; order Araneae; family Linyphiidae; genus Oedothorax; species Oedothorax gibbosus. The sequence goes on from JAFNEN010000492.1 coordinate 28,599, forward strand.
CCCCAGGCTGAAAAGATCAGACTGATTTTGTTATGTTCTGTTTAAAGAACAGTTGCTCTCTGCTCTGTTCTTTTAAAAAGAACAGTTCTTTAACTTGTTCTTTTTACAAAAGTTCCTTTACACATGGAAGAATTCAGGCAAATATAAATATATCTTCATTAAAATGAACAAGTTTTTTTTTTTTTGGTGTTTATATATAGAAAAGCATACTTGCCGACATGTACGGTTTAGCCGTACAATGTACGGATTTTCAGTGTATTGTAAGATTGTACAGACAATGAGAATATTGTACGGTTTTTTAAAGAAATTTTGATTTTTTTAATTTTAAAAATAACAGATATTTTTTTTCAACGTATAGGATCCGATCCTTTTGTAGATCCGTTCATTGAACTCGTTCACTCTGGATCGACCCATTACCAGCGTGCTCGGAACCAGTTTGTTCGTTCTGTAATGGGTACTTGCATTCCACGTAGAGGATCCGAACAATCGTTTCCTTTGTGAATCCGTTCATATGGACCCGTTCACTCCGGACCGACCCATTTTTAGTGGTAGCGCGCTTGAATTGGAATTTGTTATTGTTTCGTTTGTAAGCATGTGAATTCCGCTTTCGTTTATATTCTTGTATTATTTAAACGATGTCAGCGTCAGGAAGTCAGAAAAGTAAACAGTGTAATCAAGTTTTTTTGGACTCTTATACAAAACAATTCCCATGCATCGGAATTTCTCGAAAAGGACCCAATTTCGCTTTCTGCGCTGTTTGTGCTTGAGATGTTAAAATTGCTCATGGTGGATTAAGTGACATTAAAAATCACATCAACTCTAAGAAGCACGCTGATTTTACTAAAAGTGTTGAAAAAACATTTAAAATTGGAATTTTTTTTAGTTCTGGTGAAAACGATAGTGAAATTATAAATGCGGAATGTTTGTTTACTTGTGAAGAGGGACCCTATATACTTAACTAGTTTTGATGTTAAATTATTTAAAACAAATAAAGGAACATAGTTGCGGCAGTGAAAGTGGCTATTTTGTAGAACGCAAGACTCTGTAACTACAGAAACCATGTGTTGCCACACAGAAGGAGTAAATATCATACCGCTACACACTCCCTTCCCAGCCACAGCGATTACGGTACGTAATGTTCCAGATGTTTCGAGAACTTGACTTTCCTACCCCTGCGCGTCATATAGCTTCCACCTTCAGGCAGCAATTTGTCCGACTTGTTGGGGCAAGGAGTGGGAGGAGGGTCCATGGCAGCAGTTGATGAAGCATCCGTCTTAGACTGTTCTGAGTTTTCGTGCAGAGTAAAGCAAGGCTTCAATCTATCGATTGATATTCTTTTGACTATGCCTTTGATTTCAATGTCGAAATACTTGGGCGCTTTTTTAACAACGAAGGGGCCAAGATAAACGGGTTGCAGGGAAGAAACGGTTGCATTGTTATACACAAAAAACTTGGGAGCAATTAGAAAGTTCTTTTGACACCAAAACAGACTTTTTGCCACAAGTAGTCGTTTTTGAGGGTTTCAATTTACATATTTCATTTTGGAGTGTCTGCACGAACTCTGAATATGTAACTCTGGGAGTTTCTTCAACAAATTCCCCAGGTAAACAAAGAGGGCTTCCATAGAGTAATTCCGCTGAAGAGTAGCCTATATCTTCTTTAAGCGTAGTGCGCAATCCAAGAACAAACGGCAAAGCATCTACCCACGTTGTACTCTTTTGCAAATGGCATTGTAGACTGGCTTTAATGCTCCTATGTTGTCTTTCTAACAGTCCATTTGATTGTGGATGGTACGCAGTCGTTCTTGAGGTCTGAAATCCAAGATATTTACTTAAGGAGGAAAATAGTTGACTTTCAAATTGCCTTCCTTGATCAGACGTAATGCGTTGCGGAACTCCGAAACCACTTATCCATGCTGATATCAGCCCCTTTGCAACAGTTTCTGCTGATTGGTCTTCCATTGGAATCGCTTCAACCCATCTCGAGAAACGATCGATCATCGTTAATAGGTATCTGAAGCCTCGACATGGGGGTAAGGGACCAACTATGTCAATGTGGACATGCTGGAATCGTTTGGGTGGTACAGAGAAGTTTGATAGCACCGAATGGGTATGTCACTGAACTTTAGAGTTTTGGCATTCCACCCATGCTCTACTCCAGGTAATGCAATCCTTATTGATGTTAGCCCAAATGAATATTTTCGTTATCAGCTTCTTAGTACTTTTAATAAAAGAGAGTGGATCGACGAAAATATCTGTTGTCGAAAGTTTGAAGGAATATACGGACGATAACTGCCTGTAGATATATCGCAGAAGATACCTTTGCTGCTGTTTGGAATAGAAACCTGTATGATCCTTAACTTGGGATTTCTCTTAAGAATTTCCAACTCTTCGTCCTCCAGTGCATCAGCCATTGCTTGCAGGTCGACTGGAGATGGTACAGAAATCGTGTCTATTCGAGAAAGAGCGTCCGCAATAATATTGTCTTCACCTTGGATGAATTGTGTATCAGTAGAGAATTGTCCAATGTACGATAGTTGCCTGGTTTGCCGTGGTGAAGCCTTTTCCAAATCTTGTTGAAAAGCAAATACCAAGGGTTTGTGATCCGTGAAAATAGTGAAAGGTCGTCCCTCTAAAATATATCTGAAATGCTTTACGGCTTCATAAATCGTCAATAATTCCCTGTCGTAAGCACTGTACTTCCTTTGTGTGGGTGTCAGTGTTTGGGAGAAGAAACTCATTGGACTTTACTTTTGGTTCTCTGTCTGGTGCAAAACAGCTCCAATGGCAGTGTCCGAGGCGTCAGTGGTAAGAGATATTTCATTCTTTTCAGATGGATGAGTTAGATTCGCTGCCTGACCTAATGCCTCTTTTAACAATTGAAAGGCGTTCTTAGATTCTTCTGTCCAAATAACTTCTTTTTTGCTTCCTTCCTTGATACCACTAAGTAAAGAAGTCAATGGTTGCTGTATTTTGGCGCAATTCGGTATGAATCTATGGTAGAAATTCACCATTCCCAGAAATTTTCTCAAATTTGTGTAGGACTTGGGCTCAGGAAAATTGGTTATACCGTCAACTGTAGATGCGAGAGGTTTTAGATCTCCAGCTAACACTTCGTATCCCAAGAAAACAATCTTGGCTTGACCAAATTTACACTTTGCAGCATTGATGCAAAGTTCATACTCATTTAGTCTCTGTAGAACTGCTCTTAAATGTTGCAGATGAGTTCTTTCGTCAGCAGAGGCTATAAGAATATTGTCCAAATAACAAAATACAAAGTCTAAACCACTGAGCACTTCTCTCATGAAACGGGAAAAGGTCTGCGCGGCATTATGTAATCGAAAGGTCATAAATGGGAACTCAATGTCTTCCTCGTGAACAGGGATTTGTTGATATGCTCTTACTAGATCTAAAGATGTGAAAACTGTTGTGCCTGCTAAGATATAACTGCAGTCTGTCAAGAATGGAAGTGGGTATCTGTCTGGAATAGTGACGTTATTCAACGACCGATAATCCCCACACGGCCTCCAGTCACCTGATTTCTTTGCTACAAGGTGGAGTGGACTTGACCAATTGCTCTTGGATGGTCTACATAAGCCCATTTGAAGCATGAACTCTAATTCTTTTTTAGCAGAAGAATTAGAATTGGTAGAACCCCCGTATCTATAAGGTATTGGGTGGTCGATTCCTTGCCGCTTACGAAGAGACGACTCGGCTCTACCCCATGTCCCTTGGTCGTCAATGAGAGACGGGAATTTAGTTTTCCGAATTCTTCCGGTTATGCCATTCCGGTTATTTGAGTTTTTCTGCTGACAATCTCCTAGCTTTGGCGAAAACAGGTGGGCCTTTTGTCTCAATATAGTGTTCGACGTTGTGCTCTCTAACCTTGTTATTGACAACGTTTAACTGCAGCAAATCTGGAAATTCATCAAGGATATATTTGTATGGTTCCTGTACCGCATTAACAATGGGAATTTTATCATCCAAATGGAAACTAGGGATACCCTTCGCTTCCAGCAAGGTGGTGCCATCGATCAGCTTACGGTTTTTGGAATCAACCAAAAGGTTAAAATGAGAAAGAAAATCCATGCCTATAATTTGTTTGTTTACCTCAGCGATTATAAATAACCAATTAAATGGACATCTTAAACCAAGATTGAGGGTTAGCAATTTCTGTCCAAATGTTCGAATTTTTGTTCCATTAGCTGCGAACAGTTCCAGTTTGGAAGTATTTCTTTTATCCCTAGGTAAAGGAGGAATCAGACAACTCCGCCCCCGTATCTATAAGGTATTGGGTGGTCGATTCCTTGTCGCTTACGAAGAGACGACTCGGCTCTACCCCATGTCCCTTGGTCGTCAATGAGAGACGGGAATTTAGTTTTCCGAATTCTTCCAGTTATGCCAACTGCACGGCTCCCGACAAACAAAAGCTGCGTAACCGAATTTTGAGTGGTAATAACAAATAGCATTATTGACAGCGCCACGCCTAACTCGTGAGGAGCTCCTGGAACGAGGTCGAAATTGGCGACGGTTGGGGAACCGCTTTCTATTAAGCTCGCCAATTTGCAAAGACAGCTGGGCGATTTGTTCTTGAAGGTTTTCCACCAGACTATCGTCCTTCACTGCGGCAATTGCTGCATTCTGATAGTTAGGAGTTTTGATCTCCCACATTTTGTCTGCCATTGTGGCTAATTGTGGCATTGCTGCCAGTGTGGTTGATAAGATACTTGACATATCATTCGGCAATCTTTGTAACCAAAGAGTTTTTAAAAAGGTTTCACTCACTTATCCGTTGCCAAGCTCCTCATTTCACATAATAACTGAGAAGGTTTTTTATCACCCAGTTCCACGTCAGTTAGTAGTTTTTGAGTTTCAGTGTCCTCGAAAATAGAAATGAGACGTTCCTTGATAGCGTCGTACTTGGCATTTTTAAGAGGAAGCGTTAATGTCCGACACTTGCGATAAAATTCCTGCCTCGATTGAACTCACAACGTAATCGAACTTTGTTTGATCTTCTTTGATCGATGCATTCCTAAATTGTGCCTCTAATTGCAGAAACCATATTTTTGGTTCAGGTTTCCAAAATGGCGGTGGCTTGATGCTCACTCGAGTGATGTTGCTTGTTGAAACTTTAGCGCTGTTTACTTTTTCCGTTGAAGTTTCGTTGTCGCTCATCTTGCGTCCGGTTGTCACCAATGAAGAGGGACCCTATATACTTAACTAGTTTCGATGTTAAATTATTTAAAACAAATAAAGGAACATAGCAGCGGTGAAAGTGGCTATTTTATTTGGTAGAACGCAAGACTCTGTAACTACAGAAACCATTTGTTGCCACACGGAAGGAGTAAATATCATACCGCTATACTTGCTTTATTTTGGAACATAATCTGCCGTTGGCAGTGGCGGACCATGCCGGTCCACTCTTCTAAAAGATGTTTCCAAAGTGCGATGCAGCAAAAAAGTATGGTTCGGGCAGAACTAAAACAACTGATTATTGTGACAACCATTGTATTGTGACAACCATAATTGAAAGAATGGCTGTTGAAAATAAGAAGTCATTAGAGTGTATGTGGAAAAATACTGTGTATGGTGTTTCTATTGATGGTAGTAATGACACAGATTCTCAATGATATCCGATTGTTGTAACCTATTTTGATGTGCATGAAGGTCAGATAGAAAACTCATTACTTTCAGTACCAGTGTTGTCTGGAAATTCAACTGGAGAGAATATCGGTAATCTACTTCTGGATACATTGCAGTCAAGAGGTATTGAAATTAAAAATTGTATTGCGCTCAGTGTAGACAATGCGAATGTCATGGTGGGACCCATAAAAGGTGTTGCAGCAGTAATGAAAAGAAAAAATGAAGAACTGTTATTGATGGGCTGTCTGTGCCACCGAATACATATAGCTGCTGAGAAAGGTGCAAACACTCTCCCTGTAGCAGTTGATGAAATTTTAATTGATGTGTATTATTACTTACAAAAAAGTTCTAAAAGAAAAGAAGAACTTAAGGAATTGCAATTGTTGTTTAATACTGAGGGTCACAAAATTTTAAAACATGTATGTACAAGTTGGCTTTCTTTAGGCAGAAGTTTAAAACGAATTTTAGAACAGTGGGATCCATTGACTAGTTTTTTCAAGAATGAAGTTAATAAAACTAAATACAATGACAAAATTTCTCATCTCAGTGCATACCAAATACCACTAAAGAAGCCTACGACAAACAAAGATTGTGCTCGAAAAATGAGCATTTCTGCATCTGATACAAAACGAAAAAAAGGTAAATAATGTTGCAGATGCTGGTAACTGTTTATCTCAAGCATCTACTACTAAGCCTTTAAAGGATACAGATTCTTTTTCCAGAAAAAGTGTTCCAGTGGTGGTGATAACAAACAACCCCCAAAAAAATTCAAAGTTTCAGTTACTAGCAAACCTGAAAAAAAAACTTAGTATACAGAATACAACAAAGCATTTTGTACTTTTTTAGACTTCTTAATTCCCACTTTTGAGAAAACAAATGTGATTCTGCAATCTCAAGAGCCAAAAATCCATGTGTTAAACTCTGTTATTAGATCTCTTTAAAGAACTGATATAAAAATTTGTGAGTCCAGTTGTCATTAAAAAGTTAACTGAAAAGAGCTGTTTTTTATTGGAAGTGGAGTATGCTGATAAAAGCAAACAGAAAATTGATGAGGACTTGTTAATTGGTAGTGCTACTCTTAACATCGTTAAAGTGTTAAAAGATGATGGAAAAGTTACTTTTTACTCATCTGTGAGGAAGTATTATGTTAACTGTTGCCATTATATAAGACAAAATTTTAAAATAAATAGTGATTTGTTTAAACATGCAGAAGTTTCAAACCTTGAGACGATTTCAGATAAATCATTTACAGATGTCGATTTTTTTTTTGACAAATTTCCTATAATGCTGCCTCAATCGGCAAATGAAAACAGAGATGAGGCAAGAGACGACTACAAGCTGAATTTAGTTATTTACAAATTGATGAATTAACCACGGAAGTAGCTGAAGAAAAAAGGATGGATAGGAAATTGGCAATTCTTAGAAAACATAAATCTGGAGATGGTACACTTAAATATAAGACTTTTCAAGGTCATGCTGTCTATATTTACAATACCACATAGCAATACAGAGTGTGAGCGAATCTTTATTAGTGTTAAAAAAAACAAGGACCCAATTCCGTAACGTATTGTCAGATGAAAGATTAGAAGATATTTTAATCACCAAAAGTTTACAAAAAGGGTTCTGTTTTGAACAAAAGTTTGACAAAGAATTTTTGAAAAATGCTAAATCAGCCACTCACAATTCTTTGCACTCCAAAAAAACAGAATAGAACATTTAATATAGGTACAAATGACTGTTGTACATTTTGTAAAATATGTGTTATGAAATGTGTCATTTATTATATACATTATTCTTTTAAGTGATTTTATTTCCAACCATTAATCAAAGTTTAGAAGATGCATGTTTTCAAAAATAGCTGAAATATCATGCTAATATCATAATAAAATATCAAAAAGGCTCAAAGGGGCACTGCCCGTCGCGACTGGGGATGGCACCGCTATTTCGAACCCCCCAACTGAAATTGTAATGTTTTCAAACTCTCAATGTTGGCAAGTATGGAAAAGGTTTACAGATTTTTTTTAATTATAAAAATGATTTTGCCTTAAAATATATTATAGCAAGATAGAAGGTTTGCAGATTTTTTAGTTTAAATATTTTGGATGATAGGTTAGGTTTTAATCATCTTCGCACATGAAGGCTATTGGCAACGGCCGTCATAATTTCGAACCACAGTCAAATGACGAGAAGACACCTCAATACGTACTCACAACTCAAACTAGGATGTCATTCATCATCATAGTTGGCCCGACAGCCCGTTGTGGGCCTTCGCCTTCTTAAGAAGTTTTTCCCATCCTGCTCTGTTTTGTGCTTGGGACCTCCAGTTTCTAATCTTCATGAGATCGAAGTCCGTCTCCAGGCAGTCGATCCACCGTCGTTTTGGTTTGCCCCTTGGTCGTTGTCCGAATGGGACCGCATTAAAAACTTTTAAAGCAGCCCGATCTGCATCCATTAACAATAGATGGCCAGCCCATCTCATTCTATTCAGCCTGATAAATTTGACGACGTCATCCTCATTGTATAGCTTGTACAGTTCGAAGTTAAATCTTCTCCGCCAGGCTCCCCTGTCAAATACACCACCAAAGATGGTCCACAGCACTCTCCTTTCAAAGAGTGCAAGCATTTTTTCTTCCGTTGACGTAAGTGACCAGGTCTCAGAGGCATATGTCAGCACTGGTCTTATAAGAGTTTTGTATAGCAGGATTTTCGTTCTTTTAATTAAATGGCTCCTCAATTGACTTCTAAGTCCACATAGACATCGGTTGGCCGCAGCAATTCTCTTCCTGATCTCGGGGCTGATGCCTTTTTTTTTTTTTTTTTTTTGTCAATCTTTGCCAGTGAGATCTTCGCTTTAAATTTGCAAATCACCAAAAAGTGATCAGAATCTGCGTTTGCCCCTCGAAACGTTTTGACATCCAAGATGTTAGACACATGTCTTGAATCGATTAAAATATGATCGATTTGATTAAAGGAAGCATCATTTGGTGATCTCCAAGTTACCTTGTGGATATCTTTGTGTTGGAATAAAGTGGTTCCAATCACCATACCATGGGCAGCAGCAAAGCTGTTAAGCCTGATACCGTTATCATTTGAAACATTGTGCAGGCTGTTGTTACCAATTACATCACAGAACTCTACTTCTTTGCCCACTTTGGCATTTAGATCGCCCATAATAATCTGCACATCGTGTCGAGGACAGCTTTGCATCAGGCGGTCAAGTTTCTCATAGAAGCTGTCCTTTTCATCATCATCCTTTTCCTCCGTCGGTGCGTGGACATTAATAATGGAGTAGTTGTTGAACCTTCCTCTTAAACGCAGGTAACAGTCTTAGGACATCATTATAGATTATAAAAAAATATGGCCGTCATAATTTAGAACCACAGTCAAGTGACAAGCCGACACCTAAATACGCACTCACAACTCAAACTAGGACGTCATTATAGATTATAAAAAAATAATTTATGACAAAACTATTTTAAATAAACATTTTACATAACAATTACTCGAATAAACATTTGAAAACAAAATTATTTTATTAGCTTAATTCTGCTAAAGTGGAATAAAAAATTTCCCATTTTTTTATTAAAAAAAAAGTTTTTTTTTTCAGAACATGTTAGAACTATCCCGTAATTATATCTGCTTTTTTTTCTTTTGCTTATTCTTCGGGGGCAGCTGGCTTTTTTTTTATTTAATCTCGGTTTTATTTTATGCTGATGTATGTTTCTTTGCTTTTTGCTTAAGGATGGTCGCTATCGGGTTGCCATCGAGGCTTACTGGCACATCAGAATTGGCGCGTTTATCTATTTTGTTGTTAATTTGGCTCACCGGGCAAGTGGATTTCATTGGGTTTTTTTTAATTTATTTGTTTGTATTCGGTTTTTGATGTGCCAGCCTGTATTATTGATCTTTTTGATTGTTGCATTTTAAAAAGAAGTTTTAGAGTCAATTATGGTATATTTTCGTGTTTTATAATTAAGTTTCGTTTGCATATTTTTAATCGTTTGCATTTAGCTTGTGACTTTTAAAACTTTTTTTACTTCATTTGCATTTATGTACTGCTCCATATTTGTTTTTTAATTGCTAGCACATAATGTTAATTATGTGAGCGAGTTGGTCGCAAAGCGGACAATGTGAATTGAGCAGCAATTCCCCGGGGGTTATTGAGCGATAGCGAGCAGGGGGCGTAGCCTCCTGCCGGCCGCGAAGTGGTCCAATGGAATCGTGCAGCAATTCCCGGGGGATGGTGAGCGATAGCGAGCAGGGGGCGGAGAGGAAGAATGCAAGCTTGCGAGCCAGTGAGATTGCGCAGCAATATCCAAGAGTGCGAGCTTGCGGCTGAATATAACTATATTACCAAGGCTCGACATAATTTTGTCATAGATACAGACCTGGATTGCAAAATATGCATAGGCCTGTATAAAGTTGGGTTGTAAAAGTTAGTATGCGATAACAAGCTAAATCGCTATCGCAAGTTTTCATTTTGGTGTCGCGTTTCGCGATGCGATACCGCTTATTTTACACGCTGCTCTAGAGTTTGCAAAAAAATTATTGCCTTCAATAAATTCTTTAAAATTAATAACTCGTGCATTAAATTTCCATATATTACAGGGTTGCCAGTGGCGACTAAAAGGAGACTATTTGCTACTATTTTCGACCCCTGGCGACTATTGCGACTTTTTTAGGTAAAATCAAGCCAACAGCGACTATTTTCAGCATTTTGTCAACTATTTTCAAGGATGGGCGACTTTTTCTAATTTTTTTTCTCGCGATCGGTGATATCCTTTATTTCGGTATTTCCCCCTTAAAATCGCCGTAAGGCCACATTTTACAATTGCAGAATAGCCAAAATCCTTCGGTCGTAAAATCGCCGGAGTTTCGCGATATACGAGTAGATCGCCGGAATATAGAATAGCATAACCAATTTTCAAGACTGTAGGATCACCGGAATTTCGGGATAGTTGGATCACCGGAGTTTCGGGATAGTTGGATTGCGAGAGTTTCGGGATAGTTGGATTGCGGGAGTTTCGGGATAGTTGGATCGCGGGAGTTTCGGGACAGTTAATTGGATCGCGGGAGTTTCGGGACAGTAGGATCGCGGGAGTTTCGGGACAGTTAATTGGATCGCGGGAGTTTGGGACAGTTAATTGGATCGTGGGAGTTTCGGGACAGTAGGATCGCCGGAGTTTCGGGACAGTAGGATCGCCGGAGTTTCGGAACAGTTGGATCGCGGGAGTTTCGGGACAGTTGTATCGCGGGAGTTTCGGAACAGTTGGATCGCGGGAGTTTCGGGACAGTTGGATCGCGGTAGTTTCGGGGCAGTAGGATCGCCGGAGTTTCGGGACAGTTGGATCGCGGGAGTTTCGGGACAGTAGGATTTCCGGAGTTTCGGGACAGTAGGATTTCCGGAGTTTCGGGACAGTAGGATCGCGGGAGTTTCGGGACAGTTGGATCGCGGGAGTTTCGGGACAGTTGGATCGCGGGAGTTTCGGGACAGAAGGATCACCTCTGGTTTGGGATAGTAGAATCGTCAGAGACTTGCGCGATTACGTGCGGATAAAGTATTTTTCTGGTAATAAGAATCTATATTTTTAATCTGTTGGTTGAACCTTGCCACATCTCAGAAGTTTTGTGTAAACCATTAGTTTACAACTTTTTAGTTATTCGAAAAAATATTAAATGTAAATTTGAAAGTTATGTAAAAGATATTTAAAAGCAAACTTCACTAACTTTTATGTACATATAGACAAGATGCATGCAAAACTTAAAATTATGTTCTTTTAGCAAATTAAAATAATTTGATTAAACATTAATGTAGCATAATTAGCTTGCCAAATAAACTGTAATACTTCATTGTACAATAAGATTTTCAGAGCCTTAAAAAAATTTGTAGGGAGTTTAAAAAGGTCATAAAATTAACTTTCAAATAAGCTATTTCATTACTCTTTAACTCGCATTGTAGTAATTGTTCAAAATTTTATGATAGTTCTTGTTCTTTTGATTAAAAAAAATTGTCAAAAACACTTAAAATTCAAATGTTTTTTAGCGTTTGATTAATTTGACCTGTAACTACTTTATTGAGTATTAACCATTGTAAATCAAACTACATTAGTGAAAAAAAAATTATCAGTTGTGTTTAACCCTTTCAGTCCCAATGACAATTTGGCATAATCATTTTAGAATTTTTTTTCTGATCGTCTATAGCCATTTATGATATCAAAAAGCACATCATTCGATTCTTCAAACTTTTTTCTATTAGAAAATATTTTTTATTAATCCCAATAGATGTCAGCCCTATTATTTTTTTTAAAATTATGATCAGAAACATGATGATGTTTTGTGTTTGATGGAGAGAGTAAAAAAAATCAAACTAAAAATGCAAAAATGCTTTTTTAATTATACTTAAGGTAATACTTAAGGTAATTCCAAGATGAATTAAGACATAATATTTTAACAGTTCTTTTTTTAAGGGAAACAACATTCTGAGTTCGTCAAGGAAATCAAATTCACATTAGGTGTTTATTGTTTAGCAGGGTTCAAAATTTACAGTCGCCTAGTCGCAAAATGCGACCTAATCCTTCAATTTTGAGATAACAAAATAAATGTAGTCAAATTTGCAGAGACTAGGTTATCAGAACAGTTAATACCAACTTTTCTCATCGTGATTTTCAACAATCTCGCCGAAAATAATCAGCTTGAACTTGTAAGATTTTAAGACTGTTATTTTTTTTCTTCAACTGCAGCGATTTTAAAATTAAGAAACTCTGGTTTTTGTAAATGGCGATTCCTAAAATATTTTGAATTTTAGTTATCGAAACTGATGCTTCTATAATCGCAAAACTCTAGTGATTCTATAATCTCGAAACTTAGGCGATCGTAAAAATAAAATCTTCCAGTGGGATACAGTAGACATTAATGTACATTTGCTCCTAAGTCGCACACATTGCTCTTAAATTTTCTTATAAAATACCTAGCACTGTTGTTTACTCATTTAAGTTGATATAAATTTTAACATCAACCTTGCTTAAAATCTATCACCTATCATAATCAAAAACTTAACAAAGTGAACCATTTGAACATTTTCCAATTAAATTCCTTGCATATGTGTTGAATTTCATGCCGAAAAAGTTAAGCAATCAGTTAAATAATAAATTTTGCAAAGAGAATTTTTAAAAAATAATAATTATAAGTCTTAAGTTTCGATTTTGAATATAGTATTTAAATTTGATCCAACTATTTTTGCTACTATTTTGATAATAAGGCGACTATTTTTGCAACTATTTTGGAAATTCCAGGCAACTAAAGCGACTATTTTTTACTTAAATTTGGCTGGCAACCCTGATATTACAATTACACCTAAATTTCATAAGACACCTTTAGCTTTTAGTTTTATTACCTGTGGCTCCAATGCATACATCAACAAACCAGGATCAATTTTCTTCAATATTTTACAAAAACTTTATAATTCTATCTCTAATGAAGGCTTTACTTGGATCCCATTCATAATAATTCATCTGTTCTTAACTTTTTAAATAACAATAACATCAACTCTACTGATACCTATGACTTTAAGACCTCTTCCCCAGTATACCGCTTTATCATTTAAAGGATGTCCTCACCTCGTATTACAATGATTACAACAATATCCTTAATATTAGTCCAGAATACTAGAATAAACTCATCAACTTCTGCATTTTCAATAACTTCATTTTCAATGGTGAACACATATATCTACAAACAACAGGCATACCACAAAGTAGTAATTTCAGCAGTCTCCTCACCAACCTTTTTTTACTGGTTTGAAAAAAAAATTACCTTATTCGACTTCAAAACCTTTAGATACATTGATGATTTAATTGTGTTCAATAACCCTGATTTTAACAACATTTGGCGTGATATCTACCCTGAAAGTCCTTAAATTCATTCCCTGGTCCTCCAATCTCTCCATTAAAGTTTATCGCAACACTATTCTTAATCAATTTCACAGAATAAAATCCATCTGCAACAATAATTATCATGAACTTTCTCATTTAAAGGACTTTTACAATTGTTTAATAAAAAAGAACTACCCTCCAAACTTCATTTGAAAATATTTACTTCCACCAATGACGTCATCATCTTAAACCTCGTGTCTTTGCCTTACTATCTGTGACCGTCACTGCTTTTTATGTTTCAGTTCGTATTCCTATAACGGTTTTGTTTATTTGGTTTTGCTGCACTCTTCATAGGGTCTCTTATATTTTCATTATTTCATGTGTTTCATTTGATTTCTTTGTATCAGTTCTGTTTTTTATTCTTTTTATTGTTTATTCTCAACGCTGTTTCGGGGCAATTGGGATGATTTCTTGACTGTATGTCCATTTTAGGTTTTGTCTGAGTCAAGTATTTGCTATACTGAGTGTTTGTATATTCTATTAGCATTCATACAAAATGGTAGAAAGGACCTGTTGGGAATAGTTTTTTCTTTAAAAAGAAGTTGCTTAAATTTTTTTTAATAATCTATTCTATTGAAGTAAGAATCAATTATGTATATATGGATCATATATATAATATTTTTAAGTATTAACATTTATATTGGATTTGTTTTTTCAATAAGTTTTTGTTTTAAAAATATGTCAATATTTCCCAGAAATAACGGAAATTTTCTCAGAAATTCATAAAATCCTAAGCATTTTTGGATTTTAGGCATTTAACTGGGCATTTGCCCCAACTTATAAAATGCCTGGGACTTTTACATCACTAGGTCACAACAGCCAGGGTCTGATTATCCCCACCCCACACACACAAATGTTTACGGTCCCTGAACAAGGGGGAATCAATGCAATTTTCTACCATTGTCAAAACCAAATCTGTAATGACTGCTGAAATAAACTAAACTTGCCTTACCAGTATTCTCATAACTAGGTTCAGGTTAATGTATGGCAACAATTGAATTCCGAGTCAATCAAGTTTAGTGTTGGTATTATGTGTATGGTGATATTATTATGTTCTATACCTTTAATTAAACATTTTAGTTGAAAACATATCAATTATGGAGGTTAATTCTGTTCTCAAATGTTGTTTCATTCCACAATGTGATTGCAGGATACATTCAATTCCAAGTGTGCCAATTGTCGACTGCTTCCAAAAGATTCGCCAGCAAGTGAAGTGCTATTTACAGAAGGCACACGCAGCAGGGCGCAACGAAATTGCAGAGGTGAGTGGTCCTACTCCTGCCTTTCAGTATAAATTATTAAATACAGATGCAGGAATGTTATAGTTCTCTGTGGATGACTAAAATAACCCCATTATATATTTCATTTTTTTTTTATGAAATAACAGAAGTTGTACAAAAAAAGTTACATAAAGCCAGAAAGATCGCTTTTTAGTGATAAAAATATTATTGCTCCTATCAATAATGTAAACTTGTATTAGAAAGGTTTTTTTTAATTCAAAGTATTCAGAATTTTTAATTTTGAAGTTTGAAATACCTTAAGCATACAAGACAGTCTAGTTGATGTTATTGTCAGTTTGATGTTATTTTTGAAGAAAAAAAATATCGTATTAACTTGGTAGTTCATGCTATAGTATTAAAAGCCATCAGAAGTATCGTGAATTATATAATACAGAAATTATGAATTTAGTACTTAGTGGATTTCAGATCAACAGATTTCTGGTTCTCTGTATAGCTTTATAGTCCTTACGATTACAGCACAAGCTTGACTTCCACTACTCCCTTGTGTGGTTCTCCAGGAAACGATGTGAGTGTTGCTGTTCTTAACCTATCTTGTTTGAGGTTCTACTGTAAGGTTGATTGCAACTGCTCTCCAAGCCACAGTAGGAGGGGGGGGATAAAAAAAGAGTGCCCCTAATGTAATTTCCTGGAATACCATGAAGTCCAGTCGGAGGAATCGTCCCAGGTTCGTGTTTGGGCATTGCCACAATAACTGCCGGCCTATAAACGATCTTTGCAGCAAAACAAGCTAAAAGCCAAAAAGTCGCACGAGCACTATCGTGTGTAGAGGGAGTGCATGTTAAAATGCTTCAATGTACTGTTGCCGCATACGATATCTCCCAAAGTTGTTTTGGGTGCCAGCTTGTCATTTGACTGTGGTTCTAAATTGCGACGCCCGTCGCCAATAGCCCTCTCGTAGCTCTAGTGCGAAAATTATTCAACCTGACCTAACCTAGAAAACCATACAAGGGGGTAGGTAAATCCAAGCATGTGTTGTAATCGTAAGGACTGGGGAGGATGAAATCGCTCCTGTTTCCTGCAGACAACCACGTCCCTTCACGAGGGCCTGAACGTGATAGAATCCACCAACCTGAAGTACTTCACCAAGGAGATGACGGCCGAGTTCTACGCCCTGAAGGGTGTTTTCCTGGCTCAGCTTGGACGCGCAGACGAGTCCAATAAAGTGTTCAGCGCGTCTGTGCAGCTGCACGACACCTTAGTCAAGGGATGGGCCCTGTGGGGGGACTACATGGAGCAGCTCTTCACCAAGGAAAAGCCAGAGAAGTAAGCATGCGAAAGTTTATGAGTTTTTTTTAATCTGTATGATGTTGCTACAGTATAATCTGGTTATAGCGCCATTCAAGGGAACACAATGTTTATGATGTTGCAAAGGTGTAACGTTATAAACAAGGCTGAAGATAAAGTATAGGAAATCATGTAAAATATATAATATTTAATTAGTTATAAAATGACATCTTTTGAACCCTATGTGCTATTAGTAGTATAAATTCTCCTTCTCTGGTCAATAATTATTTTGAAGGCGGGAAATTTCAAATTTGGTAACTTTTTGCATCATTTGTCCAACAAAATAAAATTAAAATAATCAAAAAATTGTATTTTTTTGTTTTAAGAAGTGTACCTTCTTTAAGAAGGTATTTTGGCTATCCTATAAACATATATTTCTGGCGTTATAACCGAGTTAATTCAAAATTTAAAAATTCCAAAAGTAAAGTGAAATTTTTCGTTACCGCTAAAAGGAACTAAATTACAGTTACTTTCTGAAAAATCTAACGGGTTTTAGGTTTTACCTAAAAAAATAACTGTTACAAGTAACACATTACTTCAATCTGGTCTAAATGTTAAGATGTTGTAACGATATACATAATAAAATTATTGCAGAAATTTTGACTGGCATGTCTGTGTTCTGTTCCTCCTTCTCTCTCTCTCCCCCCCCCCCTCCTTTTAAATTTTTTTTTAGTATTTTGGGCTTTTCCCAGCTCTCACCCGCGTCTACCTTAAGGAGGCAGGAATTTCCGAAAACGAAACCAACTCCCCCAATGTTAATCTATTAAGAAATTGAATAGAGTTTCATAAGTAGCATCCATAATCTTTTACCTATTTGCAAACTTGCTGGTTTGCTTAGGTATTGATAAGCCCTAAGCTTGTTCTTATTTAAATTGACCCTAAATTAATTTGAATGTTTTTTATATGCTGACAATTAAAACTTTTTTACAGGGTTTTTTGGGTGTCTGCTCAAAGATCAGTTTTTAACCATTGTACCTTGTCTTGCTTTAACCATATGTACCTAAGTTCATGTTTCATTTTTAGCCGAAATATGGGCTATGGCATATCTGCTATGACATGTTATCTGCATTCCTGTCGACATCAAAATGAAAGCAAGGCTAGAAAATATTTAGCAAAGGTAAGACTAAGGGTTCATACTTAACCCTTTCAGTCCCAGTGATGCCATTTGGCATCATCACTTTATAATGTTTTTTTCGATTGTCTATAGCCATTTATGATACCCAAAAGCACATCATTTGATTCTTCAAACTTTTTTTTTATTAGAAAAAAGTTGAAGAATCGAATGATCTGCTTTTGGGTATCATAAATGGCTATAAACAATCGGTAAAAAAAGATTCTAAAGTGATGATGCTAAATGGCATCACTGGGACTGAAAGGGTTAACCCTCTGAGAGATATGGAATTTGGTGAAAGTGTAAAGTTGTTTTCACTGCATTAAAATTTATAAATTTTAAAAAATTGTGTGTATTTCTGAAAAATCTGACATTCGGGTGACAGGCTTATACATCTGCATCCCTTGGAGGGTTAAAACTTGAAAGCTTTGCTGATAAATGCATTTTGAATTTTCACAAGCAATAGTACAGCAGAATAGTTAACTTATATTTTCTCTAACTTTATGATGGTAAAACAATTTTAAATTAACATTAATATCCCAATTGAGGCAAACCAAAACTTTAAATAATAATTTAAAGAGCCTGCTACAAAGAATAAAGTATTCACTTTGAGCTGCTGCATCTTTAAAAATCTCCTTGATTAAGAAATTAACTTCAGTTGAAAAAGAAAAAATATATTTACATTTCTGATTTCGGTTAATAGTTTTAGTAGTGATTTATAGGTGTGACTCTAACTCAATTTCTAGAAGGTTTTTTTGCACTAATGGATTACAAATTATAATTAAAATTCAAAATATAAATAGTGGACTATGTATTATATCGGCTCGTCACTTGACCTTGTTCTAAATTATGACGCACATCACCATTAGCCCTCGTGTAGCTCTAGTGTGACGATAATTCAAAGCTTACCCTAACCCTTTTCAAACATAAACCTCTTCCTTTATAGATCCTGTGGCTATTGACATTCGATGACCAAAAAGGCTCACTAAGCGAAACGATCGAGAAGAACTTTGTCCCGGTGCCAGCCCTACAGTGGTTACCGTGGATACCCCAGCTGCTGACATGCCTAGTGCAAACAGAGGGCAGACCCATTTTGAACATCTTGTCCCATGTGGGACGGGTCTATCCACAGGCAGTCTACTTCCCCATACGCACACTTTATCTCATTCTCAAGATAGAACAGCGAGAGAAACGTATGTTTGTTCTTTTCTTGTTTTTTTTTAACACTTAAGAATTAGTTTTTCAAAATTCTTGCATGCCTTAAAAGCCATAAAAAGCCTTTAAATTAAAATTGGTTATTAAGGCCCTAATATTTTCTCTAAAACAAAAAAAGGTCTAAAAATTCAAATGAAACTTTTTGCATTAATTTTTAAAAGCTGCCAATCCTTGCACAACTGTGCATGTGTCCCTCACTTGTATTTTAGGGTTGAAAAATATGGTAATAATGTAGAAAATTTACATTGTGAAAATAAATGCGTTGTCACTTGTTTGTAATGTCATGATACCACTGCTTGGATTGGCCCTCTGACCTCTATTTCTTAATGTTTAAATATACAAAATTTATAACTTTTCCTTTTAACTTATCCTCTATTTCAAACTTTTTAAAATGTGATACTTAAATTGCAACATGGTTGTAGTTACTTAACCTTCTTAATATTACAGACAAAAGCAGCAGTGCGCAATCAACAACACCGAGTCCAGCTGTTTCAATGGGGGAAAACAGTACTACCAACAGTAACGGTAATTTCCTTTCCGCAAACTTTCTAATCAAATTATCAACTCAAATTACTACAAAACTAATGCCCATTTAAATGGCATTAGAATTAAATTTTTATTCATTTAATTTTGCTTTACTTTGACACTAATTAGTAGAAGTTGTGTTACTGAAATTTAATTGTTATGCAACAACGTTTGTCTGATATTGGAGCCATTCTGTTTTTGTGACTTATTTTGTTAAGGATTTCGTCTGAATCAAGTATGTGCTGTACTGAGTGTTAGTTTGCGTTGTATATTCTATAAACATTCTTGCTAAGTGATAGAAAATAGGACCTGTTTGGAATAGTTTTTATTTTAAAAGGGAAGGTAATCAAAAAAATATTTAAAAACGTATTCCAAACACTAAAATAAAGGTTATATAAAGGAAGTATATACAGGTTTTTATCAACTATGAATAACATTTTATGGTTTTTGTTTGGCAAAAAATATTTTTTTTTCGCAGAAATAATTGAATTTGTCTTTGAAATTAATAAAAGCCTGAGCATTTTTGGATTTGATGCATTTTAACTGTCATTTGCCCAACTTATGATTGCCTGGGCCTTTTTTATCACTATTTTTAACCTAGTTGTAAGGCTAGGGAGCCCGGTCTGCTAAGACGTTCACCTTGCATGCTTAAGGTCCCATGTTCAGGCTAAAATTGCTGACCTGTAAACAGCCCGTGCAGCCAAAAAATGTCCAATGACTACTACCCAGTGTGGAGAGAATGTGCATGTGAAATATCCTCCAAAGTCCCGCTGCGGCTTATGATGTCTCCTTTTAAGTTGTGTTGGGTCATTGGGTGCCTGCTTCATTGTTGGCTCGTCACTAGACCGTGGTTCTAAATTGTAACGCCCATCACCAATAGCCCCTGTGTAGCTCTCGTGCAACGATAATTCAAGTACACCCTCTAACAATGGCTTATGATGTCTCCTTTTAAGTTGTGTTGGGTCATTGGGTGCCTGCTTCATTGTTGGCTCGTCACTAGACCGTGGTTCTAAATTGTAACGCCCATCACCAATAGCCCCTGTGTAGCTCTCGTGCAACGATAATTCAAGTACACCCTCTAACAAAGTTGGTTTTCTTTTTCCAGAGTTCCCCCCTTCCACCACACCCTCTGCTGAATCCCTGCCCATCCGCGCCACCCAGCCCATGTGGAGATGCAGTCGGATCATGCACATGCAGAGGGACATTCACCCTACTGTCCTGTCCTGCTTGGAAGGAATAGTAGACCAGGTTAGTGCAGAGTACCTTGTGGCGGTCCGACCTGAGCACAGCCAAAATTACGAAATTGCTGTGAAGAAGCCGTCACGATTTATGTAAATCAATTGTGTATGTGCTGTAGTCAGGCTCTCAGTTGAGGAGGATCTTCTCTTATCGTTTTCCGAATTAGTTAGTATTTAGTGTTGTGTGTTTTACCATAGACAGGGATGAGTTTTTTCCACTTTTAAGCGGAATTTCGCTTTTTAATTGTTTAGGAAAAAAAGAGATCCGTTTTTTAAAAAAGTTTTGCTTTTTCTAATTTTGCCTAAAAATTTCGTTTTTCGTTTGTTCCAATCCCTCACACACACACAAAACCTTTCACAAAGGTGCTTCGTCTTTTCGGATCTCCCTACGTCAGAGAAGACGTTACAAGGTTTATTGAACTAGGATGTCTACCGGTCAAGAAAGTCAGTAAAAAGTCGTGAAATCGATAAAAGGTCAAGAAAGTCGTGAAATTGGAGCAAAGGTCACAGAAATTTAAAAAAAATCACAAAAATGCAACTTTTTCCCCAAAATGACACCAAGAACAAAAAAATATTCTCAAGTTAAAAGTGCTTGAAAATGAATTTGTGTGTTGGAGGAGAAAACTACTACTTGCAAAATCGGATCATAAAACAAAAAATTTCCCCAACATGATTGTCACAGCAAATGATGCTGAAACATGCAATCTCTCACTCGGTTATGTGTTACCATGATGTTTTCAAACTCATGTTTCTATACATAGTCTTTATAATAAATACTGCATATACTCGTTTATAGGCCGTGAAATTTCGAACAAAAATAGCGCATTAAAATAAGAGTTAAGATTTTCCACAACATTTACACGCCTTGTTTCCTACGTTCTTGGTCTATTTCAGTAAAAATTAAACTTAAATTCCAATGAGCAACAAGTTTAAATAATTAATTTTATTAATAAAAATAAAAAAATTATTAAAAATTTGAAGATGAATTAAGATTAGATTATACTAAGATGTCTTCAAATATCGGCCGCGGGCCAGTGCAATCCCCATTAAAAGAAAATCTTCTTCACTTGACTTTGATATACAGTTCAATAATGCTTCCTAATTTACCTTTTTTCTACTGCCTAGTAATTTTCATGAAATCCCCCGATGACGTCGTATTGCCTTATAATGATTGACAGTTCTTTGGCTTGCTCCGTGTGATCAGAAGAGTGTCTTGTTATTTTTGTAGCTCCGGTTCAGGCCAAGTCGGACCGACCAGAGTATTTTCTTCTGATTAAGTGTCCGTGAGTTGTGATCTTGTGATCACAAGAACAGCTTGAATGTTAATTGTTAAGGGAGAATAAGTCCGAATGACCGCCAGTCTCCAAACCTAAGTGCATTTATAATCCAATGGGGAAAAAAGTGATTTTCTAAGCCAAATTTCTCCGGCAGTATTGAATATTTTTAAAAGTTTTTTTTTTATATATGAGAAATGTAGCCGATTTACAGGGGTCTATTATCCTACTTTTTTAAATTGGTTCGAATATTTTTTTTAATTTTCTAAAAATAATTTTACAACAAAATATTGAAACCATATTCAAAAATAAACTACATTTATTATACAAAAATATTCAATACAGTTGTAGAAATGTGGTTTAGAAAATCATTTTTCCATTGGATTAACATCGAGGCACTATGGTTTGGAGACCAGCTGTCATTCCGTCTTATTCCCCCTTACAACATTTTTTACATTTAAATCTTATTTTTAGGCATTTTTCTACTTTAATTTTTTAGGTTTTTTTTAATGGTGTGTCGGCTTATACACGTTTTATATATATAGATTTTATGCTGTTATTAATTTCTAGTCCTTAAATTTTTCATCAATAGTACTTGATAAGTGCTTGGATTTTTCCCCCCCTGACAAATGTATGAACCATGCTATAGCTGCTTAAATTTGTATTGTATTGCATAAAGTATTTTATGGTTTGTCTTTATTATTTTTTAACAGATTGATCATTAAAACGGTTGTAAGATTTTCGAAAAAAGTCAAGAAATTAGATTTGGCAAATCTGTTAGACACCCTGTAAAAACAAAACAATAAAAAGGGTTTAAACCCTTTCACCCCCAATGATTCCATTTGGAATCATCAGCTTGCAAATTTTTTTTACTAAGTTGAGCTCACGCTTATTTATCGTTAGATAGAAGATTCATGTCTTTTGAAGAATTAACTGATGTTTGTTGTAATTAAATGAAAATATAAAAAACACAGTAAAGTCAAATTCACTCTAAAAATATTTTTTGAAATAAATTGACCCTAAATTCTTCACGATTGCATTCTTAGATGTTTAAATATTGATTTTAACTTTTTTTTAACAAATTAAGTTTTAAAATATTTATTTATGCAAGAAGTGTGAAAAGTAATACTTTTTAAAACGAGTGGTTTTTATTTAACGAGCGAGTGAAATAATGACACGTGTTTTAAAAAGTTTACTTTTCACATGTGTTGCATACACTATTTTTTATAATTACGTGAAAAAAATAAAATATCATTTGTTCAAAAATATGTAATAAATGTTTTACTTGTGAAATGTTAGCATCTTAAGAAAATAGTGGAAAAAAGTACTTTTTATAATATCGTGCAAAAAAAATCTCACTTTTTCAAATCAATAATCGTAGCAAAAGTGATGCTTTTAACGAAATCATGTTTCAAAGTTACTTTTACGCACTAGTGCAACAAAGTAAATAAGAGCATCTGATTGGTGTAAAATTCTTTATTTGAGCGCAATATTTTATTCGGCGCCTTTGTGATTGGTATAAAATTCTTTATTTGGCGTCTTATTTCCAATGCCAATCTAAGAAATACTTTTTTGCACGTTATTATAAAAAATAGTGTATGACAACACGTCGAAAATAGACCTTTTTAAACTCGTGAATTTATTTCACTCGCTCGTACCTCGCTTGTGAAATAATTTATTCAGCTCGTTTAAAAAGCCTTACTTTTCACACTAGTTGCATAAATAACTATGTTTCACTGTTTTGAGTGAAATAAAGTACTTTTTTTTCACTGATTCAAAAATTTTAGATTTTTAGAATTAAAAATAAAAAGTTGGAACTGAAAGGGTTAACAAAAGTACACAAAGTGTTCCCCTAATGGACAATTCCCACATTTTTTTTATTATTTTTTTTATTCGACGTAAATAGGTGAGACAAAATACATGCCGAAAAATTTATGCTTTCCGATGCGTAGTTATTATTTGAGTTAAAAATTAGGCTTTTAAAAAGCGCGCGAAAATCAGTACGTTCCGCTGGGAATCGTCTATGTCGTACATGTACATAACACGTGACCAAAACTCCTCAGTTGCATATAGCGATATGCGGGATATTTCACAAATCGTTTTGCAAAACTTTCGAATTTCGTTTTATTTAATGCAGTAAGTTTGTATTTATTATTCAATAATGGCATATCGCTACTGTTTAGTTCCCGAGTGTCTTAATACGACTACAACTGCTCCAGAAAAGATTTATTTTCACTTACCAACAGAATCAGTACATCGAAAACGATGGATTTCAGTCATGCAACGTGATCCAAAAAAGAACCAGTATTTAATAGGATTATGGACTGACTTAACTATTCTTTAAAAGTATAAATTTACATGTAACACATGGCAAAAAAAAGGAAGAGCTATAAAGGCACAATAATTACCTTATATACTCGTGTATAACCCGACTCCGTGTATAACCCTACCCCCTATTTTTAAACCAAATATCCTTCCAAAATCGGTAACCCGTGTATAAGTCGAGGTAGGAAATAAGGCCAGCCTTCTGAAGAAAATTAGAAACCGGTTCATAACGGGATCGTAATTTTTATTTATTTTGCAAGCTAATTTTCAACCCCAATGAAAATAAAACGGGTTTCATCTCTGAGTGTCCTTGACATTGCCGACCCTGAATGGAGAATATTAGTTGAAACTAAGTTCAGTGAAGCGTGAAGACTATGCTGCCAAGGTCACGGACCGATGTTGTTTTCTTTACACCTTAGACTGGTTGACTGAACTGCCCTGTGCCAAAGCTACGCGTGCAAAATACGCATCACGTCGATAACTAACAATTAAACATCATGGTGGATACCGTGAATAGATACCAATCTTATTTCATCTTCAAGATTTAACCGCTTTTGGGTCCTAATTTTTAATAGATAGTATCTAAACCTTAAGTTTGATTGAAATTTAGTTTTATTTTAAGGAAATGGGGATTTTTTTTTGGAAATTTGATCTGATGTCTCGTGTATAAGTCGACCCCGATTTTTACGGCACTGAAATTGTCCAAAATTTCTCGGCTTATACACAAGTATATACGGTAGTTTTTTTTTTTAAGTAGTCTATCTACGGATAACATGTCAAATGTAGCAACTTGGGATAGCTCAAAACATTGTTAATAATGTTTACTTACAGACTTTCACGTTAATAGTGTTACTATTTTTGAAAAGTTCAGTATTTTTTCAAATTTTTTCCTTTTATTCCGATGGTTAAAAGTTGCGCAAACAAAATATGTCACGCTTTTTACAAGTTCAGACGAAACAATGCAATTTTCGGAAAATTCAGATCGACGACTTTGCTTTCTACAGTAGTATCTTTATTCATATTATTTTAATGTATGACCGTAGTTAAAAGAGTAATACTAAAATCCTACGAATAAATTATGATATTTAATCTGACAAGGAAAGTTGTGTTTTGTAAAAACGATAATTTCGTTATGAATGACCTGTAGCATTAGAACATCTTTCAACAGCACAAAATGCTATTGAAACTTTATCAATAATAACACAATTCTAAAGATAAAACAAGAAAGAAATAACTTTAGCTTTTACTCCACGTATTTCGGCATTTATGAAGATATTCCGGGCAATTTTGTTTTCTCTAAAAAAACATCAGTATTCTACATGGGGCAGTATTGTAGGGCGCATTGAAAGCCTAAACACTCGTTTGGGGAACAGGAAAATTGTTTTTCTCTAAAAAAAACATTAATTCTAGCCATTTGTAATGAACGTTAAAAAAATTAGAAATTTAAATAATTTGGGAAAACTTAAAAAATGCAAGTAAACTATCCAGGTCAACTTTAAAATCATGAGCTTCCTTGAAAAAAGCTTGGGAAAAAAAACATTTGTACTTCTGCCGAGAGACGGGATTTGAACCGGGGGGCCTATTGATTACGAATCGCTTATGCTACCACCAAGCTATGACGTCCGTGAAGGATTAAGCTCAAACTGTTAATAATTCTCGGTTCTGCACAGTTACTATAACATACCCGTACAAGTAATGCGTGTACGGTGCCCGTGCACATAGACACTCCGTACTTTTTTACTGTAGCTCACATTTTAAAATCCATGCACAGTTCTCGAACAAATAGTTCTAAAAACAAACTATAAAAGTTTGGTGGAGTTATTCTTAAAATTGAAAGAGGAGAAAAGTTTTAAAAAATTCAAAATTTTGACTTAAAAAAATGAAAAACTACTTGTAAATATTTGTTTTTATCACTGGAAAATTGTTTATTTAGGGTAAACATTATATAAAAACACTATAATTTATAAGTTTATGTTATTATTACTAAAAATAATATTTTGGGTTTAATTTAAAAAAAAAAAAAAACTTATGATTAAATGAATATTAAAAGAAAATAAACAAGAATAGAAAATTAACGCAAAAGATAGAACTGTTAAAAAGCATGGGAGAATCGAAAAATCGCAGACCGAAATGGTAAACAAACGCTACCTAGTGTACACATACGTCACAATCGCTCAGCCAATAGCAGAGCGATTCAAACAAGAACTAGAAATTGACGATTTTTAACATTGAATATTTAATAACACAATTTTGTGTGTACAATTTAACCTAGATATTTGAAATCAGCGTTTATTTTATCGAAAAAATGTATTTTTAGTAGTTTTTAAAAATTATAGGAATTGTCCATTGTTTTGAGCAGTATACTTTGTGATCATTCATTAGAAATATAAACATTATTAAATGAAAATTAATGTGTACATGTGTAACAGATCTTTTAGAAAACCTCGGTATTTTTTGTTGATGGTCTGTTTCAACTTATCCAGTATAATATCTCGGGTATTTTGAAGTTTTTTAGAATAGGGGGCTAGGCTAATAAGTTTTCATTTGATAGTCACGAATATCGGTCCTAATAAAAAATTGCAGAGCATGCTCAAACTTATTATGACTACCACTCGAAAGCTTTTCCTTAAGTGACTAATAAAAATAAGAAGGCTTAAAACTTGTTTCAAGTGTAAAGAAATTCATTTATAAGTTAATAAAACCAGACGTGCCACTCGCACCCATCAGTGCTCCCAGAG
The DNA here is from genome assembly GCA_019343175.1 of Oedothorax gibbosus. NCBI lineage: Eukaryota > Metazoa > Arthropoda > Arachnida > Araneae > Linyphiidae > Oedothorax > Oedothorax gibbosus. The sequence continues at coordinate 55,183 of JAFNEN010000492.1, forward strand.
CATGAACATCTTACAAACAAGAAGACAAGAAAGAGAGATACAACATGATTGCCTGCAGCCCTACAGTATTGCTCATTTACATATATATATACGGCAACCAGTCAATCATGTTGTATTTACATAAAGTTCATGAAAATTTAAAAAACACATGGAAAAATTATAGTACCTTTAATACGATCAAAAACTGGTTTAGATAAATTAGATTAACTATGATAATATTAGATTAACTATGAAAATACTAAAATAAACCAAACCTGTTCAGCTCTGACTTATTCAAACATCGTTAATATGAGCTGAAAAGTAAAAAAAAAACATGATTTGTTTTCAAAACATGTTTAAAGTCACGTTGCTGTATTATTTACCGGAAATTAGAGAAAAGTAAGTTACGTGAAATCTTTATTTTTGGATAATGAACTAAAACGTTATTTCTCAATAGTATTGGCTGGGTTCTTTTAAAGAAATGTAATAATTAACTTAACTTCTCAAGCAACTCTGATTTTGACATTTGAGGCCATGAATATTTCGATCAGCATTTCTATTCATGCCTAAAGCTTAAAAAACATTTATATAAACATACATGTATAATGTAACAGCTTATTTCGTGAATTAAGTATACTGCTTAAAATGTTTTTTACATGTACAATTACGAATTTTAGTTTTGGCTTTTTTATTTTTTGTCAAACTCATGCCTGCATAGGCCTGCAGGCAGGCTGCTGTTGGTTACCTTTAAATGTCCTAGAAAGTTTATCACCTTGATCCTGATTGCCTAAGTGAACCTCTCAAAGGGACACGGTACGACCTTACCAGGAGCCTTCCGTGGCACTAACAAGGTTAGGCGTCAATGGTCCCCATTGTTTGAAGATCACTGTTGGGGGCCCGTTTGGTCTGACATTCCACCTTTCTCGAGCCCATTCTGATGGTTGACAGCTAAGTGCATGTTTACAAATCCTGATTGTGTTATAAGTTACTGTTGTTACACCTTTATTATGTTGTGTTGAATACTGTTTGATCTAATTCTTTTGTACTGTTAGGACTTATTGTTTACCTTTAACTTTGAACATTGTGTGGAACCTGCCATATTTCGTGACATGATGTAAACACTAATAGTTTGAAATAAACTACAATCACACTCTCGACTTTTGTGTAGCTTCCTTATATACTTAAGTCATTCCCAGGGGGTGTTACAACCTTTTACCAGGAAGGTAGGAATAAGACAGATGCTGCCCATGTAAACAGGCAAAAAAATTTCAAAAACTGCCATTTGGCTAACTATTCAAATTATGGTGCATACAATAAAATTTATGAATAAAAGTATTTCCAATTTTGTATGATTTTTCTGTTTTGAAGTTAGTGATTAACTTTTTTTAAGACATCTGTTCGTTAGTAATAAATTTTATAAACTCTTAAACGGCATACTGCTATGTCACTATTTTCAGCCACTCACCTGTTTTGTGTAATATTTTTTCAACTATGGTTTTAAAAGTAATAAGATTTCCTGTTTATTGTCTGTTTGTTTAATTTAAATCAAATTTATCATAAAAATAAATCCTGCACAATCACTTTGTTTACTATGAGACAGGGTTGTGTTATGTTTAAAACATTTTGTTTAAAACAATTTTTTTAAACATGTTTAAAACATTGTAATAAAAAACATGTTTAAAACATTGTAATAAAAAACATGTTTAAAAACATTGTAATAAAAAACATGTTTAAAACAATTTTTAAAAAAACGATTTATGCTAATTATCAATGTGGTACATAATTTTAGTAAATTAAAATAATATCAAACATAAACTATTACATTATTAGTTTATAAATTCTTCTATTAGCTCATCTGATTTATCCGCCTACGTTCTAGACAATTTTTTTGAAAAACGTTATTTATTAAGCATTTAAACATATTTTTAACCCTAATATGCATAAAATATAAATAAAAAGTAAAAAAATCTAGAATAAAAATTCCTTTTTAATAAATTTTAAGCTATATTGTTAAATTAGGGAGTAAAACACCATTATGCAAAACCTAATATCATAAAAACTACTTAAGATAACCGAATTTCCTTTTACTATGTTACAATGCTAACCCTGTTAAAGGCAATGAACTAAAATCTAAGAGATATAATGAAAAGGGGAAAAGTTATTGTTCGTCGAAACACAATACTCAGGGTTTTCGTTAAAAATTGCATTTTTTTTAGAATTGTTATTTTGAAAAACCAGCTATAAAAAATGAAATTACTTATAGAAAAGTATGATTCTAGTTCATTGCCTGTAAAACAGTTTGCTGAATATGCTGGAAATTTTTTTTTGATGATATCTATAAAACTTTTTGTTAAATTATGTTTTGAGTGAAGGTTTGTAAAGCAAAATTTACATTTCTCAGAAATGTGCTCTGACATTTCTACTCTGCAAACAAACATGTTTTGAAAAAGGAACCAATCAATCATTTATATTGCCAGAATACTAAAGCAAAACTTAATACCAAAGAAACTTAAATAATGTGGAATTGCTATAACACCTTCTAAATTAAAATTTAATTTTAAAAAACTAAGAAAAAAAGTTACTAATTAAATATAAGCAATTAAAAAGTTAGTTTCGGTTTCGAAATAAGACTTCTGGTTGAATTCTACTACTTTTGTGTGTCAATTGTTAAAATAATCATAACTTCGTTTCTAGATGACGTAAAATTAAACTTCTTAAATTTTTGAAAACTAGAATAATTGGGCTATGAAGCTAAAAAATAAAAAAGTTATATTGAATTTCATTAAAAATAGGTATTTTAACGTAGGCGGATACCTGAATCATAGGAAGACACCGAATCACCAGATAATCGAAGGATTTCTTGTATTGAAAGATGTAAGGCATATGCCTAAAATTATTGGGGATGGAAGTAAATATAGAAGACCAAAACTTAAAAAGAACCGTGTTTTTTTAAAAACTCATACAACTTGTTCAATAACCAAAATTTAAATGTTTTTTTTAAAAAAACATGTTTTAAACAAAAAAAAACGTTTTAAACATGTTTTTTTCCAACCCTGCTATGAGGCGCTTCCAACTTTAGACAAATCACGGCTTATCTACCTTAATTACTAACTGGGAGTAAATAAGTTTTTTTAAGAAACATATTCACACGAAAGTCATAACTTTTGTTCTTTCAGATGGTCTGGTTCCGCGAGAACGTGTACGAAGAAGTTCTTCGCCAACTGCGCCAAGCCCTCGCCAAGTGTTATGCAGTGGCATACGAAAATGCAGGTGCGGTGTCTGAGGCTCCCGTCACACCACACACCCTGAGCTTTGTCAAGAAATTGGTTTCCACATTTGGCATTGGTGAGTGGACCTAAATTGTTTGTTTTTATGTCAGAAACTTTAACTCGGCTTTGATTATACTCCTTCCGATCACAATGCAAGCTTCGAAAACACTTGCTTTCCAAACCTTGTGTAGTTTTTCGGGAAACAGTGTGAACCTTGCTGTTTTCCTTTGGGTTTGAAGAGCAATTGAGATTAACCTCACAGCTGAACCTCAAACAAGGTAGGTTTAGAACAGCAACGCTCATGCCGTTTCCTGGGAAAACTACATGAGGGTAGGGGAAGAAAGTGTTTTCAAAGCTTGCAATCATGTTGTAACCATAAGGATTATAGCCTTAATCTCTTTATACGATGATCCAATTTTTTTTTCTGGAGCAAATCATGTTTGCATTTTGAAGCCAGAAAAAGCATTTAACAATTCTTTTGGATATGAATGTTTAAATTTTCTTTGTTCAGCTGCAGTTTAGAATTATTTTTTAAAACTTAAATCTTGCTTTCAAAATACTGATTTCAAATGTTTATGTTTAAACTTTTAATTTGTATAGCCTGTATTAAAATAGTAATAAGCTCTCTCTCAATGAACTGTGTTTCCTCTTAACTGGCTGATATTGATCCCAATTTGGTTTGTTAATAGAAGCTTTACATATCTGTAGTAAGTATATGTGATTCATAGGGTATGTCTGCCATTAAATAATGATGTGCCAACGAAACATAGGGCTAGATCACATTAAATATTGTGATCCTTAGTCCACCTATTGGGATGTCACTATAGATTGTGTTCTGTTGATACCCACTTGTGTGCTAACCTCATCACTTAACCATAGTTCAAATGATACAGCCTGTATTGAGTAGCCATATTATTTCTAGTTAGTGTTAGAAATTGAATACAAAAATTTAGGAGCATTTTGAGAAAAATGTTTTCCCATTGCAAAAATTGCCTTTTTTAAGTTATCCACAAACTGGGAAAGTTAATAGCGCCATCTGCAAACCAAAATTGGATTGCATTTCTTGAATTCATCATTAGAAATCGAAAAAACAAACACTAAGTAGGATAATGATTTTAAACAAATTTCGGGCTTTTCTGGCATTGCTAGATAAATTAGTTTAGGTGTATGACTTTTGGCTTCCACACTACGTTTATAACGTAAAAAGTGGAAGGTTTTATAATTCGTTCAGTCCGTTCGTCTCCCACTTTCACAGAAAGAACCACAAGTCCCACACACAAGTGGGATAGGTCATTTTGAAGCAAAAAATCAGATTAGGCCACATTCCAAATTTCATTAAAAAATTAATTTAGAAGTTTATTTAAAATTTAAATAAGTAAAAATTTAATCTAAATTGAAATAACATGCAAATTCCATTTTTATTCAATATTTTCACTGTTGCCATTTCGTTAAACGTACGAGAAACTTTATTTGAAATAAAAATAAAAAATTTTGAAAGAATATTTATTTATGTGATATATATAATTCAGTTTGGATTGTTGTAATATCACAATAGAGTTCTTTTGATGGTTCATTATATATGTATGAAGAAAGATGCATAGAGAATTCTAACTTGGAATAAAAAAATATGCAACGTTTGGCTTTTATTTTTAAAGCATCAATTGTACTAATTATACATTTTTTTAACTGTAAAATAATTTAACAAACTATAAATAAGTGGATTTTTGAAAGAAATGTAAATGGGAAATTGTGACGACACAAAGATATTTATTAAAAAAGATTACATCATTATTCTTTGAACTTCAAACAAATTTACCAAATGACAAAGTCTAATTATTAAATCTGAGAAAGAAGATTAATGAAAATAGTTAATTTTTTCATTTAAAACTTTGCATTACAAATAGCTAAAGGCCCTGTTTCTATTAGAATTAAATCACCTTTGTCATTCGCAACAATCACTCAAGAAACTCTAATTCTTTTAGACAATAAATTAAAATACATTTATTTTTGCGACATCTATCAGTTTGAAATGACGTCAAATATATGTCACTAAGGATTCTTTGTATGTTGATATGAAATGTTTTCATTCTATTTAAACACAGGGAATATATATGTATTCTTTGAAATATAAATAAATTTTTGCAAACGATAAGTAATAATTATTGAATTTTCGAAATGAAATAATTGAAACTAGACAAATTTAGCGTATAAATGTTTAATATAGAATTAATGTTGACTTTGGTGTGTTTTTCCTGTTAAACACAGATGTGTGGAAGCGGGTTAAGTGACAGATTTTGTTACAAACCAACTTGTTTACTTTGATTTTGAATGATCTCGGGTTGGCTTGATGACAGTTAACTTTTTCACTTTTTTTTTTAAACAGTTACGAGTTCTCGTTTTTTTTGGAATTGCCACAGTTTTTCATTTTAGACTAGGCATAGTTTCAAGATTATAGAATTTCCCATATAAAAAAACTAGTTGCAATAACTTTAACTGAATGTATTTCATTGTCGCAGAATTGAAGAATTTGGTGCCATTTGACTAATGACTCTTAATTTAGAACCTTTGCTCTAATGTAATGTTAATTCTATTCAACCTATCTTATGTTGCAAATATGCTGTATTAAATAAATAAAATCAGTAGCTAAACATTTAAAAACAGAAAAAACAAGCAAGTATTTTTCAGGGAAAATGGAACACTAACTCTTAACACAGTTGCCAAATGAGTTGCACAGGTAAATAAATGCATTTTTTTAAGCCAGTTAAGCATAAGGAGGTCAGTTCAAGAGTGAAAGTTATTTTTAAGTAGTATTCTTTCAATGTAAACAATTTGTTAGAACTCATCACAAGAGCCACGCCCACAATGGCATGGCCACTTAAATACAACAAACTGGTTAGTCAATTCACTTCAGGTAAGAAATATACAAGTATAACAGAACAATAGCCTGGGGGAAAAGTTAGGTTGTTGGATTAGAGCCTCACAACATCTACAGAATAGAATAAGGTTTCAAGACAACTACTAAAAAATGAGCAAATACTTGAATAATTTCTTGTTCTATTTTTAATCTGAAATGGGCAAAACCTGAATGAGCGGGTGACATCTTTTAATTTCTATCTTGACATCTTTGATAAGTGGGATGCTAAATTGTGCAGTTCTGCCACCAATTTTAACAATGTTTTTGTAGCTAGTTTTCATTGCCCACAGGAGTGGAAAACGTGTCTGGTCACGCGGCAGGATCTTCTTCTGCTTCAGAGTCTCTTGCGCGCAGGGCACAGGCCACCGCACAGGATCCTGTGTTCCAGAGGATGAAGGGACAGTTTACGGCAGACTTCGACTTCACGTAAGGGGCACAATCGAAGAGTCAAGGGAAAGAACCCCTTCATCGACTGAGAATCTGTCCGTATTGAGGTCTGCTTGGCGAGTAGTGGCAATCGGAAACTGGTTTCTCCTGCGGTTCAAGCGTCAGGCTAGTGTCTTGCGTGAATCTAGATCAGTAGAAAAATCTTTGCTTAAAACTTCTTAATTTACTTACAATCTTAAAACTTCTTTTTATTACTTTCATTTCTTTATTTTAAAAGTTTTACATACTTGCTATTTGTGTTAGTGAATCTGCACTTTGGAATATAAAATATCTATTAAAATTATTTTGCAAAATATTGACGTATTTTACAAGAATAAAAAAAATATATGCTGCTAACATACTTGAACATTAATTTCTAAATCAAACGTTCATTGCTTTTACATTTTATTTGAGTGTCTTAAAACGGAATTTATTTAGATTCTTACATTAATTACGAATTTCTACACTACTATTTTTCTAATGACCAAAAGTCCGATGTTTGAGCCGTGTGATAAGAATGACTGTAAAACTGGATTTTTCACACCAGGTTAGGCGCTGACTCGCTATCGTCGCCAAGAAGACATGATGTAGACAGATTCCCAGTCAATGAAAGGGTTCTTACCCTGGACTCTTTGATTGTGCACTATGTTAAAGATGAGTAAAATTGAATTTTCTGAATAAGTTTAAGGAAACAAAATGAATTATTAACATGGTAAACATGAGTTAATCTGCTTTAAGAACCTGTGGTGGTCAGCACAAATACCCAATACTAGCCCTCGCAACCAAGTAATTACTTTTTTAGACGGTTTGGTAATTGGCTTGCATGCAAAAGATGCTAGGATCTTATCCGAGTTGGCCTCTACCTCCTCATTGGTGACATCGGACATGGCGTCATCTAATAGGGCACATCTGACAAACTTCACACAACATAAAATCAAAGCAAAGTCCTATGAGATAACGGAATTTTGTATTTCATATTTTTCATCGGCCGATGGAAAGAAAAAACAAATTGGCCAATTTTATTTTTAAACAATTAGCTAATTGGCCAAAAAGCCCCACAGGTCCATCCCTAGTCGTATGTATGTGTTTTAACAAATTCTAGGTTTCCTCTTTTTTGATGTTTCTGCGCACTTCATGCCTGCTTTCCATTACTTGATTTCGGTTTATTTATGGGTAGCTTTGAAACAGTTAGCTGCGTAAATGTGTAATATATATTTGTTAACCTTTTGAGCGTTAGACCCGACTTTTTAATCTTAATAATGAATTATTAATTATTCTACCTTTTAACTAGCAAATTATTTTAGGATCATCTCTTCAAAAATAAACATAATTATGGTTTCCTAAACCTATATTTATGAAACAAATTAATTTCAAAATTCATGCAGGGAAAAAACAACCATTTATTTTGACCTATTTTCAGGTCGTTCAGAAAGTTTAGATAAATTATATTTGTTATTATCCTACATGACTCCATAGTAAAAAAAAACTTAAGTTGAGGTTTAAAAAGTTTGAGTTGCCAGCTCTTTGCATCAGTTCTGCTTGATGGCATGCTTTTGGTGATGAATAAATATACATGTGCACTTGTTGTAACAAATATTCTTTATTTTCAGTGTCCCAGGAGCAATGAAGCTGCACAACCTAATCAGCAAACTCAAGAAATGGATAAAAATATTGGAATCCAAAACTAAAATTCTCCCAAAGTAAACTCCCTGCTTAATTTTTTCATTATAATTAGATTTTAAAATTTGGTTGGTATGTAGGAAAGGAAAATTAAGGTTTCTAAACTTTTTATCTTTGGCTGTGCAGTTAGCACATTTTCTAAATGGTATTGTATAAAGTATTTAAATACAGTAGAACTTAACCCTATTTACTGATGGTGCTTATAAGCATCACTTATTACTTTTCCGCTATTTTACTTTTCATTCTTCTTTTGGAGAAAATGGGGGCAAGGTGAAACTTTTATTGAATTGTACAGTTTTAGCACATTAAAGTCTACCAAGGTAAAATAAATTCTTCAGAATAATGCACATTTGGTTACCTTCGCCGAATCATCACGCCCCGACAGTCCCTTTTAAAAGATAGTTGTTTTATACTATTCATTGTTTGCTTAAGGGAAAATAGGTGGTAGTGGAGATTTTATAAATGTCTTTTTTTTTAAATATCTTTTTAATAATTTTAAAGAAATATTTTAAAGTTGTCTGCATGTTACTTTTTGTTGTTACAGATCCTTCTTAATTGAAGAGAAGTGTCGATTCCTGAACAACTTTGCCCAGCAAACAGCTGATGTTGAAATTCCAGGCGAGTTTCTCCTACCCAGAGTGAGTAGACATTTGATGTATTTCTTTTTTTTTTAGCAATACCTGGAAATTTTTGTTTTTGGTATGAAAAGTCAGGAAAGTTTGAAATTGTTTGAGTAGACACTCTTATTTACTCTGTTCACATGGCAATGTGTCTCATGATCATTCCTTTCCCTTTGTACAGGGATGTGTTTAATCTGTGGCTCTGTGGTCTTTCTCTTTGTTTGAGATTTCAAAAAATATTTTAGCTTTTTACAGCACCGTCCTCTTGTTAAATTTATTAAAATACCTTGCTTACTGAAGAGTTGGCTGAATACTGGTCCACCCATACTTCTAGCACTGGTTATAAGTCAAAACTTTTATTTCTTATGTTAAAATTTCTTTCCAGCACAACCACTACTTTGTGCGCATTGCCCGATTCATGCCCAAGTATGATATAGTCCAAAAGCACAATGCAGCTGCTCGAAGAATCTATATCAAGGGACACAATGGAAAAGTAAGTAGAAAGTCACTATATTCAAGCTAAGTTGTTTTGAGGTAGATGACTGTAGTCCTTATATCACTTCTTAGCACATGTAACCTGTGTTTTAGTTTATTTCAAGTTTATTCTAATTTAATTTAGATTTTAAAAACTATTTAGAATACCATTCATGTATGAAGAAAAGGATCAATATCCTCCCAGGTTAAAAGGCAGAACATCAATTTATAAACACGACAAATTATTGTAGGATTTTAGAAATTTCTATGGTTTGTAAGCAATATCAGTCAGTGCAGCAGTATCGGTCAGTACAAGGTAGATTAGTTGTGTCCAATATGTGTCCCCACATCACAGTAAACAAGACTTCTCCTTTGGTATAGTGATGCTGTTATATATGTGTAATATATAATTTTATTGTTAATATATATTAGTTTTGTAGTGTAGAAGTTTATAAGTTTAAACTATGCTCATATACAACAGATAAAATATTAACGCCTTAATTTTTGGCAAAATCTTCATAACAAAATAACATTTATATTTGCATCAACGTTAAAAAATTTCCTTTAGACATCCTAAATCTTCAGGCTTGCAGTAAAAGTTTTTAATTAACTGCTGACCCCTTAAGCGTTTCACTACATGTAAGTAATGTATTTCAGATAACAACAACCAAAAAGTACACAAAATGGATGGATAAAAACTAAAAGTTAGCTTAAACCGAAAAAACCTGGTTTAAACCGAAAACCTGTTAAGTTTTTTCTGAACCCTGTGTATATATATGAACTGGTCTTCACATTGTGCTTCCAATCAATAATGTTAATCTCTTCCAGATCTACCCATACCTTGTTGTTAACGATGCTTGCCTTTCTGATGCACGTCGTGAGGAACGTGTTTTACAGCTTTTGCGCATGCTCAACCACTACTTGGGTAAACAGAAAGAGACAGCAAAAAGATTCCTCAACTTCACTGTACCGCGTGTGGTACCAGTCTCTCCACAGATGAGGCTTGTTGAAGATAACGAGTCGTCGGTGTCGCTACTCGACATCTACAAACAGGTAGAGATTAGAGAAATTTTTACCAGAGTAATTTTGGGTAAAATCACATGAATGTGTGTGTTTTGTAATTGTAAGAAGTAATTTAAATTTTTAAGTCAAAAGCTAATAAATTATGATAAAAATGGTTGATTAAAAATTTCTACAGTTTGTATGTTATAAAACTCTTTTACATGGTTAAAAAATTCAATTAAGCATAATGGTGAAACATTTTTAAAAAACTTCTGTTACTTGAAAGTTTTAACCCTTAGTTGTACCCTGGTAGTGGTCTGAATTTGGATTTTGCGTGTAATTTTTTAATGTTCAACTTATCTTAGTTTTTTGGTGTGTCATAAAATGCAGGTGAACTGTAAAAGTGGGCGTTTTCTCCAAGTGTTAAAATTTTTTATTTAGAATCGATTTTATTCAAGTTCAACTGTAAATAGACTTTGTCTTCAGTATTATATATTTCAATTCTGTTGAAATTTCGCTTTGATCATCGGTGATTTGACGTTTTATGCAAATTTTTTCCTTTGTTACGTGTGTTCGGTCTATGACGTCACATCCGTATGACGCAATGACCGGAAGTTGGGCGGTTCTGCATTTCAGCAAATAGGAGATAGCCAGGTGTTGCAGTGGGATTTATAAGCCGGTGTTAGGTTTTCTACGTGTGTTGTTTCTTTTTCATTAACTTACCTTCGGAAAGGAGACCGGTGGTTATCAACTAAATAAAAATGAAGTAAAACCGTGAAAGTGATATTTCATCGCTGCTGGTCGGTGGTCTCCAGCTTTAATGTTTGAGAAGGAAGTTTTTTTTTAATTTAAGTTTTCCAAGCCTGTTCCTCCTGGTGTGTGATGTATCGGCAGCCCTCAACGTCGGGTGTTTTGTCATTGACTTCATGAAGATAAACTGTGTGTAAATTTATTTTGTTTTGAACTCAAATTGGCTAGGAATTTCGAAAAGGCTTTTAGTTTTTTGAAAGATGTAATTGGTCAGGGATTTATTTTTTGTAAAGCTGTTCGGAATATTTTTGACGTCGTAGTTTATTTGTTAGGGGGTTAATATTTATCGAATTGGTTAATTTTTCTTGAAAAACTTAATCCAGCCCGACTAAATTAAATGTCTTCCTAATCTGAAGAATATGTTAAATTTTGTGCAATATTTATATTTATTTTCTGTTTGATATATTTCTACAAATTTGTTACATTTACTGATATACAGTAAAAGCCCGTTTATCCGGCTCCCAATTAACCGGAAAGCTCAAATATCCGGAAAATTTCAAATTCCGATTTGGCGACGGAATTTGGCGATAAAATTGAATATTTCTCGCCAAAATTGCGATTTCTCGCCAAATATAGTAAAAACTTTTCAGATTTTTTTTTTCCAAGAAAAAATTTCGTTTGGTGACAACATTTGGCGCGAAAAGTGTTTTTGGAACTGAAAGTCTGATTTAACGCCAGGTATGGTGCTATTTCAGCAATTTTTATGTTGCATTTTATTTACATGTTTCCACTATACGAAATCCGAGTGTTAACCGGAATTAAATTAAGGAATCCGGTTAACAATTCTACATCGAAACTTAACTAGAATAAATTAATAAGTAATTTATTTTATCGTTTTTAACATTTTCAGAATTGACATATTATCAAGAACTGAATTATAGTTTATTTATATAAGTTTAATTCTACTTCTACCCAGAATAAATAAAAAAAATTTTAATTATCGTTTGCAAGTATTTTCGCTAACCATATATTGCTAACAGGATTTTATTTTAGCTTTATCCGGACTGCTACCGATGTTGTTATATAAGGTAGCTCTGGGTGCCAGCTCTGTCGGCCTCGTTACTTGATCGCCTTTCTAAATTACGAGGCCCGGCGCCAAAAATCATCATTTACCTTTGGTGCGATGTATAAATTCATCCCGGAATTTAAATTTTTGATCTATATATTTTAAGCGGAATTAATTCTATATTTAATCGAAAGCAATTTTCCTTTATCCGAAATGTAATTCTAGTTTTATTCGAAATAAATTTTATTTAATTTAGCTTTATTCATCCGGACTGCTATTTGATGTTGCACTGGGTGCCAGCTCTGATGTCGGCCTCGTCAATTGATCGCAGTTTCAAATTACGAGGCGCAGCGCGGAAAATCCTCATTTAGCTTTAGTGTGTCGTAAATTCATCCCAGAATGTTACCGGAATTTTAATTTTAGTTCAATATATTCTATCCGGAATTTATTTTAGTTCTAAACTGAAAGTGATTTTCCGTTATCCGGCATGTTTAACTTTGGTTTTATTCGAGATAAATTTTATTTAATTTAACTTTATTCGGATTGTACCGATGTCACTCTGAGGTTGCGCTGGGTGCCAGCTCTGAAGTCGGTATCATCACTTAGTCGCAGTTCCAAATTACAAGGCGCAGCCTCGAAAATCCTCATTTAGTTTTAGTGTGCGACGTAAATTCATTTTAAGAATTCTACCTGAATTTAAATTTTAATTCTATGTTCTATCCGTAATTTAAAACTAGTTTTAACCTAAGCATTTTTCCGTTATCCGGAATAAATCAATGAATGCTTTTTAACTAATTCGCTGCAAATTTTTTAATGTTAAAGCATGTTTTTCAAAGACTGTTAAAGAATTGACAGGGCTCGGTGGTTTAAGGCATCATGCCAAGATGGATACCTCCGCAAGTTCTATCCTCATCTTAGTCATAAACGGATCGAGCTAGACAATAAAGAAGCAATAAATAATGCCGAGTGTATGGGAATGGTGCACGTTAAATCTGCCGTTGTCAATATAAGTTTCGTTGGATGTTAGACCAATTTTCGGCCTAAACCTCGGTTTAAAATTATGTGGCTATTCAGCAATATCCCTTCTGTAGCTCTAGTGAAACGTAAATTTATCCAACTTACAATAAAACCCTTTAGGTCAAAATAGTTGCCGCGAATCACAATCTTTTCAACAGAACAAATTCCAAGGTCGAATTGCTGGGTTTGAACCAGAACTGCAAAAAAGATTACGAGTCTGATTACATAAACGATCGGCGAGCAAAACTGTAACATACTTCATTTTTCAAGCTGAGCTCAAAAAAAGAGTACATTTAGAATAACTTAATGCTTAAATAAATTCTGAATGTATTTACCCGTAAGAAATTTTTTTAAAAATTAAACCTGTCGCCAATATTCTGCGTGTCCTTCTAGGTTAAGGTTTCAACCTTCGTGCATCTTTAGGTTATCCGGTAATGATTAAATTTAAGTTTTTTATTACTTGAGCGCAATTTTAAACGCAGGTCAACTATGGCTTTTAAGTTCCAATTTTTGAAAAATCATTTAGAATACTATCAGCATTTCAATCACGTTTTATCCGAAAAGATTTTAGGATAAAACGAAGTCGATCCGAAACTACATTCCGGATAACTGAAAATCGCTTTCGGTTAAATCGAAAATTAAATTCTTCATAGAACTAAAATTTAAATTCCGGTAGCATTCCTGGTTTCGCTCTAGAACTACATGAGGGTTATTGGCATCGGGCCTCGTAATTTGGAACAGTGGTCAAGTGACGAGGCAGACATATGAGCTGGCACCCAGCGCAGCCTTAGAGCGACATCGGTAGTAGTCCGGACAAAGATAAATTAAATTAAGGATAACACTATACGGTTAACGGAAAAGCCTACACCACAACAATACAAAATCTTTATTCAAAATAGAAGTTGAATTCAGTTTCGGATAAAATTCCGGATAAACTAGTAATGAAAATGTCTTAAGGTTTAAACCTATTTGATTATCTGGAATCTAAAATTTATACGGAAAGTTGGGATGACACAAATAATTAAACGTTAATTGGCTTAGTTTCTCAAATTCGTTAGGATTCAAACATCCATGACAAGTTGTCGTCGAAGCGCCTGATCATGATTCTAAATTAAGTAATGATATTTCTGATTTCAAGTTTATATTAATTCACTACCCTGATACCTTAAAGTTTATTAGTTAATGGTTTTCTAACATAATTTAAACACCGTTATTAACATCGAAAAATCGAATCAATGCTTAAAAACTAACAAAAAATTTAAACCTAATCAAATGAAAATAATTAGTTAGAACCCTTAAACTGTATTTGTTATTATAACGGCAAAACCGGTCTCTTTCTTAAAGAATATTTAATGCCCCATTCCTTCTCGTGATGCTTAATTAAATTAGCATCTTTATAGCTAAAATACAACGTACTTCATACAGAAATTAAAAGTTACTGAGCACTGAGCTTGGAAAAAATGCAAACCCAAAATAGCGTCAATTCGATGTTCCTTTCAAATGCCGTTTTTCTGCACAGCCGAAGGCAATGTATGTTATCAGACAGTAGGAGGAGGGATCAGCGAGGGATCTCAATGGTCCCCCAATTTTCTGAGAATTCCATCACAGTAGAAAAAAGGCTGTAGTATTTATAGTATTGTATCTTTGAACAACTGCCTTTTTACTACTAAAATACTTTGATTTTTTTGCTGTTCCCACATAGTTACCATGAAATTCCGATCCCTTCCAATGGAAGTGATTGCGCCAAGCTTGACCGCTGCTATAATTAACAAACATTCGATGGTCAGTTTTGGCGTTAGCGTCGCGACTCGCGTCGCTTATTTACGATTAAAATAATGATTGATACCTTAACAAATTAACTTTAACAATATTTTTTTAAAGATAATATTAAATAATTCTCTGATTTCACCCAAAGATCGTTTTTCAAACTTAACAATATTTTTGGATTCTCGATCGACATCATAAACAACCCTAATCCGAAGTAAGTTATTTTTATAATTTAATTCTGTAATTAAATGTTCTCTAGATTTTGTTTACATTTTAAAATATTCTACTGGTTTTAGACCATGGGTTGGACGATTTATGTATTTAGATTTTTAGCATTTAAAAGTAACAATCGTTTTTTTCTTAATTAATAAATATTAATATTTTTTAATACTAAATATTGTAGTATCTATTATATATTATTATTATAAATGCAACATCGCCTCTTTGTATATAAGATGCAGCCATTATCTTCTTGTATTTTCCGGAAAATCGCCATTTTTTGGTAACCCTATTTGGCGACTTCCGATTAACCGGAAAATTCGATTATCCAGAAGAGTCAATTTTCCGAGCATTCCGGATAAACGGGAGTTTACTGTATACAATATTATTTATTTACAGTATTTTTTGGATTTAATAAAAAAATTGTTCTATTTTTAACTTATTTCAAAGTCTCATTTTTGGCTTGGTAATTTTCGTAAGCTAATATTATAGTTCTGACTAGGCATAATTAACTATTAGTTGACTTATTTGTTAACAAATTCGATTGTGTTTCTTTATTTTTTTTTTTACTTTGTGTCCTGGTTTCTTGTAAAAAAATTCCTTTTTCCCTCTAGCGCTGTGCCAAACGCGGAATTGAGTATGACGCTCCGCTTGCAAGATTCTACGAGCGGCTCGCGACCGTCCAGGCTCGCGGCTCCCAGGCCAGCCACCAGGTGTTGCGAGACATTCTGAAGGACGTCCAGAGCATCATGGTGTCAAGGACTCTGCTCAAGGATTGGGTGGAGCAGACCTATCCGGCTGCCACAGACTACTGGACTTTCAGGAAGCAGGTAAAATGGGCAGCGTTTATTTACTTAATAAAATTTTTTAGCCTACTTTTTTTTTATTAGTGATTATTTTAGTCGCTTCACCAGGACACGTGGGTTTAAGAATAAAACCACTTCTATCAGGGTTCAAAATTAGGTCGCTAGTCGCAAAATGCGACCGAATCCTACAATTTTGTGATTTCAAAATAAATTTAGCTGCAGTTATTGCAACATGTTTTATTAAATATCACGATTAGCCAAAAATATTCATCTTAAAACCTCAGTACTTTGGCGATCGTATATTGTAATCCTAAAACTTAGGAACTCCAGCTCTCGTGAAATTGAGAAACTCTGATTCAATATGTGGGCAACTTTAGCCATCTTAAATATAATACAGTATGAATGCAGAGAGTTTGTGGATAAATTACATAATAAAAGGATTTTAAAAAAAATCTCATTTTTCTTAGATAATATGCATTTGCTCTTAATTTTTAAAGTTAGTCACACAGATTGCTTCTAAATTTCTTAATCCATTTTTGAACACTGGTATCGATGCTTGACCATTCCTTTTTGTGTTTCAGTTCACGCTGCAGCTTTCCCTGGCCGGGTTTATTGAGTTTGTGCTCCACTTGAGCCGGCTCAACCCAGACATGATGTACGTTCATCAGGACTCTGGACTCATGAACGTCTCGTACTTCAGGTTCAACATAGAAGACTCCAAGGGTGAGTGGGCTTGTTTCTTTTTTTTTTTTGCTGACTGAGTGGTGCAATGGTTAGTTTGATTTCCTTCAGATCATGAGGTTGCAGGTTTGAATTCTGGTAAGGCATGAGTGTTTGTCTCCATCCTTGTGTTGATGAATGAACGTGCCCCCCCCCCCCCTGTATAAAGGTATTAACCGTGCAAATATGTATTAGGGGTGGTAGCCCAATGGGTGCTCCTTCACAAATTGCTATCAGTCTGCCCCTTAGTAGCGTTGAATGCCTCTGCTGGTGGCCAGGCTTGGGAATTTTTTTCATATTTAAAAATTCAAGTACAGTAGATGGGTTCCCATGAACCTTGAGGAAGCCCTTAAATTTGAAAATGGTTTTAGTGACCCTTAAAGTGCCCTAATTTTGTACAAAAGTCCCTAAAGTTCAAATTTGAACTTTTGCTTTTAATGGTATTCGTTAACAAGGGGGTAAAACCACCTCTTGACCCACTTAAAGCTGGATTTTATGATCTAGTCATTAGTCAACATGTGGAAATTTAAAAACAATTATAAATTGAGCTATTCTCAAGCTTTATTCTTATAATGATGTCTGTGCATGGCTTTAAAAAGCAGCCCTTTGAAAAGTTTGCATTGATTGTTGCATGATCATTTTTTTACCTTGAGGATAAAACTAGTCCCATAAGAAAGCATTTGCTATAAAACGGAAAATATTTAAAAATTCATTCAATAATGAAATATTTTACTCCTGCGAAAAATTTGAGGTCATCTCTTTCTCTTATGGATACATAAATTGTTGTTTTAAATTGTTCATTTTTTTGGCTATTTTTAGTAAGTTGACATTAAACTGTGCAATTTTTATACAATTAGTGTTTTTATAATGTATAATAAATACCTGATGATCTGCCGGTTGAAAAAGTCGATTGTTATTTAAGATCATTTGCAGCAAAATTTTACTCCAAATCTTGCGTATGCAGCAAGTTTTTTTGTAACTCGTCAGTTTATCTAACTCTGCCTCAGAGGGTTAAAAAAAGGACATAAATTAAACAGCTCCCTTTCAGGTGAACTGGAGGCCAATCGTCCTGTCCCCTTCCGCCTGACGCCCAACATTGCCGAGTTCATCACTCCCATTGGTGTGAGTGGGCCAATGACGGCCTCCATAGTGGCAGCGGCTCGCTGTTTGGCCATGCCTAACTTCAAGGTCATCTCCATACTCAGAGCCATACTCAAGGACGAGATGACCGCATGGTACAAGAAGGTGGGTTGCTTTTTTCTCCTTTTCAACCCATTTGTGCAGGACTCTTTTACCCTTTATCTACTGACGGTACTTATAAATAATGTAATAATAATGTAATGTAAGTATAAATAATTGCCGACCTGTAACCGGCCCATGCAGCCGAAAATGTCCGAATAATATCCTGTGTAATGAGAGTGCACGTTAAATATATCCTTCAAAGTTCCAACACTGCGTACGATGTCGGCCTTAACGGTTGCGTAGGGTGCCTACTCAGGTGTCGGCTTGTCACTTGACTCTGGTTCTAAAATACGACGCCAATAGCCCTCGTGTAGCTCTAGTGTGACGATAATTCAAACTAAACTAAACAATTCTGTACTTTGCAGAGGCAGGATGATTCTCCGAATCCAGATCCTAAGGACGCAGAGGGCCCTGCTATCGTTGCCATGGTAAACAAAGCCACTGGACTCATCATGGGCCGGTTGAACGGTCTGTGCTCGACGCAACAAGTCAGCACACTCGTCGCGGTAGCCAATTCACACGACAACTTGTGCCGAATGGACCCCGCTTGGCATCCATGGTTGTAGGCATTGACTTCATTACAGGGTTCCTCAATGACATTCCACTTAAAAAAAATCCTTAAATTACAACTTTTATTAGCCCTAATAAAGAATTTATGAATACTTATTCTTGACAGAGTTACTGCAGCATCAGCTTAATTTGAAACGCCTTAAAAGTCTCAAAATTATAACTGTTCTGTGAGCCCTAACAAGGATGAAAATGAATATTTATTTTTAAAGAAAGAAACTGCAAAAAGAACTTAAGCTATTTTTTTTTGTCACAATTTCTCTACAAAAAAAATTTCACTGGATATTTTGCTGAATCTTCCAAACAAATTCTGTGTTTAGCATCAATATAATTTAGGCTATTCTTATTTAAGTAAAAAAGTAAAATTCATTTTAAAATTAATATATTAGAATATAACCTGAATATATATATATATATATATATATATATATATATATATATATATATATATATATATATATATATATATATATATATATATATATATATGAAAAACTCTATAAAATTATTTTATGAATGCAGTTAAAATATTAAAGCTTCCTTAGAAAGTCGTACAGTTTTTTTAGTGGGAACCCTGTATTGCAAATTCATCCATATTATTTGGAACTTTGGACATTAAACTGTGTGTTTTCATAAATGTAAAGTGCATCTTCCATGTTATTCCTGTATTATTAACGGTTTTGTCTGTAACATAAGCTATAAAGAGCTGTAAATTTTTTTATCAAAATAAACTGTTATTAAGAATTTATTGCTTTATTTTTTATATTTATTGTATTGGCTAGAAAAACTAGTGTGAAAAGCGCATTCAAAAGCTGGTTCCAAAAACGATACTCCCGCCAGAGGGCGCTGATCATCAAGGTTGTTTTTCTACACAATATTGCTATGTCGGCACTAGTGATGGTATTTTAGGGCAACTACGAGCAAGCCCAGGTCAATCACGTATATTATTAATTTGTTTGAACACAAGCAGTTTTAAGTTGCCTTGACTTTGCTATTTCCAGGTTTTTAAAAAACATACATCCTTTAAATGTAAGTATGACAACCACAGAGTTTAGGGATGTTCAGTTTTTAGAAATTTGCCAGTTTTCAACTTAATGGTTCAGATATTAGGAACCAGTGTTTGCCGGTGCAATTGAAGCTAAAAAGTTTTTTTAAATTAGACTAATGGTTTTCCCTCTTTAAATTGTCTCCCTTTGCGGAAATGTTAGTGTGTTCCTCCTGTATAAAGTACAGTAGAACCTTGATTATCTGTCTCTCGTTTATCCGTGATTCTCTGTTAACCGACCTTCCGGGAGTCAACATAAAAAAAATTCTCCAACAAAATCATTCTTGGTTGTTCAAAAATGAAACCCGTCTTGGAATTCTACTTCGATTCTGTTATCGGATTATCACGCAATTTGTGCCGCAATGACGTTTGTTTACTTTTGTGACGTCTGGGGATAGACCGATGCATCGGCACCGATTGTTTGAAAATTTTACCATCGGCCTTGCCATCGGCGGCCGATGGTAATTTAGTGAAA
This sequence comes from Oedothorax gibbosus, assembly GCA_019343175.1. NCBI lineage: Eukaryota > Metazoa > Arthropoda > Arachnida > Araneae > Linyphiidae > Oedothorax > Oedothorax gibbosus. The sequence continues at coordinate 75,221 of JAFNEN010000492.1, forward strand.
AAAATCGGCCATCGGCGTAAATTTTTTGCCCTTTGTTTTGTTTTTAATCTTACACCAAAACCCGTCCAATTCCTGGTTTCAAAGCAATGCACGTAGACTGGAGCAAGTTTCAAGCACATCCATTTTTTTTTTGTTGCACATTCTAGTTTTTTTCCTAAGCCAATTTTCGTTTATCCTGAATGTAATTCTAGTTTCATTCGAAATAAATTTTGTTTAATTTAGCTTTATCCGGAGTGAAACCGATGTTGCTATGAGATTGCGCTGGGTGCCAGCTGTAATGTCGGCTTCGTCATTTGATTTTAATTCCAAATTACGAGGCGAGATCCTCACCGAAAATCCTCATTTAGCTTTAGTGCGACGTAAATTCATCTCGGAATGCTACCAGGATTTTAATTTCAGTTCCATACTCTATTCGGAATTTAATTCTAGTTTTAACCGAAAGTAACTTCCGTTGTCCAGAATGTAATTCTGGTTTTATTCGAAATAAATTTTATTTAGTTTAGCTTTATCGGGAATGTTAATGATATCGCTGTAGGGTTGCCAGCTGTAATGTCGCTTCATCACTTGATCGCAGTTCAAAGTTACGAGGCGCGGCGCCGAAAATCCTCATTTAGCTTTAGTGCGACAAATTCATTCCGGAATTTTAATTCTTTGTTTTTTCCGGGATATTTAAATTTAGTTTTAGCCGAAAGCAATTTTTCGTTATCCGGAATGTAATTATGTTTTATTCGAAATAAATTTACGGAAGATATTTATAATCCGTCAAAACAGTTTTTCGTTATCCGAAATAATCGCAGCAAATTTTTAATGTTGCTGCGTATTTTTCAAAGACCGTTAAAGTATTTGCTAGCCAACCTAAACAAGATCTTTATTTGAAATACATAGCAAGATACACAGTAATAATGCTGTAAACAGATCGTGCTGAACAAAAAAGACATGCAATAAATAATGCCAAATATATGGGACTGGTGCACGTTAAATATGTTGTTGTCACTATATCAGTTTGCGTTGGATGCCAGACCAATTAATTTCGGCTTCAACCGCCGTTCAAACTTATGTGACTATTCGGCTGTGCTGTAGCTCTCTCTAGTGCAACGTAAATTTATCCAACTAACAATAAAACCTTTTATGTCAAAATAGTTGGCCGCATCTTTTCAACAGAACAAATTCCAAAAGATTTGGATTTTGGTCGAACTGCTGGACTTGAACCAGAAAAGATTACGAGGCTGATTACACAAAAGATCGGCGCGCCGAACTGTAACATACTTCATTTTTCAAGCTGGGCTTAAAAACGTTGAGTAGATTTAAAATAACATAATGCTTAAAGAAATTCTAATTGTGTTACCGTGTGAATTTTTTTAACAGTTAAAATCTTTCGGCAATGATTAAATTTTATAACATGAGCTCAATTTTAAACGCAGATCAATTTACGTTTTGTTAAAGTTCCAATTTTTTAAAAATCATTTAGAATACTATCAGTATTTTAATGTCATTTATCCGAAAAGACTTTCGGATTAAACGAAGTCGATCCGAAATTATATTCCGGATAACTGAAAATTGCTTCCGGTTAAAACTAGAATTAAATTCCGGATATAACATAGAACTAAAATTTAATTTCCGGTAGCATTTCTGGTTTAGCTTTAGGGCTTTTACTTAGCACGAGGGCTTTTTCCGGCCGCTCGTAATTTGAAACCGTGGTCAAGTGACGAGGCAAACATATGAGCTGGCACCCAGCGCAACCTTAGAGCGACATCGGTAGCAGTACGGAGAAAGGTAAAATAAATTGCGGATAAAACTATACGGTTAATGGAAATGCTTACGCCGATAATACTTAACATCTTTGTTCCGAATATAAGAAAAAATAAATTTTTGATAGAATTCCGGATAAACTTTGTAACGAAAATGTTTTAAAGGTTTAAACCTATTTTGCTTATCTGGAATCTAATATTTATACGGAAAATTGGGATGTTCTAACACAAATAATTAAACGCTAATCGGCTTAGTTTCTCAAATACGATAGAATCCAATAGACTTCTACTGTAATAGTATTCTAACATAATTTACCCGGTTATTTGAAGATCGAAAATGAACGCACGATTCGAGAATCTTTGCTTAAAAACTAACAAAAAGATTTAAACTTAAGCAAATGAAGATATTTATTTAGAACCTTTAAACTCTGTATTTGTAATTATAAGGGAAAATTAGTTTCTTTCTTAAAGAATATTTAACGACCCTTCCCTCTCATGGTGCTTAATTAGATAAGCATCTTTATAGCTAAAATACAACGTACTTTATACAAAAATTAAAAAGGTACTGAGCTTGGTAAAAAAGGCAAACCCCCAAAATAGCATCAATTCGATGTTCGTTTCAAGGACGTTTTTCTGCGCAGTCGAAGGCAATGAATGTTATGAAGGGAATCGCAGCCCGGGGTCTACAATGTTCAAAATATTTCGGAGAATCCCATTACAGTAGAAAAAAGGCTGTAGTATTTATAGTATAGTATTGTAGCTTTAAACAAGTGCCTTTTCTCTCTATATTAAAAAAAGTAAGCTCTTTTAAAGTGTCAGCAGCCATAACATGATGAAATAGTGATGTTACAAGTCCAATTTTTTTGGAAAGGTGTGTCTCCCTTATACCTCGATGGATTTTTTTTTTCAAATTTCCAATTAGTTTTTTAATTAAAAATTATAATTAGTTTGACGAAATCGAAATCGTGGTCCCTTTTTACATAACTCTCAGGTGGAAAAGATCAGAAAAGCGTGATTTTGTTACGTTCTTTTTAAAGAACAGTTGCTCTCTGCTGTGTTCTTTTAAAAAGAACAGTTCTTTAACCTGTTCTTCTTACAAAAGTTGCTTTACACGTGGAAGAATTTAATAAACAAACATTTTATAACAAAATTATTTTATTAGGTTAATTCTGCTATAGTGGAATCACAAAATCTCCCTTTTTTAACATAAGATAACGAAGTTTTTTTTTCAGAACTGATAAAAATATCACTTTCTTAGGTCTTTCTCGGTAAGGTCTGCGATTTTTTATTTGCTACTATTTTATCATTTTGTTGTTGGTCGCTATCGGGTTGCCATCGAGGCTTACTGGCGCATCAGATTTGGCGCGTTTATCTATTTTGTTGTTAATTTGGCGCGCCGGGCATAGGGCTTTCATTGCTTTTTGTGGGTTTTTTGGAAATTTTTATTATTTGTTCGTATTCGGTTTTTGCTCTGCCGGCCTGTATTATTGATCTTTTTGATTGTTGCATTTGTTTGAAAAAGAAAACTTTTAGAGTCATTTATTGTATATTTTCGTGTTTTATAATTAAGTTTCGCTTGCATATTTATAATCGTTTGTATTTAGTGTGTGACTTTTATAACTTTTTTTACTTCATTTGCATTTATGTACTGCTCCATATTTGTTTTTTAATTGCTAGCACATAATCTTATTTATGTGAGCGAGCGCAGCGAGCCGGTCGCGAAGCGGCCAATGGGAATTGCCTAGAAATTCCCGGGGGTTATTGAGCGATAGCGAGCAGGGGGCGTAGCGCCCTGCCAGCCGCGAAGCGGTCCAATGGAATTGCGCAGCAATTCCCGGGGGTTGGCGAGCGACAGCGAGATGGGTGCGGAGAGGAAGAATCCGAGAAAGCAAGCTTGTGAGCCAATGAGATTGCGCAGCAATCCAAGGGTGCGAGCTTGCGGCTGAATATAACTATATATTACAAACCTTAGTGTTGTTGTTGTAATAAATCCTTAGTGTTGTAATAAGAAAGTGAGATATTTTTCTTTTAATGAAATATAAATATATTCTTCTTTGCTATAAATGCATTTTTTTATAATTAAGATAAATGAAAGCAAATATAAAAAAAAACTTAAACACCAAGTTACCCATTTAGAGATTACTTTAACTTTAGCAATTTATAACATTCTAATATCAATTTATTCAAAATATTTGAAAACTTTATGTAATGAAATCAGGGTGTCTGCTAACCCTGAAAACCTGGAAAACTCAGGAAAATTAAAATCCCTCTGGAAAATCGGGAAAACTCAGGGGGAAAAAAACGACCTGTTCAGTGAATGACCTGTTGGGTGTTTTCTTCTAGCTCAATGGCAGGGTATCAGTATATACAGTCCTGCACAAAAGTTTAGACACAACACAAATATGATGTTTTACAAATTAGTATTTAAAGAGGAGAATTATTATTTATTACACTTAAACATATGCACATCTATATTCAAAAATATAAATTTAGAAAATGAAAAAAGAAATATATGGCGAAGTAGCCACAAAGATAGAAAAAACGACAAAAATCCGTTGCACATAAGTTTAGGCACAAATAAATTTTTTTAATTTTTGGGAACACATGAAAAGTTTTAATAGTTGATAAAGCTTCCTCTTTTTTTAACAATTCCAAAACACGTTTTTTCATTGAAAGTACAAAGCTTTTTCAGGGTTGCAGGCTTGATATCGTACCGCGCTGCTTCAATAGCTTCTTTAAGTTTAGAAACTTTGGTATACTGCTTTCTATTGGCATGTACAACTTTTGTAAGAATTCCCCATACAATTTCAATAGAATAATAGTTGGGGCCATATGTAAGCCAAACGAGAACCGTGATTTTTTTTGGCTCGAAACCAATCTTTTGTTGAGCTGGATGTGTGGATAGAGGCGTTGTCTTGTTGAAATTACCAGTTAGGCCCACATAAAAACTCCCCCAACATTTACAAATTACTCTCGAGGGTTTCCTGGTATTTTTCAGAGTTTTGCCTCCCCTTTGTAAACGCTGAGGAAGTCTGGTCGTTTACAGAAAATCCTCCTCAAACCATCACTGACCCTCCATCTTGACTTCGGCTAAACTAAGTCACAGGACCTTTACGAAGATCATGCCAGTAGTAAGAAAACCTGTCGGAGCCACCCAGGTTCCATTTTCTTTTCAATCACTAAAGATTTTTTTGATGATTACCTCTAGCCATTTATCCCTATATGACGTGTGCTTCTGAACACATTTAGTCTTGCGTCTTTGTGATGAGACTGCAACCGCGGCTTACGTTTAAGTTTAGATTTTGTTTTAAATCCACATGCCACAATTCTTCTACGTATAGTTTCTCGGGAAACCTTGTTGGCAATTTCAATTTTAATCTGGTTTGCAGAGCAATGTCTGTTTGAAGCAAGTTTCCTAATTTGCCTTTCATCTCGTTTGCTGGTCGCCCTGGTTCTTCCAGACCTTGCTTTTGCCTGGTATACATCACCACGTGCCTAAAACTATATAAATACATCTTTTGTATCGGTTCAGTTCAAGTGAAATATCAGAAACTGATTTACCTCGGCTTTTTAATTTCCAAATTCTTATAATCTCGGTAAATGAAAACTGCTTTGACTTAGGCATCATTATAAGCAGTAAAAAATATTCCAATCCCATTATAGCAGCTTTGAGACACTCCCCTTTGATAACACAGTCACTTCCGCTCAAGAATTTGCATAAACATTACATTTGTGTCTATACTTTTGAGGCATGGCAACTTTGCAAAATATCGACTTGTTAATGTTAGAAAATTTTATTTAATTTTTTCTGAATTCCTCTTTGTTACCCTTTTTTCTTACGAGTTTAACAATATATATTAATAAGAATTTAGTGGGAATTAATGAATACTATCGATATTTTCATGAATTGCTTCTGTGTCTAAACTTTTGTGCAGGACTGTAGTAATTTAAAAACCAGTTTGCCAAAGATTTGTTTATTCTAAAGTTAATCATATTTACGATAGGTAGAATTTTCTTATTTGATTTTTTTTACAAAATAACAATCATTCTTATAATTTGTAAGTATTTCAATCAAGTTCAAGTTATGCTACAATTTTGTGTGAAAACGTAAAAATTAAGTATCAAAAATATAAATTGTCATTACCAATGCACTATTTGATATTTTAACTACTAATTGTGAGAAGAACTGTTGTGACTAAAATTAAGTATTAGAACTAAAAAATGTCGTTACGTTGAATAAGGAAATAACTCCACGACTTTCTAAACTTATTCTAATGATTAAATGTTGATATCGAGTATTGTGGGTCGTACAATATGTCTTTTGAAGCAAGGCAAACGTGTTTATGAATCTTTATGCGTGGTTACGCATCTGTAATTGGCATTTATGACCCGCCCGCCTAGTACGACCTTCAAGAAATACGTCTAAGTATATATGCTTATTTTGAATTAAAATAATTTTCCATTTGTTCATTTTTAAATGTAATTTAACTAAGTATCATTTATTTTGGACTAAAATCAAGTTAACTTGTACAATCTTAAAGTTATATTTTGCCTTAAAAATTATAAATCCTATATTTCCTCCGAATTTCCATATTAAGTTGGAGTAACCATGGATGAATGGCGTCAAGCCGTGTATATTGCATTAAAAGGTTCTGTCCTTGTCCATCCATCCTACAATGAAATCTTTAGCTGTGCCAATAATTGGTACATTGGCATTTCTTTGACGAAATCGTCTTAAAAGCAATTTTAATCAAACACAGACACAAAGTTTCAAACCTAAGTCAAAAGCCGCATCGGAAGACAAAGTTTCAAACCTAAGTCAAAAGACGCATCGGAAGACAAAGTTTCAAACTTACGTCAATATTACGTAAGTACTTATCATCTAATTGCGTGACTAATAATGTTTTCCTCACTCTATTTGACCCCTTAACCAACTGGGGAGGGGCCAATTTTGACACAACTGTATGAATCAATTCCTTATCAATGCTGTTTAGAATATTTTAAAGAAAAATAGCATGAACCACATTTTGTAACCATTTCTACAACTGCAAAAGAACCGTTTTTAAACTTTTACGTACGAAATGTATAATCTCTATAAAAGTCAATTAAAAATTATTCATAAATGTTCTCTAATTTTTTTTATATAAGTAACAAACATTTCAGACTAAACTTTCTATTCTACATATTTTGCTGGTGTTTTTCAATACCTTTTGTGTTTTTGGTTATAGAAAAATTAAATATTTTGCTGCATATTCTAAACTTAATTTCAATGTTCTTTCAATGTTACTTTTTTATGTGCTTTTTAAATCTATCAATACAATTTTTTAATGTTTGCAGAAAGGATACGAATGAGTTTTAAAAATAAACCTTTGTCAAACACATAATATCTTTGTTATGAAAAATAGTCGTATGAGAATTTATGTAAATAATATTAATACAATAATGTTAAATAATACATCGTACTAAAATGCAATTTTTTAAGGGGGGGTCGGATGGGTGTTTGGATCAAAAATGCCGATTTTCTGTTTTTCCTTTTTATTTATTTTGCTTATCTTAAGCTTTAATTTAAGACCAAGATTATTGATTTCTGTTTAGTGATTTTCTTTTTATAAGCATTTTTGAGAAACGTTAAATATCAATTCTTACCTAAACCTTACTTTTCTTTCGCGTTTCCTGAAATATAAGGTTTTTCAACAGTTAGGAAAAATTTTCTAAGGAACTATAAAAGATATCAACATATCGCACACATAGATCTAAACAGGTATATCTCAAAAAAGCAAATTTTTCAGAAAAGGCGAAAAACTGATACTGTGTCCCTGTGCACTGCAGGAGTTTTTTTTGATAAATTTATGCTTATAATATGCAACTAGAAGAAATATATTGTAGGAATCTTGTGTTTTCATCATGTTTTGGGGCTGAAAATTAGGTTTTTGTAGTTATTTCCCTATTGCTTAATAATGTATGTATATTTGTTTTATTAGTTTGAGTTGAGCCCTTGTTGGTGAATTTAGTTTTTAGTTAGCTCTCTTTTGAAGAGGCAACATACATTTAAAATGTAATAGCATTTTGTATTTATAATTAGTGCAATTCACAGTGGTCTGTGGACTAGTAGTAGGAATATATTGGAAGATAAATTAGCAAGAAAACACTAGAAGTACTGAAATCAATCAATATTTTTTATTAATAATAATATAAAAATTAACTAAGGACAGTATCTTATGTCAAATTTAATTATAAAAGTAATACTAAGAAATAAAAGTTTCTTTTAGATTTTAACACAACATCAAAAATATAGGAACTTTACGTTCTATGAAAAACAATTTTAAATGCACATCAAAATCCTCTTAAATCGGCTTTAATAACTCCCGATTCCGTTTTCTTGGAAAGTGCTGTTTTTATCGCTTTATAGAAAAAGTCAAGAGTGGATTTGAAAAATGGCTTTGCATACTCTAATTTTGGATCCATTAACCCCAAAATAAAAGACGGTGTTAAGCGCTCTAAAATCTTGTGTGCTTGAGTATCGATATTTAGGTTTTATTTGTTGCGAGTGTCGTACTACAAATTCTCTCTGTCTTTTAAGATTGCCGAGTCCCCAAAATGCATCAAAGAGCTGTTGCCTAGACATTTCATCGATCTTATCTTTGCATTTTAGCCGATATTTTTCTCCACAGGGCGGTCCAACTGTTCTCTGTGGCACTTGTTTCTTTGATTTCGACAAAGATTGGTAGGCTTTGCCAGAATTTCTGCAAAAGTGCTAAGAATTTCTTAGCACTTTTGCGACTTTCGATTTCCACTTCGCTGGTTTACGTATTCTCTTTCTACTCTTCTTTTGGGAATTATTTCCAGCAATCGTAGCATTTTGAGGGTCTACTTGCTAACTATCATCTTCGGTGTCCGACGAACTATTTGATTTCGATCAACTCGAGCTGCTGGTGCTAGTGCTTGACGAAGTCAACGATGCAATAGGAGGTACGATCTTAGATGGGGTCTTACTTTTGTGAGCCAATCGAAAATTAGGATCCTCATCGGTCATCGGAGTCGTCAATATCACTTTCATCGCTTCGGATTGGTGAAATATAATAGTTTGGTTCACCAGTCTTTTGTTGTTTAAACGTGATCGGAATAGAGTTATCAACCATGGATAAAGCGGCATGAGTTTCTGTAGATGAGACTTCATCACTACTTGATGACATCTTCAAGTCATTTTCTAGAGTTGCATGTTGAGTAAATATGATAGGAGTGATATTGCCTTTCTCCCTTTCTAATTCCATATTTATTAAAACCGTCCACGTTTCAGGGTTTGCATGTAATAGAAAATGTATATTTCACTAAATTGTAGGATCCTGTGCGTTAAAAATAGATTTAAAAAGCCATCAATATAACGTTTTCGATCTCATTAGTGATGTTGTAAAATTAGACTTGGTGGAGCCCATCTAAAGAGATCTCACTCAAAAATTGATCAGTAAAAAAGGAACAAACTATGTAATTGCTAGGATGAAAATAAAATTATATTCAGATGAAAAGACTCCAATCGCCAATAGCCAAAAAAGTAAATTTAATTTGTTTTTTAAAGAAATATAAGAGTTTCAAAAATGACTCAACTAAACAGACTCAACTACAAATTCAAAAATGTTTCAACAATACGGTAACAATTCTAAATAGAAAGAAAATAATTACTCACCCTGCCAGCAATACTGGTTCAACTCAGAATGTTGTATTAATTTACTCAACGCTAACCATCAAAATGGCGAGAACTCAAAATAATACTGCTTCAAATTTTCACAACACGGGTACAACTTAAAATAACTCCAGTTTGTTTGCGACGGCCACGCGCGCTTCGCTTGTAATACTGATTGCAACTAGAGATGTCCCGTTTCGGTGGAGAGGGAGCAAGGCCTGCTAGTTCAACAAAAGGGGCACATGTCGTCATCTAGCCTCGAATAGTAAAGATTATTTTAAAATATGTTAATTAGTCGGTAGGTATTGAAATAAGAAATTTGATGGTGTGCATAACTCAAAAATTGACATTTTTGAGTTAGCTCCCTTTAGATCTAGGTGTGCAATATTTTGTTTTCTTATTTCTTCCCCATTAATAGCTCTTTGATTTAAACTGAGGAATTTTAAATATCTATGCTCATTGCTCAAAAAAAAATTATATAACTTTGAATCTGATTTTTTGTGTTTTTCAATACATATTTTTAAAAAAGTCACTATACAAGTATTTCTAAATATTTTGAAATATCCTCAGTTTAAATCAAAGAGCTTTATGTAAGGAACAAAATATAAAAAAGTTTATAATGATATATCATATATATATAGCTCCTGAGAAAAGTTAGATAAATAAAATTAACATTGGCAAGATAGAACCATCCGACTACCCCTAAAGAAAATTGTGTGAAAAAGGATTTAAAAATATTTTTAGAAGAAAAAAATAATGCATTGAAATGTTTTCGATTCCAAACACCACAAACCAAAATTCCACCGAACAAACTGAACCGATTTCAATTGAACAAAAGAAAGAAAACGAGACGCAAGTACATCTTTGATTTAGTTTAGTTTTTGATTTAGTTCGCACTAGAGTTATACGAGGGCTATTGGCCAAGGGCGTCGTAATTTAGAAACACTGTCAAGTGACGAGCCGCCACCTGAGTAGGCACCCAACGCAACCGTACGCTGCATTGGGCATCGTACGCAGCATTGGGACTTTGGAGCATATTTAACGCGCACTCCCTCTACACGGGGAATTATTTGTCGGACATTTTGGGCTGCACGGGCCGTTTATAGGTCGGCATTTATTTTGGCGATGCCCGGACCCGAACCTGGGACCTTTCGCATGCAAGGCGTCTGCCTTAACCTACTGGGCTCCCCAGCCCAGTGCATCTTTGATTAAACTATATAAGAAACCAAGAATAGTAAAATAAAATTCTTCTCGGAAGTATTAGCTGTAAACAAGTTGATCTTCAAACCCAGAGATCCGAGGATCGAATGTAGTCCTCCTATAAAGCATAACATCAATCAAATATATACCATAGAGAGAGAGAGGGTTTGTGAACGTTAAATCCATTATTGTGGTGCACCAGCCTATAATCTTGTACGACATCGCGAATTGGTTCCCGTCAGATATAAGCATCGTTTTTTTCTCGGCATTTCAAAATTACGAGGCACGTCGACAAAAATTCACGTATAGCTATTATGCGATGTTTAATTAATTTCTAATCTAAGTTCTAAAACCGCGTACAGTAGAACTCCAATTATCCGAAGGGGGGCTTGATTATCCGAATGTCAGAAATTTTTTTCACCCGGCCTACCTAGTAATGTTTGTCTTTGTTGGATGTCATGTCTAGCAAATCGTTTTGTACCGACCAAAAAAATTACTAGGCATGACATTCAACAGAGACTGAAAATAATAGGTAGGCGGGTATAAAAGTTTATATGTCACACATAAAATTTTCAACCAGCTGTTACTGCTTTGATTATTTGCACTCATTTGTTATTTATGCAAATTATCTTTTTTGAATATATATAGTGCAGTAAATTTTTGTCACCATCATTCACCGTGGCTTCTAAACTCTGTTACTTCTGTTACTGCTGTCATTCATTCACCGTGGCTTCTAAAAGAAACCTACACATTTCAATATAAATTGAAAAATTATTACAAAAGCTATAACTCAATTTTCCAAACGACACTTTATAATTTGGATTTGGTTGGGTCGGATACGACCGAAACTGGAAGTTACGTGGTGAGTTAGAGTTCTTTATATCCCAGGTGTAGCTTTCGTGTGACGTTATTCAATTAACCTGCAAACTAAGTGTGTCATTCCGTCTTCTCGAAGGGAAGATGCAGAGGCGTAGCGTGCCTTGGCGGGGCCCCGTATAAAAATTTGTTTGGTGGCCCTTAGGAAGGGTAAAGTTTTCTCACAAAAGAAAAAAATGCATAAAATTAAAAGAAACATTTATTCATCATAGTTAACTGTCACTTTTTCCAAAAATTTTACAAACAATTCAAATTAACTATATACCCTCCTTGCCTTTTTTTCGGCAAACTGATTTTCTAATTCATTTATAGCTGATGATGACTTTAGTTTTTCTGTTTCTGCCTCTATGAACAATATAGTGACAGGTCTGATAGGCGTTTCTGTCCCATCGAAATTCTTAGGTAATTTTTTATTAGTTTTAATTTTGAAAAACTTCTTTCAGCAGTTGCGGTTGTGTAACTGGAAGGGTCAAGAATAAAAAGCATGCTGTTATTACCTCGGGAAAACCGGATGCAAGACTATTGAATTTTATTAGCAATAATTCAATCAGTTCCTTAATGGAATGAATTTTTTGAATTTCAGATTTAGGCATGTTTTTAGAGCCTTTAACTGGTCATAAAGATTAACTGAGATGTCTTTACTGTATTATTTAGCCGACAGTTTTCCGGAAGCATTTAATATCTCTTCGTTTGAAGAAGACAGGAGTTTTTCCGGTTGTAAATATTTCGAACATACTCAGGTCGCAACGGCACTGAAATCTTTGTTTAGTTTGAGAAATTAATATATCTAAACAGCAATAGTATACATTGACTCTTTGAAATAGGATTCTGGGTCTGAAATTCTCTTATCTTGTGATAACTCATAAAAAAAACGCTTCGTTGTCTTTTGCCTGTTGTTCTTAAAAACAGTTTTTACCCTCCACTCTTTTGCTAAATCTTTGGACTCATTTAGCAAACTATTGAATGAATTTGATTCCACAATTCGCACAGTCTATTCAAAAGATTACTTAATAATACCTGCCAATATTCCTCTACGCTCTGTCCGTAGTCCCTTCAGCGGGGGCAGGCGATTGTTTACTAATCACTCAAAAATAATTGATTACCGGTTATTTTTCTTTTAAATCGGCCGATTCACGATAGAAGAAAAATCAAGCGCCAAAATTAGTCATTTAGTGGGAAATGTTTTGTTAATTCGTGGTTTACGAGCACTTCAGTTCTATTTTAAGTTAAACAGCAACTTCCATATTTTGTGTATGGCAAACGTTAAATAAATTGTCTTTTGTTTTTCAATTAAAAACACAATAACATTCCCTCAACAACAACAAAAAATCCTATGCAGTGATGAAGACACAGGCCATCGTAATTTTGGAAACAACAAAGAACCTGAAATTTGGTTGACTGATCTGTCCTGAACTAAAAGTAAGAAAGAAATTGAACCCTGATCCTATGCCGATTACACTGCCAACTAGTAGATATTACGAGGATTTATGATTGGTTGATCGATTTTTTCAGAAAAAAACTTTTAAAAAAAACAAAAATCTGCTACGATTACGTCTCTAACTAACAAATATTACTAGGTGCTGAGGCTGATGGTTGACAAATATGATCATAGCTAGAACTATAAAAGGAACACCAACTTACTGCGAATCCGACTATAACAAACATTACTTAGGCGCTGATGCTGGTTGACAAATTTGATCTGATCATAACTAGAACTATAAGAAGCAGGCGCGCAGCCAGGGGAGGGGCTCGAGCCCCACCCCTGACTGCGACAAAGTGCCCTTCCATCCAAATTAATTTTCTCAAATTTGTGTAATTCTAAAATAAATGAAATCGAAAAAATGTATTTTAATGCAAAAAAAGCTAATTTGCACAATTTTCTTGCAAAACGAAACCATAAACGTTGCTTATAATCCCTTTCCAAAATTAATCATTTGATACGGATTATTATGCTAACGACTGACTAAACGGACGAACGGCTTTAAAAAGTTGCTTTTGTCTGTGTTTCTAGGCTTCTACAACTGAAGTCTGGCATTATTGCCCTCGTGTAGCTCTAGTGAGACGATAATTCAAACTAAACTAAACAAATTCGGCATTAATCTCCATTCACAGGAAGGAAGGTTGACATTGGAAAAAAAATACTAATAGATAAACTTGCACTAAGGGCAAAAATAAGGGGGACTGAATTTTGTAATTTGATAATTAATCACAAGAGTTTGTGTAGTGCTACTTATTGGTATATCAATAATTATTTGTGAATTTTGATAAACCAGCAAAGATGTTACTTGTATCACATCCATTTCTATTTTGAACCCCACAAAATAAATCACTTTCAGGAAAAATATTTCTTTTGAATCATCAGTGATCGTTAAATAATAATAAAAAGAAAAGAAGAACAAGAACTGTATATCTTTTATAAATTATTTAATTTGAAACTTGAAACATGCTTTTGAATTTAAATGTATCTTTTTGGACGAGGGTTTGTTTGGCAACTTTTGAAAAGAAAATTTAAAAATATTTTAAAATGTTGCTCTATCCCATAGCTTTTGGAATTCATTCGATTTCTAGGTAGATGAATGAATTTTTAGCTAACATAACTTATAGACATAGTTTTAAAAAATCGCCATTAAAAATTTCATAATCGTATGTCAAAAACGACATAGATATCAGAGATTTGTTGAAAACATTTTACTCCTTTTCACTCATTTCCACATTTTTTTTTTTTTTTTTTGGTTTCGAATTTTTTCCTGGGGGTTCCAATTCCAATGAAAGAACTATTTTCGTGCCAATTTTCAGAATTTCAGTAATTTTAGTTTCCTCTGGGAATTCTTTTTTATCAACCACTCACTTTCTTAAGCGTTTTTCCCAGCAGTTAAGTTTGTAAAACATTACTGTAAATTTAGTATATTTACAAGTATTTCAAAACTAGCATTTTTGAAACTTAACATTTCAACCCTTCTCAGATCCTGGATGTAATCCAGACCCTCAAGAATTTGTGTAAAAGTGCCCTTCTGAAGTTAAGCCCCCTCCTTCAAAAAATCCTGGCTGCGCGCCTGATAAGAACACTAGATTACGCGGCTACTTAGCAAATGTTACTAGTCGTCATGGGCAGGTTAAGTTTTCTTTCCGCAAGAATATTTTTAAAAAAATGTTGATAAAATATTTGGATTAAAAAAAACAGGAAAAAAAGAAATTGCTTTTTTTTACTTTTGTCATTTGTGAAATAAAAAAAATGGGAAAGTTTTTATTAATTTTTGCTTGCACACGTTGGGGGCCCCCGTGGTCCGGGGGCCCCGTATAATTGATACGGCATATACGGCGGTAGCTACGCCTCTGGGAAGATGGTTGGTTGGTACATGTATTTCGGGCTTGTGTGCTTGATCAGTGACCCGCTTATAAACCTTCGTCAAGTAAGACATAGACAGAATTTTTACTGACACAGAGAGAGAAATTACACCCAGGGCGAAGGCGGGAATTTCTCGAAGGGAGTGTAAGATGCGTTGACAAGGGAGGAGCTTAGAAAAGGTAGTTTAAAAGTGACCAATCGGCTATTTATAGAACGGTTGAAATCAGAGATAATCAGGATGAAAACGTCAATCAATGAATTGAACATGGTGATTTGCTGGTCTCCAAATTCTCTGACCCTCCCTCTATAGCAGTTCCGATATCTTCAGCAGATGTCGCCCTCGGTCACGTTAATTGGCTCCTCGGTGCTATTCCCCCAACGAGCTTTCCCCCTTAAGCTAGCTTAAATTGACGATAACGCAGAGGATAGACTTGGCTGACCGCTTTTGGGACAATCTCATATCATGCCGTTAGGTATGAAGATGGCGCTGATGTCGTCTAAGATTTTGTTATTCAGAAAGTGTTTGGCGAAAAGGCGGAGTGGAATTCTTGTTTGGCGTAATTGCGGTAATTTCTTTGATTTCTTTTGTTAAGCTAGAAACGGAGACAAATTGTCTAGACAGATGAGTTATTCGTATTGTTCGTTATTTTCATAACGTAACACGTTCTTTCTCAATTGCTGCTTGAGCCGTCCGCACGTGAGTTATTTCATTGTGTCTTAGTCTTATTGCTTTGTGAGATATTGATTATATTATATTTATTCGCTGTTTTAAATTCAAAGATGAGAGCCTTAATATTGGGGGATTCTATGATCAAATACTTGAAGCAGTATTTGGCCGACGATTTACCTTTTAATGCGATTGATCTGATTTGTTTTTCAGGTATTGGAATAGAAGGATTGACCTGTAAAATTTCTTTGTTAGAGAATAAATATGATTGTGTTTTAGTTCACGTTGGAACTAACAACCTCGGTCGTAGTACTGTTGAAGCTATGCTCCAAAAGTACGATTGTCTTTTCAAAGAAATTTTGCACTTCAATCCTGACATTCCAGTTAATGTGTCTGCTATTTTGCCTCGTTGTAGGGGGAGTAATTTGTTTGGCTCTAAGCTTGATGCCCTCAATCACAAGATTGAACAGGTTAATGCCAAACTCGAACAGCTATGTCTTGTTCGAGATTTTTTTTACTTTTGTAGGTCTATCATGAACCCTCGTGGGAGCATTACTTGGCGAAAGATGGACTCCATGCCAACTTCCAAGGGAACCAGCGCTTGGCCAACATATTTTCAGCGAGTTTGAAGAGTCTGTGCAACAATATGGTAAGTTCATTTTCTCATTCTATTGTTTCAAGAAACCCTAAGCCTACTTTTGATGATTCTCTTCCCCTTTTGTCTGTTAATGAATTCCCATGCTTGCCTGCTCCTTCTGGTTTAACAACACCTGTAGTTGTTTGAAACCAATGAACTACCTCCTTTGTATTCCACTATCCTTTCCATTAACCTTGCACCCCCTGAACCCTTTTCCAAAGCTATGTGTAAGAAAACCCTTTGCTATTGCTCCTGCCTTGCATCCATCTGTAATTTCTGCTAAAGAATCTGTACCTGTTTCTTGTGAAGTGCCTGTTACTTGTAGTAAACCACCTACTTCTGAGGAATGGACTCTTGTAACTTCTAAACGTCATCCTAGGTTAGCTGTTAAGTGCAATTCTATGCTCCATGTCGCATGCACAATTCGACAGTCATGTCCTTCTAGTGAGTCTCAAGAGTCAAGTATATTTTTCTAAAAAACCAGTAGGTTTTGCTGAACAGCCTACAAAGTTGAAGAATTGGAATTGTGGTCGTAAAGCTGTTACTAAACGACGTTCAAAATTGGCCATTGGATCCCATTCTAAACAGCAAGTAAGCTTTACTAGACAGCCAGCAGTGACGCGTTTATGGATGTTGGTTGCCATAGGCGGATTCCGAATTTGGGGCCCCTCCCCCGCCCCCCCAAACAGAAATTAGAATTTAAAAAATCTTAATACTTGTACAAATAAAAAAGCATGATGAAGGATGAACCAGTTTGTAAATTGGGATTCTCCCCTCCCCTTTTTTGGAGCATGAAATGCTAGTGACGCAATCGGGGCTGAAAAAAAGAATCATGGTCTTGGCTAAATATTACAAGAGACAAGAATTTCACTTATACTTTTAATGCCCTTATATTTACATACTTATTTTCCTTTTTTCAACTTTTTCTTTTTGCAAATTCGTTTATCACCTGGTCGAAATCAAATTTTTTTGTTTCATCTGATTCGATGTCAGAATCGCTAAGGCGTTAACTCCGTGACGTCACGCTTTTAAGTTGTATAGTTCGGTAATAGGAGACACGCGAAAAAGCGACCGTTCGGCGGTCAATTATTATGTTTGTATGCAAACAGTTGTAAGTCTAGGTATTTGTTATTATTTTTGAAATTTGGGGGCCCTCGCAATCTTGGGGCCACAGGCGGCCGCCTCTAACGCCTATTGGTAAACGCGTCGCTGACAGCCAGCTTTTATTTTGCCTGTGATGCCACTTTCTCAGGGTTCGGCAAGGCGTTTGCTAGGCTCACAGAAACAACCACCTTTTATTTTGCCTGGATCGTCTAATACTTTGTTGTCTTCACCTTCTATCTCCCTGATTCCCCGTTCACAGTCTACTGCTGAGGACACTTCTGGCTGCCGCTACTCTTCCTCTCAAACCTCTGTTCCTTTTCATTCCACTAATCGTCTATCTACTTCTGGCGTTGCATGTCGATTCACTACTAGTTCAATTTCAAATAGGCAATGTTTAAGTAAAGAATCATTACTATATAATGTTAGAATTAGTAATAAATACCAGTCTCTAGAAGTAAGCTGCAACGAAATGGTTTTGGAAAACAACCATCCAGGCTCAGTTAATCGTACGGGTGGTGGGCCTCAAAAGGTAACATATCCCAGAAAGTGTGACATTTGCCTTAAAACTTACTCAAACCAACCTAATTTTAGTCGTCACTTAAAAAAGTGTTCAAAAGGAGCTTTGAACAATCATATACATTGTGACAAATGTCTTAATTCCTATCCAACAGATAAAGAATTCGTAAACCATATGCCTTTGTGTAGTAACAATGATTCAAATGCTCTAGTTTTGGTGCCTGAGAGCATACTTTTAAGTAAACCCTTAAAGGTTTATACAAAGCAATGTTACACACTGTCATCATGTGTGCTCCTCTCGGTCATCTTACAGTCGACATTTAAAAAAATGTACTGTATCCAAAATTCAATTGAAAAATTCATCATCTATTGCATTTTAGCGGGATGAGCTAAAGGTCCCTTTAAGTAACACTTATCCTAGGAAGTGTGAGAACTGTGGATTATTTTATAATCATAAACAATAATTTTTTAGACATAAAAAACGTTGTAATGTTCCCAAAGCTAAAGAAACCTATGCATGTATTCATTCCTATTGCTCTGTGGCTTTCAGTTGTATAGGTTTTTTAAACAGGCATTTAACAACTGAACATGGTTTGCATGACTTGCGAGTTATGTCTTTTGACTCAATGGTAACTTTTAAGAATTGGTTTGAAACTGAAGCAGTATCGACATTTAGTTCTTTTAAGAAAGTGACAGGTACCAGAATAAAAAACTCAAAAACTTATAACTATTATGCTTGCCAGTTTAATGTTCCCCATGGAAACAAAGCTAAATGTGTGAGTCGTAAAAACAAAAAAGGTACCATTCCTCAACATTTCAATTGCCCAGTCAAAATTTCTGTGTATGAAGAGGACAATTTAGTAACAGTAAGTTATTATCCCCATCATAACCACTATATTGGAAGGGAAAATATTAGATTTCATCCATTGCGAATAAGTGTGAGAAATTTTATTAAAGGTCAATTGCAGATGTCGGTTCCAATACAGAAAATTCAAGAGATTTTAAGAAATGGTGTAGGGGACCTGGACAATCGGGATTTCTTTCCAGTTAAAGAAGCTTTTATATCTAGAAGGTCTCTAAGAACATACGAAAGACAGATGAAATCTGCTCTTTATCCTGCAGACGATATTGTATCTGTTTCGGCCATGGTTGAGGAATTGAAAGGAAAAAGGTATGATCCTGTTTTAATATTTAAACCGCAGAATTCAAAAACAGTTTATGGTCCCAAAGACTATTTGCCCAATTCGGATTCAATATTTGCAGTAGGTATTCAAACTAGAGAGCAGCACCAAATGTTAATGAATTCAAAAGTTTAGGGGGGGGGGTTGAATTTTTTTATAAAAATTTGTAAGAAACTGCCAATCTTGATTTAAAAAAAAACTCAGCTAACTCTTATTCTTACTAATTATCTGCAACCCCCCCCCCCCCCGACGCAAACCGGGGGGGGGGGGGGGGGGCTCAGAACTTGTACTCTGGCGAATTTTTATTTGGTTTAAAATAAAACACAAAGTGGCAAGAAAATCAAAAGTGGCTCCAATATGTGTATATTTTTTTTGCCTTCAAAGAATATGAATGGGTAACCAAAATTCGAAGCAACAGCAGGAAAAAAAGGAGTCATAAATTATGTTCGATGGCGTCTACCATACCATACCAGACGAAGATTTCTAACAATTATTTCCAATTAACAATCCGATCACTGTAACTGTTTAAACACTCATAAATCTCACGCAGTTTATAAAACATTTCGGTGAATTGATGACGTTTGCCGATATTCCCGCCATATTTTGCAGCTGGCTCAAATCTTTCGAACTTTGTTTAACAGTTTTACGAATTAATGACCTTCAGATAATATTTCTGACTTTTTCCCGCCAAATTAGACTCGAAGCCAAAATAACTAAATGATTGCTTTAGAATCAGTAGGAAAATACTTGTCGTCTTGTGTCCAATGTGTGGGTCTGGGGTGATTGAATATAATTAAATAGTTCAATTCCGAGTTTCATGGTAAGAATTTTGTTATATTTAACTTTAATTTTTTAAATTTTAGTTTTTTTTTAAGTGAAACTACCTCTGTAAACATTATAAAATAATTCTGATTTGTTTGATAATGTCAAATGTGTTCTATTAGATAAAAAGCTATATTTTTACCAATTAATTAGATTCCGATAGCTTTTGCTGTAAAAAAAACCTTTTTAAAGGAAAATTAAAAATAGCTTGTAATTCCGTATTATAAAAGATATTCCAACAAAAGGTGCTTCCCTTTTTCGGGCAACTCTGCTTTGACCTATCAGTAGAAAAATATTTAAAGTCAGTACTAGGGTTTTATTTCTTGGGACAAAGTTACGGTCCGGATTTAAAGCCGCTTGTAGGCGATTGATTTGCCGCCCCTGTTACACTATTCTCCGGGGAAAGGCAGCTGGTTAGCTGCAAAATAGGGTGGTATGTGTTGTTTAAAATCGATACACATAATAGAATCATCTATGTACCTTTACACGCTAAATCGAAAGCGAAATAGGCAATTTTTTAAAAAACTGTTCGACTATTTTTCTTTCAACTTCGAAATCCAGGAGTAGGTGCATTTGCCCTCGCAGCTACCATGTTTGCTACGAAATATTAGTATTATATATACATTTACGGTTTACGCATTAATGTAAATTATTTGTTTTCTTTCTTAAAAATATTCGTATCTTTATAATAATTTTTATTTGCCGAATTGCTGTTTTAATTGGTCGTGAAATTTGCTACCCAAAAAAATTCGCCGCTCTAGGCTACAGCCTACTTAGCCTATTTAGAAATCCGGCCCTGAGTTACCCCATTTGATGGTACTTAAAATATCATTTTACTATAAGGTTTTCTATATACACCGTAAAGATGTAGTTAGCGGCTACTTTGGTTAGGTACTCCATTAGCCCATATAAATAAAAAAATAAAAAATCTTAACCGTTCTTTTTTGGGGGGGGGGGGGTAAAATATTTCTAGAGGGGGGGGGGTGTGTCGTTAGCTCTGGGGGGGATCGGCACCTCTGTAGCTGCGAGGGCAATTGCACCTCTCCTCCCGGATTTCGAAGTTGAAAGAAAAATAGTCGAACAGTTTTTTTTTAAAAAATCGCCTATTTCGCTTTCGATTTAGCGTGTAAAGGTACATAGATGATTCTAATATGTGTATCTTTTTTAAACAACACATACCACCCTATTTTGCAGCTAACCAGCTACCTTTCCCCGAAGGGGGAGAATATTGTGACAGGGGCGGCAAATCAATCGCATATAGCCTACAAGCGGCAAATCTTTAAATCCGGACCGTAACTTTATCCCAAGAAATAAAACCCTAGTTAGTGACTTTCTCCTTAAATATTTTTCTAATGATAGGTCAAAGCAGATAGTTGCCCCTAATCGAAAAAGGGAAGCACCTTTTGTTGGAATATCTTTTATAATACGGAATTACAAGCTATTTTTAATTTTCCTTTAAAAAGGTTTTCTTTACAGCAAAAGCTATCGGTATCTAAATAATTGGTAAAAATTCCGCTCAAAATTTATGTAATTATATTATTTTTTAAATCAATAAAAATAGCCGGACACGTGATCCAATCAAAAACGGCTTCCAATTCATTCTCTCAATTCTTAATGCATAAAAAAGTTGATCTTGGTATAGCTTTTTATCTAATACAACACATTTGGCATTATCAAACAAATCAGAATTATTTTATAATGTTTACAGAAAAAATTAAAGTTAAATATAACAAAATTCTTACCGTGAAACTCGGAATTGAACTATTTAATTATATTTAATCACCAAGACCCACACATTTGACACAAGACAAGTATTTTCCTACTGATTCTAAAGCAATCATTTAGTTATTTTGGCTTCGAGTCTAATCTGGCGGGAAAAAGTCAGAAATATTATCTGAAGGTCATTAATTTGTAAAACTGTTAAACAAAGTTCGAAAGAATCGAAAGATTTATGAGCCAGCTGCAAAATATGGCGGGAACATCTCATTGATACCATTGGCAAACGTCATCAATTCACCGAAATGTTTTATAAACTGCGTGAGATTTATGAGTTTTTAAACTTAGTTACAGTGATCGTATTGTTTATTGGACATAATTGTCAGAAATCTTCGTCTGGTATGGTATGGTAGACGCCATCGAACATAATTTATAACTCCTTTTTTTCCTGGTGTTGCTTCGAATTATGGTTACCCATTCATATTCTTTGAAGGCAAATAAAATATACAAAAATTGGAGCCACTTTTGATTGTCTTGCCACTTTGTGTTTTATTTTAAACCAAATAAAAATTCGCCAGAGTGCAAGTTCTGAGCCGCCCCCCCCCCCCCGGTGTTGCGTCGGGGGGGGGGGGGGGGCAGATAATTAGTAAGAATATGAGTTAGCTGAGTTTTTTTATAAAGATTGGCAGTTTCTTAATTTTTATTTAAAAAATTCAACCCCCCCCCCTAAAATTTCAACGACGCAGTCTGCGTCGTTGACCCCCCCTTGTAGGCACCCCTGGTCAATGGGGAATTATATTGACACTAGAATTGATAATTGGATACGGACCAATAACGCATAAGTTATATCATCAATATAATACGAAATAAAAAAATTGGATTAGTTATATCTAATATACACAAACAAAAAAAATAAGGTAGGAGTATCGTTTTCACTTACCGGTAGAAGGGAAACTTTCTTCCAATATCTTGCTTCTTTTAGCGACTCCCAGCGTTTGTAAAATAAATTACCATAAAAAATATACTTTCTTCTACATCAAAAAAGGAAATTCATTACATAAAAACACGATGATTAAATCGACAGTATAAGTAAAAACCGACGGAAACCGGAAAACCGTTTTTTTTCTCAAAAACCGCCATCGACTTTTTTATTTAAACACATAAATGTAAAAAATAAAATAATAAAAATTGACAGCATTATTGAAAACAATATTTTTTATAAACTTCGTTTTTCACACACATTTCCATTCCGCCTAACATATAATAAATACATTAGCTAACGTTCCATCAGAGCATCTTTTCATGCTCCCTGTAATTTGCTTGGTTGGTTGGTAGACATATATATTCAGGTTTGTGTGCTTGGTCAGCGACCCGCTTATAAACCTTCGTTACCCTGTTATTTAATAAGGGTATAGGGACTTTGATAAGTTCAGCTTCGCTTTTAATTTCAGTTTCGGATTATATAATGTATTAGTGTCATTAGTGTTTTCTTTTTAATTACGATAGGAATTTCTTTTCAATTCCGTTTATTTGTATTTAACACAGTTTTTCAAATTCACTTTCATTCACACGATTTTAATTTTTAGGTTTATCTTTTTAATTATGTTTCTTCGTTTTCAAGATGTCAAATCATGTTTTTTAACTATCCCCAAAGGATGCTTTTTCTTGTAAATATTTGGTCATGATAACGTCTCCAAGGGCTTTGGAGCCCACGCCCAGTCGGTTACGGCGTTCGCCTTGCATGCGGAAGGTCCCAGGTTCGGGTCCGGGCGTCGCCAAGATAACTACCGACCTATAAACGGCCCGTGCAGTCAAAAAATGTCCGACGAATAATACCCCGAGCAGAAGGAGTGCAACGTGAATTATGGTCAAATGTCCCAACGCTGCGTTACGATACCGCCCTTAACGGTTTTGGGTGCCTACACAGTTGTCGGCTCGTCACTTGACTGATGACTGTGGTTCTAAATTATGACGCCCGTCGCCAATAGCCATCGTGTAGCTCTAGTGCGACGATAATTCAAACTAAAACTAAAAACATGAAAGTCTCCAAAGCGTCGGTCGGAACTGCAAAAGTGCCCCCTTACATCGCTTTCGTCCATCATTCATCAATGTCCGACGAATAATACCACGTGTGGCGGAAGTGTACGTTAAATATCCTTCAAAGTCTTAACGCTGCGTACGATGTCGTCCTTAATGGTTGCGTTGGGTGCCTACTCAGGTGTCGGCTCGTCACTTGACTGTGGTTCTAAAATCCGACGACGCCCGTCGCCAATAGCCCTCGTGTAGCTCTAGTGCGACGATAATTCAAACTAAACTAAACTAAACTCCATCATTAATCACTTATCCACTACATAGTACACAGGGACTAATTTAGGCAACAGTTGAGGAACATCAACAATGGGCTCGAGGTGTAAGGGATTCAGATAGTTACTCACAATCTCTTAGTGCAGCACCTTCAAAAGTTGCTCCCAATCAGAAGCCTAAGCCTCAGATCAAACTATTTAAAACAAGTAAACGAAAACCTAAAAGAAAAATTGGCAACAAATGTATTTTACCCACTCCCCTTGCAAAGAATCCCAGGGTCGATTACAATTCTTCATTTACATCATACTTGAGAGAAGACTTATTGTTGAGGAGCAGTTCTGTTAGTTACTTTGGTTTGAAATCCTTAGATCCTTTTATCAGTGACAGTGAGGAACGAACATTAAAATCCAAATGTATAGATTTTGTGAAAGGATGGTTGTTTGATGATGTTGTAGATGCGTATTTGCAGAATTTAATTACTAATTATCCTAAATACTGTCTTATTAAGTCTACAGTTGCACAAATTCTAACATCTGGAAATTATTTTATTACTCATATGTTGACTTCTGAAATAACGTTCTTGCCTGTTTGCGCATCAAATCATTGGATTTTAATTGTAATCAACAATCACGAAAAAACAATTAGTTTTTATGACCCACAAAGTATTAACTTCGATACAAAATATTCAACTTTACTACAAAATGTGCAAACCATTTTTGGCATTAACTTTAAAGTCATAGTCCCTATTCATTGTCTACAAAATGATAACATGAATTGTGGAGTATTTATTTGTTATTTTGCGTATCAAATTATACATTGCAATAATTTGTGTGCTGCCTTTGATATTGTATATATATATATTATATTAATATATATATATATATATATATATATATATATATTATATATATATATATATATATTTTATATATATTATATATATATAATATATATATATATATAATATATATATATATAATATATATATATATATATATATATTATATATTATATATATTATATATATATAATATATATATATATATATATATATATATATAATTATATATATTATATATATTATACTTAGTTAGTTAAATTGTGATAAATGCAAACAAATATTCAGTGTGTGTGGTTAATAATGTCAAAATCCCTGATTAATTCCCTGTTAAATACTTTGGAGGATTCCATTTCAGATGAAGAAGTAAGATTTTATCAGTCTCTTTCAAGTGAGTTTAAAAGGGGTTTTCTTTATGATGATGTTGTGTAGGAGGATAGAATGAACAGGAGCCGTCGCGTGGATTCAAACGTACGGGAACCGAGTGAAGCGAGAGGTGGAGGGGAGGTGGGGGAAGGCAGCCATCTTTGTCTACCTATTGTTCATATAGTCTTCTATGAGAGAATTTACGATTTTTCTTTTTAATAAAAAAATTTGATCACATTACGGAAAACGAATACACATATGTATATTTCTAATATGCTCAGTAGATATATATCAGTGTTGGGCAAATTTTAATTGCACAAACAATTAATGATGAACAACTAATTAATTGTTAATTGTTACTACTGCAATTAACAATTATTCAATTGTAATTGTTACTACTGCAATTAACAATTATTCAATTGTAATTGTAGAAAACTGCAATTAACAATTAATCTATTGTAGTTGTGGGAAACTGCAATTAACAATTAATCAATTGTAATTGTGGAAATTATTGTTAATTGCAGTAGTTAATGTAAACTCCGACTATCCGACCGACCAACAACGACTACCCGACCGACCGACGAAGACCGTTTACGAGACTGACTGACCGACCAATACCGACGCCCGACAACCTACCGACCAATACCGAACCCGACCGACCATTACCGACAACCTGACCGACCGACCAAGACCAGTAGGTCGGGTTGTCGGTCAGGGTCGAGTTGTCAGTCTTGGTCGGTCGGGTTGTCGGTCTTGGTCGGGCTGTCGGTCTTGGTCGGGCTGTCGGTCTTGGTCGGGCTGTCGGTGTGGTCGGATTGTCGGTCTTCGTCGGGTTGTCGGTCTTGGTCGGATTGTCAGTCTTCGTCGGGTTGTCAGTCTTCGTCGGATTGTCGGTCTTCGTCGGATTGTCGGTCTTGGTCGGGTTGTCGGTCTTGGTCGGGTTGTCGGTCTTGGTCGGGTTGTCGGTCTTGGTCGGGTTGTCGGTCTTGGTCGGGTTGTCAGTCTTGGTCGGGTTGTCAGTCTTCGTCGGGTTGTCAGTCTTCGTCGGATTGTCGGTCTTGTTTGGATTGTCGGTCTTGGTCGGGTTGTCGGTCTGGTCGGGTTGTCGGTCTTGGTCGGATGTCGGTCTTGGTTGGGTTGTCGGTCTTGGTCGGGTTGTCGGTCTTGGTCGGGTTGTCAGTCTTGGTCGGGTTGTCAGTCTTGGTCGGGTTGTCAGTCTTGGTCGGGTTGTCAGTCTTGGTCGGGTTGTCGGTCTTCGTTGGGTTGTCGGTCTTGGTCGGGATTGTCGGTCTTGGTCGGGTTGTCGGTACACTACGCAAATACTATTTTTAATTTTAAGTAATGTGAGAATAACAAAAAACTACTTAAATAAATTCGCTTACCTCAAAATAATACAAGCCCATACAGTTGACAAGCCAGAAATCGCAATGTTTTGCGTTAATCAATATGGCTGCCACGAACTGCGCATGCGCGTCTGAAACGGAGAGGGGAAAGCTTTTTCGCTTCATGCTGAGGCCACATGACTACTCCTGTTCATTCTATCCTCCTAGGATGTTGTTGATGCCTTTTTGTTCAAAATTACTCAAAATATGAAATTTTGCAAAGCTGTTCAGTGTATTGATTCATTGCGTATTTTAAGAAATGGTAATAGTTCAAGCTTTCAATACCCATGGATGAAAGATGTAAGTGAAATTAAATTTATTTTCATACCTTTTTTAATAAATTCTCATTTTATGTTAATAATAATTGATATCTGTAAGGCAACTGTAGAATTTTTAGATCCTTTAAACAAATTGCCCTGTGTGAAAACTTCTGTATAAATGTATTACTGAAAGTGAGTAATTTATTTTCCAGGATAGATTGAAAAATGGTATAAATAATCGATTTATATTGCATTACTTTTAAATTGGCTTTTCATTTATTCACTAATACAATACAAAATTGATTCTAATAGAGCATTTTCTTTATATCCTGTTGTGTATGTATATATAAATATGTTTCACCAGAATAAAACTGCATGTCCTAATAAAACTTTTCTGTAATGCTAAACTTAAACTTTAGTTGCATCTTATTGTCATTCTATATTGCTGCCTTTCTTCCTTCTTTAAACATTCTTATTATTTCATAGAGAACTGTTAGTATTGTTTTGACAGAGTATATGTAACATGTTTTTATCAAAAAATAAAAGATTATTTTGATTGACTTGCCTTAAATCATAGCAGAGTACAGTTTATTCCCAATATCCTCTAACAGAACATTATTTTACTTTTTAAAAAAAACTTAGTGTTTTTATGGAAAAGGGATGATTTTAATTGCATGTGTTTTTTCCTTACATCATGTCATATAAAGAAAATTATGTATAACCAACTAACCAGAATAAAATTGCATGTCTTTGTAAATACTAATACTGTACGTTTAAGTTTTCTTAAAATCTGACAATATGGCTGGGTTTTTTTTGTAATATCCTTGACATTCTTGTTATTTCTTAAGAATATTTTAATTGACTTGCATTAAACCACAACAGAGCATAGTTGGCTCCCATTGATTTCTAAACATAGTGTTTTTATCGAAAAGGGTTGATTTAAATTGCATATCTCTTTCCCTAACATGTCCTTGTAAATAATCTCTAGAAACTCCTATGCACATGTGTTTATATTTGTGGTTAATATTAATTGCAGAGCTCTGACTTTTTTACATTTATATGCTTAAACTGATATATTTGTTTAGTAAAAGTCTGTTTTTCTTTAGAGATTATTATTGTATTTTAAAACTCTACAAATATCTTTCTAGAAGCCGCAGATTAGTCAGGAGCAGTCGCGGAGTGATACATAAAAAGCTGGAAGTAGACAAAAAGACACTAATTCGTAGGGATGGCGGTTTTTGAGAAAAAAACGGTTTTTCAAAAACCGGTTTTTCAAAGGCAAAAAACCTGTTTTTCGGTTTTAAAAAAAAACCTGTTTTTATGTGTTTTTTCAGTTTTTTATTAATTGAAAAAAATCAATTAATAATTAACTAATTAGCAATAAACTTAAAAATAATAACTATATAATAATATAAAAATTAACTAATTAATAATAAACTTATTAAAAATTAACTAATTAATAATTAACTAATTAATATTGATTTATTATTATGATTCATATAATTATTTGTTACTTATATATATATTTAAATTATTAAAATATCTTATTTTTCATTCCGATTTTCTCGTGTTTTGAGATTTTTTTACTTTACTTTCGAATTTAAAAAACAATTTCCAGTCAATGTTGTGTTTTTTGTTGGAAACTAAGTGCCAGGGTTTCTTCTTAATTCTTACTTCTTTAATATTTAAAATTATAATGTTCTTGTTTTCTTATTTCGGTTTTTCTTATAACGTTTTGAGTATTTTTATTAAGCTTTGCATTATTCAGTCTCTATTTCCTTTGTTTTTAAATTATATTTAATTCCTATCCCATTTGCCGTCTATGCTGCCCGTGCATCCTTGAGTCCGCCCGGCTACTACAAATACATACATATAATGACCTTCACCTTTTCGCGCCATAGACTCGAGAGGAAGATACTTTGTTCTTTGTGGGTGATGCATTCAAAGAAATATTGAATGTAGTTAAGTAGCTTAAATTTCGAGTTTCTCAAAAAGAATTTTGTTTAATTTTTCAACTTTAATTTTAATATATTAAATAATAATAGTAACTGTTTAAAATGAAACTATCGCTGTAAACATTACAGAATAATTCTAATTTGTTTAATAATGTTAAATATGTTTTATTAGATAAAAAGCTATGGAAAGGGAAATATTTTTATGCATTAAGATTTAAGAATTGAGGAAAGCCGTTTTTGATAGCATCACGTTTTCGGCTTATTTCATTGGTTTTGAAACTAATATTATAAAATAAATTAATTTTTCCAATTATTCAGATTCCTGATAGCCTTTTCTGCAAAAAAAAATATAAGAAAACACTCTTCATATCTATCGATAGTTTATAATTTTAGTGACATAGGAATGAGGATGTTATGAAACGAAGGTTTAATATAGCAGTTTTAACCAATACTTTCTCACTAATTGAAATAATAACATATTCTATGGCATTTCGATTTTATTTCTCTTCGTACTACTAACGGTTTTTAAGTGAGATAAATTTTACAAATCCGCCACAGTGTCAATATCTGATATCCCTTTTTTATTACAGATGTTTTCGTATTAAAAAAATAAGAGTATAAAATTCTGATTTACAAATGTTCCTAAATACTAATTTATTTGTACATTTAGTTTTTAAATCCAATGTTTCGATTAGATTGCCGGGATAATCAGGGCCTTAACATGACACACCAATTTTATTTTTCTAAAACAGTCTGCATGGTTCGTAAAAAAGTGTTTTGTCTATAACAAATAAGATCATTTCAAAAACCAGCGCCAAAGAATCGAGCAACATAACTTTAAACCTCAGTTTATAAACGGCCGATGTTCAGCAATATTCAACAGCACATCGGGCTTTTATCTACTATGAGGTCGAAGTGCAAAACTAATTTATAGGTAACAGCTGCTTTCGCTACAGTGGAATTGTGAGTCGTAGTAGATTTTTACGATTTTGTGGCGGGGTTTTGTATAGGAAACGGTTAACTAATCAGAAAAAAAGTTTGAAACTTAAAAGAAAATTTTTAAACTTTTAAAAAATTTAGGTTATTTATTAGTCGACAATGATTATTATTGAAATATCAGTTAAACTAAAGTATTTAATTATTCAATATTTGAAAAATCAAACAATTTAAAAAAAAACAAAAGTTTTTTTAATTCTGAATTTAAATATTTGTTTGACATTTGGTTATTATATTTTTGTTATGTGGAATTAGGTTCACGTAGGCAAGAATACTTTATCTGATAGTGATCAGTGATCTGGTCATCTTAAACATGGTCGTAACGTTTCCGGCTAATACAAAGCCGCACATTTCAGGCCGGTTTTATCTTCAAAGAAATATATATAAGTAGCAAAATAGCAAATAGTGTACTGGCCAGACCTCAATATATGTCAATGAAATTGGCTAAAAATTAATGGTAACTGCGCGTACGATGCCGCGCTTAACGGTTGCTTTGGGTGCCTACCCAGGTGGTCGGCTCGTCACTTGTTGTGGTTCTAAATTTTGACGACCGTCGCCAAAATCCCTCGTGTAGCTCTAGTGCTACGATTTTCAAACTAACCTAATGGTAACTGTAAGTCTTGAATGAAAAATTGGATGTGTTTCTCCCTTTCCCTTTGGCGCTCACTTTGTAGTGTTGTGCATCGTGTTAGGGGTTGCCATTGTCAGAGGTGCCGATCCCCCCCAGAGCTAACGACGCACCCCCCCCTAGAAAATTATTACCCCCCCCCCCCCCTAAAAAAACCGGTGAGGATTTTTTATTTATATGGGCAAATGGGAGTACCTAACCAAAGTAGCCTCTAACTACATCTTTACGGTGTATATAGAAAACCTTATAGTAAAATGATATTTCAAGTACCATCGAATGGGGTAACTTAACTTTATCCCAAGAATTAAAACCCCAGTACTGACTTTCTTCTTAAATATTTTTCTACTGATAGGTCAAAGCAGAGTTGCCCCTAATCGAAAAAGGGAAGCACCTTTTGGAATATCTTTTATAATACGGAATTACAAGCTATTTTTAATTTTCCTTTAAAAAGATTTTCTTTACAGCCAAAGCTATCGGAATCTAAATAATTAGTAAAAAATTCCGCTCAAAATTTATGTAATTATATTATTTTTTAAAACAATAAAAATAGCCTAACACGTGATCCATTCAAAAACGGCTTCCAATTCATTCCCTCAATTCTTAATGCATAAAAAAAGTTTATCTTGGTATAGCTTTTTATTTAATACAACACATTTGACATTATCAAACACATCAGGATTATTTTATAATGTTTACAGAGATTGCTTCACTTAAAAAAAACCTAAAATTTAAAAAATTAAAGTTAAATATAACAAAATTCTTACCGTGAAACTCGGAATTGCACTATTTAATTATCTTCAATTACCCAGACCCGTCACATTTGAGACAAGACGACAAGTATTTTCCTACTGATTCTAAAAAGCAATCATTTAGTTATTTTGGCTTCGAGTCTAATTTGGCGGGAAAAATTCAAAAATATTATCCGAAGGTCATTAATGCGTAAAAATGTTATACAAAGTTAAGTTCGAAAGATTTATGAGCCAGCTGCAAAATATGGCGGGAATATCTCATTGATTCCATTGGCAAACTATAATGCGAACGTCATCAATTCACCGAAATGTTTTATAAACTGCGTGCGATTTATGAGTGTTTACACTTTGTTACAGTGATCGGATTGTTTATTGGAAATAATTGTCAGAAATCGTATCGTCTGGTAGACGCCAACGAACATAATTTATAACTCCTTTTTTCCCTGGTGTTGCTTTGAATTATGGTTGCCCATCCCTATTCTTTGAAGGCAAAAATATAAAAAAAAATTGGAGCCACTTTTGATTATCTTGCCACTTTGTGTTTTATTTTAAACCAAATAAAAATTCGTCAGAGTACAAGTTCTGAGCCCCCCCCCGGTGTTGCGTGGGGGGGGGGGGCTAATGAGTAAGAATAAGAGTTAGCTGAGTTTTTTTTTTATCAAGATTGGCTGTTTATTAATAATTTTTATAAAAAATTCAACCCCCCCCTAAAATTTCAACGACGCAGTCTGCGTCGTTGACCCCCCCTTGTAGGCACCCCTGGCCATTGTTGATGTTCCTCAACTGTTGCCTAAATTAGTCCCTGTGTACTATGTAGTGGATAAGTGATTAATGATGGAGTTTAGTTTAGTTTAGTTTGAATTATCGTCGCACTAGAGCTACACGAGGGCTATTGGCGACGGGCGTCGTCGGATTTTAGAACCACAGTCAAGTGACGAGCCGACACCTGAGTAGGCACCCAACGCAACCATTAAGGACGACATCGTACGCAGCGTTAAGACTTTGAAGGATATTTAACGTACACTTCCGCCACACGTGGTATTATTCGTCGGACATTGATGAATGATGGACGAAAGCGATGTAAGGGGGCACTTTTGCAGTTCCGACCGACGCTTTGGAGACTTTCATGTTTTTAGTTTTAGTTTGAATTATCGTCGCACTAGAGCTACACGATGGCTATTGGCGACGGGCGTCATAATTTAGAACCACAGTCATCAGTCAAGTGACGAGCCGACAACTGTGTAGGCACCCAAAACCGTTAAGGGCGGTATCGTAACGCAGCGTTGGGACATTTGACCATAATTCACGTTGCACTCCTTCTGCTCGGGGTATTATTCGTCGGACATTTTTTGACTGCACGGGCCGTTTATAGGTCGGTAGTTATCTTGGCGACGCCCGGACCCGAACCTGGGACCTTCCGCATGCAAGGCGAACGCCGTAACCGACTGGGCGTGGGCTCCAAAGCCCTTGGAGACGTTATCATGACCAAATATTTACAAGAAAAAGCATCCTTTGGGGATAGTTAAAAAACATGATTTGACATCTTGAAAACGAAGAAACATAATTAAAAAGATAAACCTAAAAATTAAAATCGTGTGAATGAAAGTGAATTTGAAAAACTGTGTTAAATACAAATAAACGGAATTGAAAAGAAATTCCTATCGTAATTAAAAAGAAAACACTAATGACACTAATACATTATATAATCCGAAACTGAAATTAAAAGCGAAGCTGAACTTATCAAAGTCCCTATACCCTTATTAAATAACAGGGTAACGAAGGTTTATAAGCGGGTCGCTGACCAAGCACACAAACCTGAATATATATGTCTACCAACCAACCAAGCAAATTACAGGGAGCATGAAAAGATGCTCTGATGGAACGTTAGCTAATGTATTTATTATATGTTAGGCGGAATGGAAATGTGTGTGAAAAACGAAGTTTATAAAAAATATTGTTTTCAATAATGCTGTCAATTTTTATTATTTTATTTTTTACATTTATGTGTTTAAATAAAAAAGTCGATGGCGGTTTTTGAGAAAAAAAAACGGTTTTCCGGTTTCCGTCGGTTTTTACTTATACTGTCGATTTAATCATCGTGTTTTTATGTAATGAATTTCCTTTTTTGATGTAGAAGAAAGTATATTTTTTATGGTAATTTATTTTACAAACGCTGGGAGTCGCTAAAAGAAGCAAGATATTGGAAGAAAGTTTCCCTTCTACCGGTAAGTGAAAACGATACTCCTACCTTATTTTTTTGTTTGTGTATATTAGATATAACTAATCCAATTTTTTTATTTCGTATTATATTGATGATATAACTTATGCGTTATTGGTCCGTATCCAATTATCAATTCTAGTGTCAATATAATTCCCCATTGACCAGGGGTGCCTACAAGGGGGGGTCAACGACGCAGACTGCGTCGTTGAAATTTTAGGGGGGGGGGGGTTGAATTTTTTAAATAAAAATTAAGAAACTGCCAATCTTTATAAAAAAAACTCTCAGCTAACTCTTATTCTTACTAATTATCTGCCCCCCCCCCCCCCCGACGCAACACCCGGGGGGGGGGGGGGGCGGCTCAGAACTTGCACTCTGGCGAATTTTTATTTGGTTTATAATAAAACACAAAGTGGCAAGACAATCAAAAGTGGCTCCAATTTTTGTATATTTTATTTGCCTTCAAAGAATATGAATGGGTAACCATAATTCGAAGCAACACCAGGAAAAAAAGGAGTTATAAATTATGTTCGATGGCGTCTACCATACCATACCAGACGAAGATTTCTGACAATTATGTCCAATAAACAATACGATCACTGTAACTAAGTTTAAAAACTCATAAATCTCACGCAGTTTATAAAACATTTCGGTGAATTGATGACGTTTGCCAATGGTATCAATGAGATGTTCCCGCCATATTTTGCAGCTGGCTCATAAATCTTTCGATTCTTTCGAACTTTGTTTAACAGTTTTACAAATTAATGACCTTCAGATAATATTTCTGACTTTTTCCCGCCAGATTAGACTCGAAGCCAAAATAACTAAATGATTGCTTTAGAATCAGTAGGAAAATACTTGTCTTGTGTCAAATGTGTGGGTCTTGGTGATTAAATATAATTAAATAGTTCAATTCCGAGTTTCACGGTAAGAATTTTGTTATATTTAACTTTAATTTTTTAAATTTTAGTTTTTTTTAAGTGGAACTACCTCTGTAAACATTATAAAATAATTCTGATTTGTTTGATAATGCCAAATGTGATGTATTAGATAAAAAGCTATACCAAGATCAACTTTTTTATGCATTAAGAATTGAGAGAATGAATTGGAAGCCGTGTTTGATTGGATCACGTGTCCGGCTATTTTTATTGATTTAAAAAATAATATAATTACATAAATTTTGAGCGGAATTTTTACCAATTATTTAGATACCGATAGCTTTTGCTGTAAAGAAAACCTTTTTAAAGGAAAATTAAAAATAGCTTGTAATTCCGTATTATAAAAGATATTCCAACAAAAGGTGCTTCCCTTTTTCGATTAGGGGCAACTATCTGCTTTGACCTATCATTAGAAAAATATTTAAGGAGAAAGTCACTAACTAGGGTTTTATTTCTTGGGATAAAGTTACGGTCCGGATTTAAAGATTTGCCGCTTGTAGGCTATATGCGATTGATTTGCCGCCCCTGTCACAATATTCTCCCCCTTCGGGGAAAGGTAGCTGGTTAGCTGCAAAATAGGGTGGTATGTGTTGTTTAAAAAAGATACACATATTAGAATCATCTATGTACCTTTACACGCTAAATCGAAAGCGAAATAGGCGATTTTTTTTAAAAAAAACTGTTCGACTATTTTTCTTTCAACTTCGAAATCCGGGAGGAGAGGTGCAATTGCCCTCGCAGCTACCATGTTTGCTACGAAATATTAGTATTATATATACATTTACGGTTTACGCATTAATGTAAAATATTTGTTTTCTTTCTTAAAAATATTCGTATCTTTATAATAATATTTTTTGCCGAATTGCCGCTTTAATTGGTCGTGAAATTTGCGCCCCAAAAAATTTGCCGCTCTAGGCTACAGCCTACTTAGCCTATTTAGAAATCCGGCCCTGGTTACCTCATTCGATGGTACTTAAAATATCATTTTACTATAAGGTTTTCTAAATACACCGTAAAGATGTAGTTAGTCTACTTTGGTTAGGTACTCCATTAGCCCATATAAATAAAAAAAATCCTCACCGTTTTTTGTTTTTGTTTTTTTTGGGGGGGAGGGGGATAATAATTTTCTAGGGGGGGTGCGTCGTTAGCTCTGGGGGGGGGGGATCGGCACCTCTGCCATTGACGACGATCCATGTACAAGCCTGATTACGATTGGGATTGTTTACGTTTTAAAATTAAGAACTAAAATTGGCTGAATTTTATTATAATGAATTACGAAAATATAACGTTTTGTCAGGAATACAAAAGAATGAAATCAAAGTAAAAATCGTACTTTACTATAAGTACCTTCCCGTAAATAACATCGATATTTATACCTTATTTTTGTTGGTGTATATATTAGATATACCTGGTATAAATACTTTTTTACAACTGCAGGTTGCTTAATCGTTCTTTAAAAACAGGCACTCAATATCCTTTAGCTCAGTGTAAATTCCTGTTTTGATTTGGAAACAAAAAGTTCTTTCACTTTAGTATTTGTTTATAAGTAGATAGTACCTTATCCAATTTCTTTTTTATGAGTACATATATCTTACTCATTATTTGAAAATAGATTTAAATACATTTTTATGTAGTATCAAACATGGTTCTTTCATGCTGAATGTGATGTTTGTTTATAATAAATATACCTAACCCAATTTTTTAATACAATTACAGGGCTCCTACAATGGTTCTTTCATGCTCTGCTTTTAAGTCAGATCAATTTCACTGATGAAGAGTGGTTGGTATTATCGGTGTATTCTGAATGCTTGGACCAAATCATTTTAGCTGAGTATTTAAAGAATATTTTATACTATATAGGTGGATACATAGTTAAGAGTTTAATAAAAGATTTGACCTGCCAATCCTGTATAAACATGCTAATATAAAAAAATCTGTGTATCAACTACCTATAAAGACCCAAAGGCATTTACGTCATTTGTTACAAAAGGTGGTCTTAAGTTTTGTTCTCCAACTGTTTACAATATTGTTGCAGCTTCAGAGGAAGCTTTTAAATTCATGGTCAAACATAATTGTACCTCAAGTGATAATATTGGCTTTAAGTTAAAAATAGTTATTAATGAATACTTGTTAAATGAAAGAGTAAAATTTTGCCATCCTATAGAAAATGAGGTAGGATTTGAACTACACGAGTCACAGATATCAAAATAAATAGTACAGCGTTATCTTAATATACGTATGAAGCATTTTGGAAAAAATTTAACACTTAAAGAAGTACACAACTAATAGACAAAAGTTAACAAAATTGATTCTGTTCCAAAAATGTTTAAAAACACTAATTTGTATCAATATATGATCTTATTAAAAGAATTATGTTATTAAATATAACTTTTATATCTAATTTAAATGTGATGATATATATTTGAAAATATGTGTAATTTTGTTTAACAATGCAGCTTTTCAATAATGTTCTGCATGTATTCAATAAAGTTGATATATTTTAGTTATTTTCTTTAAAAAATTCTCGTTTTTTATTTTTGTTGTCAAAATGTTGAACATGGTACAAATTAATTTTTTTACAAATATTCAAGAGTAATCAACCTATTGAATAAATTTGACTTTAACCTTAAATATGGATGACAAGTGCAACTGGAGTTAAGACAAAGCCTTATTAGAGAATTGTCAAATTTAAGTTTGTTTCCAATACAAGAATAAAAGAGTAAATCTCTTATTCAAGGCGATAAAATGTGTGATGAGTTGGAAGTATGTAGAAATAAATTCCAAGTAAAATTTAAATGTATATTAAGAGAATTTTTTTATTGCATTTATGTGTTTGACCCTTCTAAATATAGAATGCATAAAAAAGTTTTCGTAATAAATTATAAATTCAATATGGTTTTGATAGGCGAAATGATAAAAGTTCCAAAACGGTTTGAAAAAGTGATCAGGAAACATTGATTTTTTTAAAAAAATTTTCAATGGATTATGTATGGAAAGAAGCAGAGCAATTAGGAGAATTATATTGTTCAACAAATATTACATTAAGATAGGAATAAAAGAAATTGTGCCTGATTGGAAACTGTAAACCTAACGTAACACTCAGCGCCTAATGCATTTTACCACTGCCGTGAGGATATGCTGCGCGGTCGGCTATCATTTTCGGTGAAACGTAATTGCACTCGCGTAGAAAACACTAAATTTTCAACCGAAGTTCGAGAAATCAAAATTTTTGAATAAATCTTGCATTAGGTTAAAGGTGATAAATAGATGACAAATCTGAAGGAAGTATACGAAAAAAAAAAAAATTAGCAAAATGAAACTAAAAAGTAGTTCTTTTGCCTACTCGCACGCATAACCAAAGATTGAGGTGTGAAGCGGTTTCGGCGCGCGGTCTACTCACTCCAGATCAGTATTCTTTAGCTCAGTGGGTATAACTTTTGACGAAAAAACTTTTTAATAGGAATTAAACTTATTTTTAGAAAATGAAAAATTAACATTTTGTTGCATACAATTAAATGATTTTTATTGAAACAGTCAAGTTTTATTGCATGGGAAACAAAATTAAAATTAGTTTCTAAAACTAATTTTATGAATAAACTACAATACTCTAATGTATTTTGTTAAAAGGATCAGAACTGTGCAGTGTGCACTTTTAACTTAATGTAAACAAGTTTGTCAATTATTTCTGCAAAAGTTATCAATAAAAAAAATTATAATCTTGCATAGATTTACTAATAACCAATTTTGAAAAAATAAGTTTTGATTGATATATTTAGCATTAAAAAAAGTGAAGATACACATAGAACATTTGTATAACATCAATGTACACCACAAACAGGTAACAAGCAGCTTTTAGCACTGGGGTAATATATAGGAATCAATTGCAAAATATAACGAAATAAAATTTTCTCAGCTCAATTAGTAATGACATTTCAAAGTTATAACTTTCCTTCTGGCATGACTAAATAAATTTTTCTTTGGATATCACGGTTAATGCTGTTTCCCAATACAAGATGTAAATCGAACTATGGTTGCAAAATGCATAGGGAATACAAACCTTTAGGTAAAAACATATTCAGATTCATTGTAGTATACAATAGAAAGAAAATAGATAGAAAAAATGTATATCATATTAGCAAAATTCAAAGGAATGCTTATATATCAACTGAACTGACATTACATCTAGAAATATAATTTGCATTGAAAATTCAATCAAGATTAATTATAAATGGTAATATTTGCTATTCCTAGAAATTTGATCCTATAAAAAAATGTCAGTTGAAATTGACACTTCCTGCAAATAGCAATCTTTTAAACTGAAATTTCTATATTAAACATTCTATCCAGTGTTCTAACAAATTTGGAAAAATAAATTTTACATTCCTGTCTATTCTGCAAAAAAACGCCACACATTTAAACCGAGAAATAAACCAATGTTTTCGCACATTCTAGTAAAGTGCAACTTAAATTTTTGCTGGCATCCCCTAGTATAAATAAAAATCAACGGTCAAAGGGGAATTTCAAAATATTGTCAGTTGTGGACAGTCTTCCAGGTCATATAAAATAAATTTTGAGCACAAAACCCCATCTTAAAAAAACATGTCAAGATGAACACTAACTTTAACATTAAAATTTGTTTTTGCCAACAATTTAAAATACAATAAAATTTGTGCACAAAAATTTGAAATTTATAATTAACCCTCCGAGCGTTAGACCAGGTTTTTTCGTATTTTGTGCACCAGTCTTTCTTACAATAACCTTAAATTTTAAAATTAATAAATTTCGATTCATAATGTACTTTTTTCATTTTGGAAATGTTTTTAAGACCATTTCCTCAAAAAAAACAATTCTAATTTATTATTAAACAAATATGTTATTTGAAATAAATCTAATTTAAAATTTATGCAGTGAAAAAAACCATACATATTTACCCATTTCCAGGCCGTTCGGAAGGTTAAAAAAACATAAAACTCAACAGCAAAAACATTTACAACTATGTTATGTATAACATTATTTAAACTTTACATAATGCAAAATCATAAAAATTAGTTATTTACAATAAATAATACTACAGATTGAGCACCACTTCTGTTGAGTTTTTAATGTTATAAACTGCTAGTTTTTTTTTTAAAGGACAACATAGCTAAATTTTTGAATTATGCTTTGAAAAAAAGTAAAGACTTATAATATGAAGACTGAAATATAAGGATTGGAATGTATTTGTATATCTATCTTTTCCAAATATTAAATCAGCTATGCCTATAAGGGCGATACTGAGCAATTTTTTTTTTCAATAATAACAACCTTCTTCCTATTTTAAATTGCACAAAAAGTGCTTTAACTAGATCTTATCAGAATTTGAGACGCTGTAATTACATTAAAAAAATTATCAAAGGAAATTAAAAAATGTATATGAACATGGCATAGAATTTTAACATTTTCTGCTTATAAATGAGATGCTAGTATTGATAAAATTGTATTTCACATTATGTTTGTATAAAATTTTAAGTGGTTCTATATATTTTGATAAAAGTGTTTTATGCATTTAACATTCAATAAAATATAAAAACATGCACTTGTTTTATCCAAAGTTATAGTAAAATGAATAATTTGACAAAAAAAAAACCTTTCACTCACATAATGCAATAAAAATGCAGTTTAAATAGTTATTAATACTTTGACCAAATATTTAACTAAATTCCATTGGAACTGTTTTGGAAATATTTAAAAAATATATAGACAGTTATTGGCAAAAGAAAATTTACAATTAACACATATATACTAAAACACATAAAATATCAGATCACTTAATTTGTTGCTCACTATCAAAAAATGTGACAAGATAACTAATGCACATTAAAAACAAACTAATAAAGGCATAAATAAACATGCAATGAAAGTTAAATATAAAAAGATGTTTTTCGGGATATAGTACAGCAACATTAAAATGCAATATAGAAATATGAACCTCAAACTAATATATTTAAAACATTAGAAAAGCTAATGTGTGACTCGCTATTGATTACTCACTATTGTTTCATGTCCTTCATGTAGAAAATCTGACATGTTTATAATCTATTATATAAAAAAATGCAATTATACTAATGCCACTTAAAGGAAGGCATTCAAACGCACAAATTCTTAGAATGATTTCGGGAAAGAGTTGGGGTACTAGGTCCCACCATGTCATAAGAATCCTAAACTGCACCATCCGTAGCATTTTTGATTTTGGTTGTAAATCTTGGACCCGTGCTTGCCTCACAGACAAAAAAGCAATTGAAACCTGCTACTATTCAGCTCTTCGGGCCGCAACGGGCCTGCCCCGCTGGACGCCTATACGCGTCCTCCTTGCAATTGCTGGGTCGACTAGGATGATCGATCAACACTGTCTGCTTACGGACGTCTTCTGCATCAGGAGCTTTGCGTTGGACAAGGCATCCCCTCGGTCTAAAATCTTTCGGAATATCAACAACATCTGCCAGGCCCGTATGATCCACGGTCTCTCCTAGATAAATTACACCTCATTCTTGAAGACCTTAACATCGAGAGTCGTAATATTATCAACTGTAATAATTGTACCCTACCACCTCCAAATATCTTCCACTCCGATATCTTTGATTTCCAGGCCTAATTTACCTCCAGCTGCTGTCTGCTCATTTTTCGAAGCACATAAAAACGCCCGTTGGAAGGATTCACTGATCATCACCACCGATGCATCCAAATCTGTTGGTACAACAGCTGTCAGCCTAAATGAGAAGGTAGTAATCTCAGGCCAGGTCCCCAACTTCAACTCAATTTACACAAGGGAAGCCCTTGCAATTGTTCATGCCCTTAACCACTTCTCACACAAGACCAAACCGATCGTGGTTCTTTCTGACAGTAAGTCGAATATTCAAGCTCTCCAGAATGTCAATATAAAACCCCCCTCAGCAACATTATTACTTGGCAGAAGTATTAAGGAGTACTCTGAAAGAGTTACGTCCTGTGAAATCGTGAGGGTTCCCGCACACGTGGGAGAGAACAAACCAGCAGACCTATCAGCAAAGAATGCTATGTCTCAAAGTTTCATTAGCCGCCTTGTTGCCCCAGAGGACATAATCAAGGGCCAAAAGAGGAAATATGCCAACCACGTGGTGGAGGCACGGCAGGAAACCAAGTATGCTAAATCGCTCCCGTGGATAAACCCAAAAATTAATCCAATTCACAAATTCTCCCCTAACAGGCAAATGAATGTGCAACTTGCCCGATTTCTATCAAAATCAACCACCCTGAACGCGACTTTACATCGGTTTAATCTCACTGCTTCCCCAAAGTGTAGGTGTGGGAAAGCCGAGGAAACCCCTGAGCAAGATGTGCTCCTGGAATGTACCAATTACGAGGATCAACGGGAGACTATGAGGAACCACCTCGGTTGCATCCCACTTAGCTACAGCTGGATCATGGAGTGGTCGGACAAAATGGTCTGGACAATGGTCGGACAAATGGACAATGGTCTAACAAAAAATAAAGGCGTTATGCAGGTTCTTGAAGAACTCAAGGCAGCTGTGAGGGAAATAAAATTACCAAGTCTAGTGTTACGCTATTAAAATAATTACAAAAAGATCAATTAAGGAGCATGACTGGTATAAGTATGCCACTGGCGGAGCAGAAAACCAGCTATTCAACCAACCAACGCTACTTTCATAATTTTTACTATGTTGTGCAATTGGCCACATAGAAATATTTAGTTTTGTTCAGAAGTCTGACAAAAAAGTATGATTGAATAAACAATTGCTTTTTGTGAATTTGTTAAAAACT
Organism: Oedothorax gibbosus; assembly: GCA_019343175.1. Classification (NCBI taxonomy): domain Eukaryota; kingdom Metazoa; phylum Arthropoda; class Arachnida; order Araneae; family Linyphiidae; genus Oedothorax; species Oedothorax gibbosus. The sequence continues at coordinate 117,143 of JAFNEN010000492.1, forward strand.
TAATAAAAATGATTTCAAGAGGTTTTGTGCATATAGAATACTCAAGTACATTTTTATGGATTTATATGTTATAAAATTTCTTAAACTGAAATTTCTTAAACTAATTAAAAAAAAAAATTAGGCATTCTTATTATTAAAATAAGAATAATTTTTACAAAAGGGAAAAAAACATAAGCCATAAAAGTTCATGTCAATACAAGTTGCATAACTCACATAATTAGATTTTGTTACATTAAGCTCAAATTGAATAAACTAGTGACTTCATAAATATTGCAAAATTTCTTTCGAAAATGAATCTAAAATATACATTCTACGAATGGAATTTTATATTAACATCAATATTATATTTGAGGCACATAAAACTTTCTTTTGTAAATCTCAAATTTATAATGATTGAATAAATATATTCATTTGTATTAACATACATAAAATAGTTTTCTTTAGATTTGTTGTTAGATCTATCTTTCATAACAATGATACTTAGCATACCATTACATAACACAATAAAAATGATACAACAAATATCCTACTTGCACAGTTTCAGGATTTTAAACTAAATACTTTCCAACTTCAATCTTTCAATTCTAACCATTACTACTTTGTACCAAATTAGTACTATTCAAATTATCTAAATATAGAAATATTTGCTTTCTATGTAAGTCCACTAGTATGCATCTCACTTTCCACCATTAAAATGTACAAACACACATATATAAATATATATACATTCAACATCAACCAGCTAATATATATGCATACTAGTAAATATTTAAAATATACAAATGCAAATATATGCAGTGCAATGTACATAAAATGTTAACTGATGCTTATCGAGATCCAGAAAAATTTTAAGAAAAAGAAACAAAACTATGCATATAAATATATCAGAAGACAAATTATAAAAAAAAGGACATAAAACTTTCAAATATGTCTGACTTGAAATCTGAACTTTGGAATGCAGCTTACACCTGATATGCATGCACAAGCACACTTAGAATGCATAAACACTTAAGTCTTATCAAAAAGAGTGCAGCAAACATACAAATACATTTACAAATGAGCACAATTGTAAGAGCATAGAAGCAAACAACTCAGAGAGCTTCCTACAGCTGTATCATACCACACATTACACTTTACAAAGACATTCACTGATATAGACCATTAGAGGGTCATTTAGGTGGTCAAGGCCAACATTTTCTTAGGTTTTCAACAGTTTGGAGGATCACATTGATCGGTATGGGCCTTTCATTTTCAAAAACTGAAATAAGAAAATTGGCACTCTATAAGTTAAAAATACTAGTTATTATACTTTGGTTACTTTTGGTGATCATGAAAAATTAACATAGACTTGCTATACCTATCAAGTTAAGTTGAAGTTGAATTCTTGTGGTTTAATTGCTTGGCAACATAAAGCCGAACACCAAATTGAGACCGGTCCCTTTATCAAAGCTGTTCCCTTTTTTGTGTTAAAACTGTTCCTAAAATAATCTAAATTCGCAAATATGGTGGCATAGCCAGAAAAATTAAATTTAAACAAGCAAAATAATATAACGCCTAACATCTGGTTGAAAATGATTTAAAGATATTCAGCAAAAAGCATATTTTTAGCTAGTTTTTTTTATATAGTGAGAAACTCCAGTGTAATTAGACTAGAGTTTTTCCCTTTAGAGAGAGTTTGGAATGCCTAAGTGTTACTTAAGTAAAATGTTTAAATACTGCTAGTAGGTATTTGAGAGCATAATAACTTGAGAGCTAAAATTTTTACCTGTATGACTAGTGATGGTCCTCCATTAACAATGTCAGGAGGAATTTGGGACAATGGGCAGTTTTCAATTCCCATTATTTGCAAACTGCTACACAGTGCCAGTTCAAAAGGTAAATGATGTAGACTAGGATTATCATTGATCAGAAGTGTTTCCAAGTTTTCCAGTGTCCCTAAAACAAATGACAAAATATTTTCTATTGTAGCTCTATAAAACTTTCATTTTCTCAGATTTGCAAGTTTTATATATTTTATTAAAAAAATGAATTCTGCATATATCAAATAAAGGGAAAATGTATACTATTTTTTACAGGTTCCTTAACAGGGTGTCCAGAAAAGGACTCCCTGTTTTCAAAAATTAATAAAAAAGAAATGGATAGAGATATTAACACAATTCTTGCAGAAAACGAATGAGTCATGTCTGGAATTTGATATGGAACACTTTAATATATTTCTTATGTTTATTACTTTATTATATGTTATTAAACTTTATTATGTTCCATTTAACCGACAGATAGCGCTGCAATACCATGTGTTGGATTCCACGCAATAACTATTGCTGCTTTCCCAGAACTGAAAGCTACTGAATATTTCTGACCATGTGTCCTTTTCGGTATATACGCATGCCTAGTTCTTTTATACAGCCAACACACGGTATTGCCGCGCCATCTGTCGGTTAAATTGAACATAATAAAGTGTAATAACATAATAAACATAACATAATAAAGTGTTCCATATCAAATTCCAGACACGATTTACATTTTAAGCACGAGAATAATATAACTTACCAATTTCTTCAGGAAGACTACCAAGATTATTTTCTCCAATGTTTAATAAAGTAAGGTTAGATAGCCTTCCAATGGCTCTTGGGAGACTGGTAAGTTGATTACTTTGAATGATTAACTTTTGAAGCTCGCATAAGTAACCTATATTAAGGAAAACGTGGAATTATTAATGCCTTTTTCTGGTACACAGTGGTGTGAAAAAGGAAATAAATAATTTAGATGTATGTTTATACAAAAATATTTTTCTCAAATGATATTTCTTCATCGGCATTTAAAAAGATATTAGTTTATTTTAATCAAAAAGGGAACATTTAAACTAGCATTGTTAGTTACTGCACTGCAAAAAAATGTACTAATTAAAAACACATGCTTATGTTAAACATGTAAAATTTTAATTGTCCAATAAAATTTATGCATACCAATATCATTTGGTAAGCTATCTAGCTTATTTTCTTCCAAATCCAGAACTCTCAATTTTCGAAGATTACCAATTGTTTGAGGAAGTCTCTTAAGTGAATTATTACTCAGAATCAACACTTCAAGAGACTGCAACAATTGTATATCATCAGGAATTTTTGTTAATTGATTTGTTCCAAGATTCAATTCCACCATATTGGCCCAGGTCCCAATATCTGTAAAAGAAAACAGAAAAGGTTATTTTAAAGTAATACATCTCACAATCTATTGAATTATAGTCTCAATTGGACAGGTTTAGCATAATCATAAACAGTAGTAATAAAAAAGCTTACCTAAAGGCAGGGAAGTCAACTGATTTTCTTTCATGTTAAGCTTTGTTAAGTTTTTTGCACGTGAGAAAATACCAAAGGGTATCTTGCTAATCTGATTGTGTTCTAAATTTACAGTCTAAAGAGAAAAAAAATAAGAGTTTAAAACTTAAATACAAGTAAAATAACAGAAATATTTTGTTTACATAAATAATTACTCACATAAACACTACAGAATTGAGAAGGACCACCCACAGGATAAGATGTAAAGCAGTTTCGAGAGAGTGTCAGACTTGTTAAATTTGAAAGACTGGACAGTAATCCTTCCTATAATAATATACTTGTTTAAACATAATTATCAAAAAAAGTAATTTATCAGTTATTCAAAGGAATTGAGTTTTTTTTCATGTGGAAAACTATAACTTGCAGTTTGCAAAACCTCTTTAATAGTTAGCAACTTGAAGTTTCATTACTAGCTAAAAAAAGTAATCACAAAGTTAAATGAGAATTTTTTTTTATTCATGTACCGGCAAATTATATATTCATAGATCAGTAAATCTATGGTTTAATCTAAGAAAATGATCAATTTATGTTTTAATTGCCAAAAAACCCCCAAATTCTTTAGAAATGAGTTCCTCGTATATCTCCTTACTAACCAATAAAATTCCTACTGGATTAACCCTTCACCGTACTGTGTGACTTAATATATACATATTATGTAGCACAGATCTATATGTAGACCTATTATTTACACTATCATACAGAAAAAGTATCCATTTACATGATAAGAAACAAAACACTAACAGAAACAACAAAAAATACATACAAATACAAAATATAGAAATAATATTAAATTTTTCTTAGGAAAAGTATTTAAGAAATATCACAGAGAGGACAAGTTATTAACTAGGTCGATGAAATGAGAAATTGATTGGTAATTTAGATAAATGTTTGAATAGTGGGTTTTACTTAAGACAATTTTATTTCAAGTAATATGGTTAGGAGCATAAAAATTTAGTGATTGTACTAATGTCAGGCAATTAATGTTACTATATCGTCGGTCAAATGACAAAACCATGAATGTGCAGATTCTAGGTATTTGCAGTTTTGAAAAACAAAACCGCTTCTGGGTTCTTTTTTCCTTCCGGTTTTAACCGGAACCAGTTAAAAGTAACTAAAAACCGGTCTTCTAAAACACCGGTTCTAGTTGCTTGGTTGGTCGAACGATTCCGGCTGTCTATAAGTTAGGTTTGAATTATCGTCGCACTAGAGCTACAAGAGGGCTATTGGCGGTGCTCGTCTTAATTTCGAACCACAAACATGTAGACGAGTAGACACCTGAATGCAGGTGTCACACAATGCAGCTTTTAATGGCAACGTTACTTTGGAGCATTAAGTGTACTAACTATGTACTGTAACGTGTACTAAGAAGTACTACACTATTTCTTTGGCGAAGGGAGTCGTAATTTAGAACGCTAATCAATTAAACATTCCGATTTCCCTACTTAAAATTTCTCGAAGGTATGATTTACGAATACTGCCTGAAAAAACATAAAAATCGCAAAAAACGTATTATCAGAAGGAATAATTTATATAATAAGCCATTTTACATTTATAAACAATGAAATTTATATTAAAAGTTAAGCCGGTTTTATTAATTAAAAAATAGCACTTCCTGTGCCCCTTTATGAAGATTTTTTTTTACGCCTAATGTGTCAGGAATAGCATTATTACCGGTCACACAGTTCTTGATGCCTTAGAGCATTATCCGCAGAGTGAGAGTGTAAATAAAAAATAAACTTAAATCATACAAATCCATTATGATATATTTTATGACGCCATAATTCATTAGTTTATCTAACTACATAAAAATTTTCCTTCAGTTTGGTTTGTTGGTAGACATATATTCAGGTTTGTGTGCTTGGTCAGAGACCCGTTTATAAACCTTCGTCAAGTAAGACAGATACAACACACACACACAAATAGCAGCAGACTCGCTCTCAATAGAGGGCAGCACAACCGCTCGTAAGTGGATCCATCTAATTTTTAGAGACATAGGCTAACTAGAGGATCCCCAGAATTGACTTGTCACCCCCAGAGGTATTGATTTGGTATGGGAACTTGGAGGACTTTGTGACCACGACGGAATTTAAGGTGCAGTCACCATTAGCCTACACGGCGGTCAGGGCTCGAACTCGCAACGTTAGGGATAGGACCAGTCCAAGACCTTACCAACCAGGCTATCCCGGCCCTGTTCCTTACAGTTTAGGGGTGTCACTTGACTGTGGATCTTAATTACGACGCCTGTCGCCAACTGCCATTGTGTAGCTCTGGTGCGATGACAATGCACTAACAATAACCTTAAGTTTAGCCGGTTAAAATGATTATTCAAACCGGTTCTTCAATTTTACCCGGTTCAACTCAAGAAATGTTTTTGCCCATTTAACCGAAGCCAAAAACCTGTTTAATTGTTTCTGGTTTTCTATCCCTTTGCATATTTGTGTTTTTGCACATTCGTGGTTTTGTCATTTTACCGACGATATTATATCGTAAATTTTGTTTTTAAAACAGAAACAGATCTACCACATTGGAGTGTACATTTTGGTAAAATAGAGAAATATAGATGGTTAGTAGATTTGAAAGAAATATATATAGCTTACAAACTTATTTTGAATTTTTTGTATGGTCACTAACAAAGATTTATTGTAAGACTTCAAAATAGCATAATTTTCTTCTAAAATTGGACAAACTAAGGAATTAACCCTTTCAGTCCCAAGAGCAATTTTTCATCATCATTTTAGAAAAAAAATTTCGATCGTCTATAGCCATTTATAATATCAAAAAGCACATGATTCTTCAAACTTTTTTCTATTAGAAAATATTTTTTATTGATCCCAATAGATGTCAGCCCTATTATTATTTTATTTTTAATTATGATCAGAAAAATGTTGATGCCAAATGGCATCACTGGGACTGAAAGGGTTAAAAAGACTAAATAGTGCAGAAATATCAGTAAAATTACAAGAAAATCGTTTTAACATTCTAAGTTTTTCTTTTAGCATTTTTTTTGTTATGTGTTGAACATGTAATTTAAAAGTAAAATTGGATTCGCACATTACACCAAGGTTCTTTATAAATTAAGTTTTAGAAATTGAATAACTGTTTAAAGTATAATTGTCTAATAAAGTGTTTAGTTTTGAAGTAAAAGATGCAACAAAGCACTTATTAATATTAGAAAAAGCTTATTTTGATGGCACCAATCAATTGGTTGTGTTCAATGTAAAATTTTTGAAAAATCAATTAAGTTAATATTTTCTTGCTTTCATTTTTCTCAAAGCAGATAAAACCCTTTAAAGTTGTTTAGAAAGTCAGGTCAATTGAATTATTTAAATAAAAGTGATGAACTGCTTTCCTAAATAAGGTTTTAAGCCTAAAATTGATCATTATAGATATGTTATTAATTATAATATTACTGTGACTGTTTTCTTGTTTACAGATACAAATTGTCTACAAATGCTGATAGCAATTTTAAAAGTTCAGTTTGCCAAAATAAGATTAGCAGGAGGTTAAACTTTGATACTGGTACTCACACTACAGAAACAGCAAAACCAGAAAACTGGAAAAAAATGGACACAGCACATGAGGAAATAAACTAAGATTGGCTCAAATTTGTGAGGGGAAAGTAAAAGCCAAGAAGCCACTGAAAAGTAGTACAGCTGTGCTATATAAATTTAAACGCCCACTTATCAATTTTTCTGGAGATATATCTATTTCAAGTTTCAACGCAACTAAAATAATAAATATTCACAAAATACAAGATTGTCTATTGCAGAGGACCATTAAAAATGGTATATTTTAAAATCAATTTTTAAATAGTGGCTCGACTTAAAGTACCAAAATAATACAGAATCTATTATTTTAAGGAGAATACAAATTTCTTTTATAAAAGTCAAAATATTTTTTTAAGCCTTTTACCCTATACCAGACTTTCTCAAGTTTCTAAAGTAATTAATCAATATAAATTCTTGCCTAGATTATACTTTTTCACATAATTAACAACTTGTACACACAAAACGTTACTTACTGGTAACTCTGATATATTGTTGTTTTCAACATTGAACTCCATCATGTTAACACATTGACTTAGAGATTTAGGAATTTCTGTTAGTTGGTTGTATCTAAAAAAGATTATTAAAAAAAAAACTTGCTTTATAAATAAGATATTTTTAAAACAGATGTAAATTTAAAATTATGTCAGTTATAGGAAGATTAGTTAGCCTTAAGCCACTTGTGCACACATTTTTTCTTAATTAAATGAAATAAATGTGCGAGAGGCATAGCAAATAACATACATTTTAAAATAAAGTTATCTCTAATTTATAATTACTGCAATATAAGTATAAAGGATTAAAATAATTTTTTGTATCAATGATGAATAAAATTTATAATTTACAGGCTGCGGAAGTAATTTTTAACCACAGTTCCCTTATATGTATATTTTAGCCCAAATATATTTATGTTAGCAAAAAAAAAAAAAAAAAAAAAGCATTAATCAAGTCTATAGAAAAAAAAATATACTGACAAACACATTTTGATTTAATCTTAGTGTTTTTTTTTTAAACCGTAACACTATAAGTAAGATGCTGTGAAGAAAAGGAAATTGCTAAAAACATAAGATTCACGTTCCTAAGAAAAAATAAGTTTCAATTGCAAAATATATGAACAGTTGAACCTTGTTAAGAGTGAACTCAAAAGGAGCTTCAAATTAGTTCGTCTTAACTAAATTTTATGTAATCACCAGGAAATTGTGGCTTTCAGTCACGCTTAAAATATTTTGAAAAACGATATAACATTTTTTATTGTTTAGTAAGTGGAACAACAATTAAAATCAATTTATAAAAATGCAAATAAAAAAAAAGTAAAAACCATCTTCATGCAATAAGTGATACAGATTAAGCAAATTTTAAAGCATTAGTTCAAAACTTAACAGGCCAGATACATGCTTTCGGTTCGTTTTAAGAGCCAGTTTTTTTAAAAATCTGGCAAAACAAACAGGCAGGTTTCTATAGTTGACATTTTTAATTTTGCTGAAATTTGCAGAATATGTTCTTTATCTAAAACTATTCGACACGTATATTTTTGTTTTTGCAAAAAAATAAATTTTTATTAAAGTTTTGGGGGGTCAAAGTTGAAGATTGTCCGTTTTTTGAAGAAAAATGAACCAACTTACATATGGCAATACTTTTTGTGTCAACAGTGAAAAATCTCAGTGACAACTTTTTTGTGTTCTACTAGTTCCATAGTACATGTTAGGACATAAAAACTTATGGTTGAAATTTGGCACAAAGGTCCAAGGCCATTCAAAGTTATTCGAAAAAATGTTTTTTTTTAAACATTTGACCTTCAAAATTTTCTTGTGCCAACAGTGAACTAAAACGTGTGTATATTCCAGTGAATACATACTAAAGAGAAGTACTCAAAAATAGCAAGTGATTTGCGGTGGCACTTTTGGTTGCAGAAATATTTGACCTTAAAATTGCCGAAAATGCAAAATTGCACGACTTTCAAGGTCATTTATTCCTTATGCTAACATTGAAAAGGTATAAAATTAGCTGGAAAATAATCTGTATGCATTGTAGAAAAAAAATCAATTAACAGACCTATGGATATTTGTGCTCCAATTTTATTTAATGAGGCTCTAAACTTTGAAAAAAACTCACAATTTCTTGCAATTTTGCCTTTTGTGCAAAGTTTAGAGCCCCTTAACTGCTTGTACCAAAAGTAACCAAAGTAGTATGTACCAAAAGTAGCTATAAAATTAGCTGGAAAATAATCCATATGTATTGCAGGAATAAAATCAATTCACAGACTTTAGGTAGTTGCTCCAATTTTATTTAATGAGGCTCTAAACTGTGCAAACACCCTTAAAATTTCGTGCAACTTTGTGGCCTAACATGCAATTGTATGCAAAAATTTAGATGCCAGCTTAGAGCCTCATTAAATAAAATTGAAGCAAATACCCAGAGGTCTGTGAATTGATTTTGTTTCTACAATGCATACGGATTATTTTCCAGGTAATTTTATACCTTTTCAATGTTGGCACAAGTAATAAATGACCTTGAAAGTCGTGCAATTTTGCATTTTCGGCAATTTTAAGGTCAAATATTTCTGCAACCAAAAGTGCCACCGCAAATCACTTACTATTTTTGAGTACTTCTCTTTAGTATGTATTCACTGGAATATACACACGTTTTGGTTCACTGTTGGCACAAGAAAATTTTGAAGGTCAAAAGTTCTGTAAAAAACATTTTTTAGAATAACTTTGAATGGCCTTGGACCTTTGTGCCAAATTTCAACTATAAGTTTTTATGTCCTAACATGTACTATGGAAGTAGTAGAACACAAAAAAATTGTCACTGAGATTTTTCACTCTTGACACAAAAAGTATTGCCATATGTAAGTTGGTTCGTTTTTCTTCAAAAAACGGATGATCTTCAACTTTGACCCCCCAAAACTTTAATACATATTTTTTGGCAAAAACAAAAATATACGTGTCTAATAGTTTTACCATAAAGAACATATTCTGCAATCTTCAACAAAATTAAAAATGTCAACATCCAAGCCTGCCTCACTCTTAGAAAAACTGGCTCTTAAGCAAAATTTTGTTTTAAGAGAGTACAAGTTGACAGTTCATCTGTAATTTATATACCATAAATAATTTTGCAATAAAATGCGAGAAGTAAACGAAAGATAATACCTTAAACCAAGTCGAGTAAGATTCACCAGTTGACCAATAGTATCTGGAATATCTGCCAATTCATTATGATGAACATCCAGTGTTGACAACTGAGTACAATAGCCAATTTCTAAATAAAATTAAAATATTAAAAATTATATGGTCAATACATGTGAAAACTATCAATACAAAATTTAAATACCAAATTGTTGTTAAGGACTATCTCATTTTTTGAAATACAACAAAACATGTTAGAATATGCAGGGCTTGCAATTCCATATAAATAAATTACAACACAAAAACATCCAAATTATAACACAAAAACATCCAAGAGAAATTTACCAGAAATGTCTTGATAATGCAATATTAATTTAAATATTTAATTTTACTTTACAATAAGGTTGCACTGTTCGTAATGCATTAAATACATAAATAAATTTTTTTTCAATGCTGCAGGAGTTAAGTTGAAATATAACAATAGAACATCTGAAATCCACTCCAAATCTTTAATATTGTGAGATTTTTGTATTCTTCATTTTTGAAAAAAAAACTTTTTAAAATTCTATTCTTTAAAATTAAGTAACAATGGCGATACAGATCGAAATATCAATATTTCCGATTGTTTTGCGGTTTTGGTCAAACTCCGTAAATTATACATAACCCAGAAAAATCCCATAAAACAGAATCACATTAGTTCTGTCAATTTCAGATTCGAGATGTTCCACTGTATATAAAATATCTCTATAAATTTGGAAATTAATAACAATTTAAAATAAAAGTGTTAATCTAATCCTTACCAGATGGCAGATGTTTAAGATGATTGTTAGAAGCCTCAAATGTAACTAGTTGAGTCAACTTTCCAATGCCTGGTGGCAATTCTTGAATTTTATTTTCACGAAGACTCAGCATTGTGAGATTCTGAAACATGTAATGTGTAATGGTACAGTTGAATAATGCATGTAAACAAATTTGTAGCTTTACATTAGAAGAAATGTCAATTTTTATTTTATAACTATTAAATACACAATGGCAGGGCTCATACTTCCAGCCCCCCCATCAGAACCTGTTTTATAGTCTTATTTTATTAATAAAAAATTCTAATGCGAAAAAAATGAGCATAGGTGACTACTTCGCATAGTATGTAGATGGTTGTTCATTCCGGCGTAATGCCATACACTATTTACCAAAAAAAAATGACCGATAGCAAAAACTACAGATTTTTCTGTTAAAACAGTTTTATCTTTTATATATAGATATCAAAAACGTGTAAAATGTAGACAACCATTAAATTGTGAACTAGTGCAGATTTAGATCTATTTGGGAGGCCTGCATCTTCCCTGCAAGTACTCTTGAAATTTTCTTTGGGCTATACACCACTACAGAATATACTGGATAATCTAAACCAGTAAACCTCATCAGAAAAGTCTATTCTCGTTTAATATTTGTTAACTCTAATCGTCATCCCTTATGCTGCAAGCATGAGGTTTTAATGGATGCATGAAACACAGGAGTTCAAACTGAAATTATACATAGCCCTCTTATATACTATCCAATATCAATAAGGCTTCCTGACCACAGAACAGTTATTTTTTAATTGAAAATTTTCAACCCAAGATTTATTATTAGAGTTAACACTTTGGTTTCAAACTATACTTGTATCTGCTTTTATAGACTAGGATTGCACCAAACTCTTTTACACTTGACATGAAAGGACTGTCTACTAAACTGCAGTAAATATATCATTTTTTAAAAAAAAACTTGGTTTGTTTATTCCATCACTTCTTTCGCTTTGTAATGTAAATGATAGTTCAGCAAGTAAATTTTGTCACATGTGATGCAATTCTCAACAATGTTACCATCCATTTTGATACATAGTATATTTTAATAGATTTAATGCTTAAACTATTGAAATGATTCTAGTTGTCTCTCTAACATTGACAACTGAAAAACAACTTTGCTGACAAGAACCATGATGGAAGAGTATTTTAGTAACAGCTTAGAACATAAAGGATCTGCCAAGTTTTTTTTTGTGCCCAACAGAAAAGGCGGCTACATACACAACTGTCTTTATCAGTACTTCAGAAATATACAAAGATCAGTCAGACTTATTGTCTTCAATGTAAAAACTAGTTTGTAATAAATGAAAAGTATTGCTTTTAATTTTTTTAGTTAACAAACTTGCTAATATGTAATGCCTTTCAGTTACTGAAAATTGTGTTACAGGTTACAAAATCCCTTTCAATGTGGAATTAACTGACCAATCTGTATAGTGTGAAGTTGCTATTTTGAGGTCTTAACATAGTTAAATTAATTAAAAACGCAAATTTTTTTCCCAAAATTTAACTTGACTAATAGTATTTCGTCGTCTTATCACCACAAACAAATTTGAATATGTAGAACTCACCGTAAGGTGTGAAATTTCTTCACCAACATAGCGCACTCGATTAAATCGAAGATATAAGGTGACCAAGGATGTTAACTTGTAAACTACATCTGGAATCTAAAAGTTGAATAATTTATATAATAATTCATACACATATTAAAAAAAAACGGCATTTAAAAACTACAATCCTAAGTTGTTGATATATAAAACTTACTTCATTTAGTTTATTGTGCCTCAAATCCAATACTTTCAATAGTTTTAAATTAATAAGTGAATCAGGTAGACTTGTTAAAGAATTTTCACTCAGTGCAAGAGTTCTCAAAGACACAAGACATCCAATTTCAGGGGGTAAAGTAGTTATTTTGTTTCCATATAAATAAAACTCTGTAAGATGAGTTAACTCCTTGACTGAAGAAGGCAGAATACTAATCTAAAAAGAAAAATAGACTGTTTATAAATAATATATAAGCCTTCTGTTAACATTTACAGCATTTAAAATAACAAATATGAGTTCACTGGAGCAAGAGCAGACCAGGTACATTTTCTATCAAAACTTTTTCCTGGAATATGTTGAGCCATCTGTTTGGGACTGGCCTGAATTGCTTTTTAACTCCTTGGCGCTTATCTTGGAAGCTTGCCAACCTCCTGAGGAGAAAGCAGGCAACCCTGGTAGGTGTATTTTTTCTCCCTTGCAGTTGGAAATCGAAAATGGAATATTGATTTGAATTTTGTATTCGTTAACAGTCATTGCGACCGCTCGTAATTTAACTTAAAAAATAATGATTTGTTTTAAATAAATAACTTTCGGTCAAGAAAAAGTTTCATTTTTTTATATCTATGAAAATTAAGTAACCAGACGACCTCAACATGTGGTTCAACTCCACCGGATTATGACTTTTTGTTGATTTTAATGATTCGTGTTGGACTGCTAAATTTGTTTTTAAAAATTTAAACCTTGAAATTTCCGTCCTGAATCGAAGACTCTCCAACGTGAAAGGGCAAGTAACCAAATTTATTTCATATTTGAATGATGATAATAGTGACTTTCGTTTAAATACCGTAACAACAAAACTAGAACAATTTGAAAGATTGCAAGTGAAATTCGAACAATTAAAAAATGACTATTATTCTGTGGCAAAAGAAGAATTCGAAGGCATTGAAACTACTCCGAGAGTGCCATTGACAAGGAATAGGACTCAATACAGGTAGGCATTAAATCCTTTTTGCATGTTAACAATTCTGCCTCTAATAAAATCGTTGAAACTAAACCTTATACTACTCATTATAAACTTCCTGAAATTGCATTACCGAAATTTTCTGGTCATTATAAATATTGGTTTGCATTTAAAAATCAATTCCTGTCTCTAATAGACAGTAATTATCAATTAGGAGACCAAGAAAAGCTGTTTTATTTACAGAGCTCGTTACTTGGAATATCTAAGCTAATTCAAACACAAGATGATACGTATGAGTCTCTTATGAAAGCTTTAATTGATAGGTTCGAAAATAAAAGATTAATCATTAACTCGCATATTAACGCTTTGCTAACCAAAAAAAAATAAAAAATAAAACAAGATTCTCCAAAAGACTTAAGAAGTTTAATTGATAATATGTTAAAACACTGGAGATCATTAAGACTTCTTGAACGTTCCTAATAAATCAACTGAAATAATTTTGATTCATTTAAGAAAAACTTGACAATGAGATCAGGAAAGAGTTTGAAAAGAGCCTTAAGATACTGATGCACCAACCTTAACACAGTTTCTTGACTTTTTATCGAAAAAATGTCATATTCAAGAAACAAGAAATGCAACATTGCGCAACAACAAACCACCACAAAATAATCAACGTGCATTTGTAACTCGCCCCAATGACGAACAGTTCTGCAATCTATGTGAAAAGTCATCACATAATTTTATTGATTGCTACAAGTTCGAAAAGATGGATTCCAAAACCAGGTTTGAAACTGTCAAATCTATCAAGCTTTGTATTTTATGTTTCGATCCTTCTCATAGAGTGAACACTTGCAAGTCCCGTTTGTGCTGCGATATTTGTAAGAAAAATCCTAACACTTTGCTACACTTAAATCATCGACCAGGCGGCCATAACTCATCCCCTGTTCCAAGCAATGAAGTACAAGAATAAGCCAAAAACAGTTCGGATCATGTCCGGTGACAGCTTCAAGTTTTCTGTCATCGAACTCGAAAACTGTACGTCTTACTACAGCTATCGTTTATATAAATGACTCAAGAGGCACAAAAATTCCTTGTCGTGCATTAATTGATAATGGTTCACAAAGTCATTACTTAACTAATCCAATGTGAGCAAATACTGCGCTCATCGACTCAGAAAACTAATGTATCGATTTCAACTCTGAATGGAACCAAATCGGTTGTAAAATCAAGGCAACCTCAATCATTTCTAATAGTTCCGGTGACTACCAAAGATCTCTAGACTTCTTAGTTGTTCCTAAAATTACTGTACTCTGCCCTGCTAGTTGCTGGAACATTTCAAATTTGAAAATCCCAACCAACCAGGGATCAACCTGGGTCAAAAAATGCTGTAGCAAAAACGCTAAAATGCAAAAGCTGTATCAAAATGCTAAAGAAAAATCAGCTGCTTATCAATCATGTCACACCAATTAAATCACTTGAAGGGGGAGAGAAATGCGTAGCAATATAAACATTTAAAAAAATAAGTACATTTACTTTTATTTATGGGGTTGGAAGGAGATTATCATCAGATTTGTCTATGAACATGTTTTTGCTGTTCATTTGGTGTATTAACATCAAGTTTTGGTTTGAAATCCCCAACTTTTGGTCTTTCAATACCTATTCTTATTAGCACGATTCATGCATTTGTTAGGACAAAAAAAAATTCACGCACTTTTGCAGCAAAATTCAAGGACTAGAAATTCACTAGCAACATAAAATATAAATATATAAAGCGTGTATAAGTCCACTTTTTAAAAAACTAAAAATTGTCTAAAATCAGAAACTCCAGCATAGGCTGTAGTAGAAAAAAAGGCTCAAACGTAAACAAAAGTATTTTAACATTCAAGCTCTCCTTGTGATCACGACTCATGATCAGAAAAAAATATCCTGGTTGTCAGACTTGGCCTCACTCCACAATTGATCAGAAAAAAAATCCTGGTTGTCAGACTTGGCCTCACTCCACAATTGATCTGAAAAAAAATCCTGGTTGTCAGACTTGGCCTGAACTGGAGCTACAAAAGAAACTAGATAACTCTTCCGATCACGCAGAGCTAGAGAACTGTCAATCATTCCGATGCAATGTGACGTCATCGGTAGATTTCGTGAAAATTACTAGGCAGCAAAATAAGTAAATCAGGAAGCATGATTGTACTCTTCTAATGGGAGGTTGCACTGGCTGGCCGAGAGGTGAAGACATTATATTGTAATCTAATCTTAATTCATCTTTGCTAATGGATCAGTTAACAACTATTCCAATGAAAATTAAGTTTATTTTGGTTTTCAAAGAAATGAGGACTTTCTAAGTGAATATCGTGATCTCAGTCATATGTCAGAAGTAAATGGTATTGAACCACATTCGACATATTATGTTCCTCGTCGCAGTGTAGAACGCCAGTACCGTCACTACTGCTGGGACTGATACCGTCAACCTCAAGATGTTTGTGGCCAATCGAGTTGCCACAATTGACGAACTGTCGTCGTCTAACCAATGCCATCATGTGTCTTCAGCTGCAATCCCTCGGACTTGATTTCCAGAAGCAAGACTTCCAAAAGGAGATGGGGGACCTTGAAGTTAAGGGAATTGTAGACAGAAGGAGTAAACTACATTCTCTCCATCCCTTCAAAATCAATGATGGTTTGCTAAATTCTAATTAAAATTTCAATAAGAAATATCCAATGGTCATACTTTCTAATTGTAAGCTTACCACCTTAATTGTTAATCATTATCATAAACTAAATTTGCCTTGTGGCCGTCAATCATTGCTGTATTATGTTTGAAACAAATTTTGGCATTTAAATGAAAATTTCCCTCTTTGTTAAATATGAAAAAAGAAGAATATTAAAAAAAATATATGTATTTTTGATTGTATAGTAAAAAAAAAATTGCGGTGTTCAACCTTTGAAAACTAATGAAATAATTGACTGTATTCTGAATTGGCATTTATGTTGTAAAAAAATTCAATGATATATTATACATTGTCTTTACATAATTAACTATCGAATTTATATTGCAGATAATTATAGTATATTCCTTCAATTGTCTTTATATTATTGCAAAGTGTATTGAACTGCTCAATTTTTTTTTGGCTAAAAAATTTTCACAGCTTAATTTCTTAATTGCAAAAAATATTGTTTGCATAATTTTCTTTATTGCAAAGGAATTAGAATTTTGTTAATTTTCTTTATTGCAAAGGAATTAGAATTTTGTTAATTTTCTTTATTGTAAAGAAATTTAGTACTTAGTGGATTTACGTATAATGCTTTTATTAATGATTTTATATAAATAACTATATATTTATTTATATTGTTAATAATTATAGTAGTTATTTTAATTTCTTAATTGCTAGGAAATATTGTTCGAATAATTTTCTCTATTGCAAAGAAATGTGATATCTCGTTAGTCGTAATTTCTTTACTGCAAAGAAATTTTTATTTAGTTTGTTTTTTTAACTGCTGAGAAATTTGCTATAAATATGGTTCGTAATTTTCTTTACTGCAAGGAAATGTTGTATTTCGTAAATTTTCTTTATTGCAAAGAATGCTGGAATTAATGTTGAATTTCTTAATTGCTAAGAAGTCTTTTGAATTGACTTTTGTACAGTCCTCTATATATCGATAATTAACCTGTGTTTGATAATTAATTTTTCAATAATTGTTTGCATATGGCATTGTTAACATTTAGTATATTGAACACTTGTTTTCATTTATTGATTAAATATACTGCACATTTATTGTATGTAACTATTGCATGCCTAATTTGTAATATTGGCATGGCAAGGCGGGCGGTATGTTCGGGACTCGCCAGAATTGCTCTTTCTCTCCTTGGCGTTTCACTCTTGGAAGCTCGCCAACCTCCCGAGGAGAAAGCCGGCAACCCTGGCAAGTGCATTTTTTCTCCCTTGCAGTTGGAAATCGAAAATGAAATAGAATTGATATGAATTTTGTATTCGTTAACGGTCATTGCGACCGTTGGTAATTTAACTTCGAAAATGTTTAATTTCTTTTGATATCTATGAAAATTAAGTAACCAGACGACTTCAACACCATCTGTTTCTTAACCAATTTTTTTTCATAATTATCAACAATTTTTTTTATATATTTTAGTTTGTGTGTTGTCTGAATAGATCTTTTTATAAAATTATTACATTAAAAATATTTTTTAATGTTTACATCCTAAAAAAATAAGTAAACTAAGATCTGCCATTACAATAGACCAGTGGTCGCGGTGCTTGGCCCTGACGGGCCACCCCACTTAAGTCATAAGTCATAAGATCTGCCATCAGCAGCCACACTTTCTTTCAGGTAGGTAGGCAAAAATATCTATTTAGGTGCCACTAAAATATGTGAGGGTTTCTGTTAAGACACATATTCAAAGTTGTTTATAAAGAATTGTAGGCCATTTAACATGTAACAATTGTTTAGAACCTTTATCAATATGATTTAAGAAGCAAATTGTGACAATATTTTATAAACAAACTATACATGCAGAAAAATAAAACAGATTCCACTTACACTTGACTTGCTCAAGTCTAATCTGGTTGATGCTTCTTCTTTGCATCGAAGAAACTCTTTGGCAACATCCTAAAAAAATATAAAAGGACAATGTAGAAAGTCGAGAATATTTATAAGTGTTAACATTCAGATACACATGTGAATGTTCTACATGCCAAGCAGGTGATGTTTTTGCAAACATACTAGTCCAATAGAAATAACTATTTTTTGGTGTGATATAATTATCGGGAAAGAAAAATTTGCAAAAACATTTGAAAGTAATAGAAAATAATATTACAACGAAAATTTTAAACCAATCACAGATATAAAATATGCAAATTGCGAAACTTCAAAACCCTGATGAATTGCGAATTTATGAATATCGGAACTGGCCTATCTAAAAAAATATTTTCAATAACTTATCTGCGGAAAATCACCCATCTTCAAATTGCGAAACTTTAAACATCGGCAAGTCGGGATATGGCTAATATCCTTAGACAATCAGGTATTCATCAAAATCAGCAAATCAAATTTAACTCAAGTAAAAAAACAAAATATCAATAGTGATTACTGATCAAGAATGCAGTTTCTTGTACAAATAGAGAAACTGATTTTTCAATTTTTCCCAAAGGAATCACTGATAATTCAATTTTCCAAAATTAACAAATTCCCTGAATATTCCTTGTTTTCCCTGTCGCTGGACAAACTAAGGTTGTAAAACTGACATACAGAATTAAAACCTGTAATCCAAATAGTTGTTTTCCTAAAAAAAAAAAACATTCTTTACAAATATGAATTTTATTAAAGCTTAAATTTTAAGTTATTTGTACCGAGTTTTAGGTTAAGGATTAAAGAAATTTGTTGATAGTCAGCCATTAACCCTCTGATCGTTAGACACGACTTTTTGTGTGTTTTGTGCATCAGTTTTTCTTAAAATAATCTTAAATTTTAAAATTTTATAATTCACAAATTTTTATTTATAATGTACTTTTTTCATCTGGAAATGTTTTTAAGATCACCTCTTTCAAAATAAACTTGATTCTAATTATTTAAAAAATATTTTATTTGAAATAAATCAAACTTAAAATTTATGCAGTGAAAACAATCAAACACATTTGCCCATTTCCTGGCTGTTCAGGAGGTTAATGCGAAACCAAATGAATAAAAAAAAAAGTTTTCTGATTTTTTTTACCATTGATATATCTTTAAACAATACTAAAAAAATAGCTCAATTCTTTTCACTGATTATAAAATGGAAAAATCACCAAATCTTAACAACTTTGTAACAATTCAATTACATTGAAACAAAGTAATTAGGGTCAAGTGGGGTAAGTGTGATAGGGTTTCTGCATTTTTCCTTTAAAAAATTAGTTCTCTGCTTCAAGTAAATTCTAAATCCTAAAATTGGTACTAAATTATTATAAGAAACATACCTATGAAGGAAAAAATTTATATGTTTGAATTCCAAATTTAAGTGAATAAAATTGGCATTTCAAAATCCATTGCGGTTTTATCACACTGTGGTGATTTTGTGATTTTGATGTGGGTAAGTGTGATTTCAATTGCAATAAGTGTTGTCAAGCCATATAAATTACCTAGCATACATTTTTCTTAACAATTTAATATAAACATAAATTTATTAGCGGATAACATAAATTTAAATAAACATAATTTATTAGCGGATAAGAAAAATCAAAAATATTGAGAATTTTTGTTTTTGGTTCATGTTGTGATATAATAAACTTAAGTCAGGATGTAAAAGAAACAAACAATTTTAAAGTCAAAATACCTATGGTGCTATTCAATTTTTATTATTAGTTAGACTGCTTTTTTTACAGATTGTAATTTTCAAAATCTTGCGAAAAATACAGACGTTCTCTTCGGTCCATATTTGGACATGGGAGGTTCAAAACAATATCGTCTATATTTGGCCATGAAAATGTCTTTGTTATGCTATCATATTTAAGAAATTTTACAGTAATCCCTTCTCGATGCACCTCATTTTCAGACTTAACTTGTCCCAAAAAGTGCTTTACCGTGCGTTTTTAAAGGCAACAAGAATGTAGCATCCAGCAGAAAGGTCAGTTTTTGGTATTTCTAATTCAAAATCCTCTGGCATATTATGAAATGAAATGCCATTTCCTTTTATTCATTTTTTATAATAATTTATAATTTAATAATAGAATAATACTTTTTTTATATGTATGTATGTTTTGCACAAGGTAAATGGGGTGTTTTGGATTATCACACTTACCCCATGTCACTTATCACAGTTACCCACAACTGATATTTTGAGGGGTAACTGTGATTGTACTTCCATATTTCACTAAATGTGAAATAATAAACCAAAACAGTTTTATATCTTTACCTTTATTCTTTTTACTAACAGAGAAAGAAAAAACAACATGATTCTTATAAAAAATATGACACTTATGGAATTTGGAAGAAAACCTTTTGAATTTGAAAAAACCCGGACAGTTGCACTTAAATTCAAAAGCTCAAAACTATCTTTAAACTATTATTTAAAGACAATATTTCTTTTTAATTTAAGTATAAGTGGTCTAATGTTATATATTGCAAACTTTCAGAATGATTCCCAAAGTTACAAGAGCTGTTTATCACACTTACCCCACTTGACCCTATCTTAAATATCACCACTAGATTCTAGAACATAGATGATAGACAGAATTTAAGGACGTTCATTTTTATCACTTTTCGATATTTTAATTAATGATTTATATCATATTAAGGAAATTTACGATTTGAAATTAAATTGTAAGAACATTTTACTATACTTAAGCAAAATTACAGAATTATTGTTTCGTTTGTCAGTTGATTTTGTTTGTCAGTAAGGACAGATAATTCACAATAAACGTTCATTTCTCATTGGATCAATAGAAAAGCAATTTTATACTTAATTTTTTTTTTAGAGAATAATATAAAAAAAGTATTATAAAACTATTTTATGTATATAAAAATTGATTGTATTTTAAGAGACTGATTTATTGGATAGGCTAAAATTTATCGCAAAAAATTAAGCGAACATGACTGTGGAATTATGAGTTTTCAGAACTTAAATGAACCATAAATCGAAGACGCCCAATCCCGAAACTGGCCGATTCGAAAATTGGATGCTCACAACTTAGCATTTCTAAAATCACAACTCTAGTGTTGTTTAGGCTGGCCGCACACTGCTGTTTTCTGGAAGCAGCTTCCTCATTCATAGAACTGAATGTAACCCAAATGTACAAACCTGTGCGCCCAATTGAACACTTTTAGCCTACAAAACCACCCAGGGAAAATCTCTGGTGATTCTAAAATATCCAGCGTTTCTTAAATCCAGCCATTCCATGATCATAAAATAAAACTTTGGCAACACGATATTTAATTATAGGGGAACCTGGGGAGCCTTTGGCCATAAGGGAGGCTTGGCCCACCTTTCTCATCCTAATAAGTAAACATTTTAGACATAATTTGCAAGATTTTTTCAGACAAACCAATTGAATTAAGTTTAATTATGTGGTATTTTATAAATACTGTTATATTAAGGTTTTATTTAAGTTATAAAGTTTGTGCAATGAAGTAGGCTTAAAATCACCATGAGCCATTCTTTACAAAATGGCTAGTTGGGGAGGCTTGGCCCACTTTATGTAACAGAGGGTTGGCCACTGGAAAAGGGCTTCCTTAGTTAACTAACAACCAACTTAATTAACTTTATATCTTATTTAATGTGTGTACAAACTGAATTAAGTATATTTAACATTAAAAAATTACTTGATATGGACAATTTTAGAATTTTTGATATAGACAAAATACAGTAAAAATTTATCACTCTAAATATTAATTATGGTAAAAATGATTTTTAAATGATTCCAGAGTGTCGAATTATAGTATAATTTTTTTACATTTAATGGCTACAAAATAATTTGAAATATTTATTACTGGGCACTTTAAAATTATGTATTTTTGTAGTTGTCTGTTTTAAAAACAATAAATTTAGTAAAGAAAAATAAGGCATTATTTATATTAAACTATTCTTACTAGCTTTGTTGCCAATAAAATTTCCTTTAATATGTGCTATCATATGAAATTTTTAGTGTAAAAATAAAATTCTGAAAACGTGGTCAAAGCTCCCCAGGTTTCCCTAACTAAATATTAGGTTATATTCATTACTAAATCAGCTTGAATGGATCCCTTCTTCTTTGAAGTCCTTTTAGCTTTATTTGTTCCAGGATGAGTAATAGTAACCTGTTTTGGTCTAGCTGAATCTCCACTTCCAAGAGACCCAGAGCTCAGTTTCTTCTCCTAAAGAACAAAATAAATAATTTATTTTTTTATAAAGAAATCAGAGCATATAGTGAAGGCTAAACCAATGCCTAATGTTAAAAATTATCGTTTATTTCGTTTTAACATTGCACTTCTTTTTTACAACTCGTCTAGATACCAGGAAGTGTTTAAAATAAATATTATTTGGTTGCATTATTAAAAGTAAGAGATAAATGTTACGATTTTGAAGGCTGCATTGTAAAACATGCTGAAATCTAGTTATGTGATTCACTGCGTCACAAATAATAAAAAAAACCGCCAAAAATAGTCGCAGCTAAATTTTTTTTTTTTAAATTAAAATAGTTTAAAGACATTATAAATACAAGGTGGCTACGTGGGGGATTTTTTGTAAGTCCCTCTAAAGATGAAAAATGGTAACGAGTTTTGAAACTTCATTTTCAAGTATACTAATTTGCATAAATATAAAATTTGTTATATCCACTGAAAATTCATATTTTAATGGATCTTTTTCATCCAATAAATTTATTCAAAGATTCTTAATAATGCTCAAAATATATTAATTTCGTAACACTATTTTTCTTACCGCTCCATAAAATCTTACTTTAAGTGATTTTAACGCTTTCATTATAATTACTTTGGACTTCTATCCTAGATGTGCAATCAATAACATATTCACTAAACTTCTTAAATAAATTTTTTTCCGATTTTTGTCCATTGCACGCCGCACTGTGCGAAGCCTCAAAGTATTTGTATTTGCCAATTTTCAGCATAACCGAAGAACTTTCACTACATTTTTACAATATAGTTTTAGTTCAAAGAAGGATTGTTCAACCAAACTTCATCACCTGGTGTAACATATTCTAGACCTAGTTCGATGCCATATCTCAGTGGTAGCGTGTTATTTTTATAGTTTTTATTCGGGATCAAACTCAACCATTGACACCATAATTTCTGCTTATTTGCAGCGAAATGACAGCAGTATATCCAGTATTTTTATATTTCAGGACGAATCAGTCAACCTAACCTTGCCCTCTTGTATTCTGGTTCGTGGCGTAATCGTGCAGTAGGGTTTGCAGAATTTCCTAATTACTGAATGAACTAATTTACCGATACCAGATGTTGCTGTTTTTTTTTAAACTAAAAGGAACACTTTACGCTGACAAGGCACCAACACAATCATTCTCAGTAGTGCTCATTATCACCAATGAAGTAACAGGCCCCACAATAAATAATTGCCTTGGCAGAGGCAGTGTAAAGCAGGGTTGGCATGGTATTTACGACCTCCAGTAAATGCCATGGTAAAAACCGGTATTTACCGTCCTGGTAAAAACCGATTATCGAAACAAAGTTCAATAAATGTTACTCAATGGGCCTAATTAAAAGAACATTGAACCACAGGGGTAATTGAGCCATGACATTGAACCACAATGGGTTTAACTTGCACATAAATACAGCATAATTTATTGGTGATTAAGCAAACCATATTTATCAATGTATATAATATGAACTCTGCATTCAAATTTTATAAAATTTGATGAATTTCAAGATAATTTGATAGACTGTGCCAGAAAATCTTTTGAGCTGCACTAAGATTGGTGGGTGAGACAAGACCCAAGAATAATCCCAATATTCCCCACACACCTAGGGAAAGGAAATAAAGCTAGGTGATTACCGGGTTTCAGCGTACCTGGGTATGTCCTGTGATCCTTTGCAAAAACTAATGCCTGCTACTACTATTTTTGTTGTAGTGGACTTGCGTTTTGTGTAGGGAACTTAGGGAATTGCTTAATTGAAAAAGTTTAGAAACAAAAGATAGTTTAATTTCTTTTTAAAAGTTTTCAGATGCTTTTATTTATGTTGGAGTTATCAAATGTTTGTTGTTGATCAAAATGTCCTAAAAATAAGATAGCATAAAAATTCTAAATAATAGATGGCAGCACTGTTGCTTTGGTATCAATGTTCTAAATACATAGATTATTTCTTTATTATTAAATTATAATTAGTTATTTGGTTACTCAGTAGAAATTAAATAAAATTATAACCCCGGATGCAATGATTTAAGAAAATTTCAATTGTGGTAGAATTTTATTGAAGAAATCATGTTACTGCTCAAGTAACCTACTTAACGTTGTCGTAATTTGCACAGCAAAAAAACATGAAAATAATTAAAAAGACGGAAATTTGTAAAATAATGGAAATAGTCTCTTTAAACTCTGTTACATTCTAAACTGAATCAGTGGCGGGCCGTGGTGTTGCAGCCAGGTAAAAATGTTGGTGCAGCCAGGACAATGTACCCCCCCCCCCCCCAAACTTTTTTTATTAGCTAAGCATAAACTGAAACTTATTTTTTGAAAACTTAAGTATATTACTTTATGCATAGCAATTAGCAAGGCTAAAATATATATACAAGTGATAAATATATTTTTTCAGACGTAAAAAATAACTTAATAATGCATTTAAAAAGCAGAAGATTGGCTGATGTTTTTAACAACAGATGACAGTACTATTTTTTTTTAAATTTTAGATAGTATAGAAGATTTTAGAATCTGTGCTGATAAGTTTTGGAATATCAAAAGTAACGATCTAAAAAAAAAGATTTTATGCACACACAGAACCAAGCTGTCCAAATCACCAAAACGCTTGCAATTTTCACGAAAAATGCTATGCTATTTGTAATCCCATGTGTTATACTGTGGCATAAGTAATACAGTCGAACCCCGTTAACGCAAACTTGAAGGGAACATCAAAACATTTAGTGTTAACAGAGTTTCATGTTAATCATGTTCATTTCATCACGTAAGGAATTTTTTACTTTGAACCCGTGAATAGTTTAAAAAAATAACACCTAATTTTTTTCTACTTTATTATGCAATACAAATACACTAATAATACATTGTACGGTTAAAGTTAACAGAGTTTCATGTTAATCATGTTCATTTCATCACGTAAGGAATTTTTTTACTTTGAACCCGTGAATAGTTTAAAAAAAATAACACCTAATTTTTTTTCTACTTTTATTATGCAATACAAATACACTAATAATACATTGTACGGTTAAAGTAAGTTTTAGCTCCCGGATTTGGCGACAATTCAAAATTTGTTGCCAAGTCAAAATGACAACAAACCTGGCTTATGCCAAGTCTGTTGCCACCTTGAAATGACAGCAAATACTTAACAAAACGAGAAAATATCCAACAAAAACGATTAAAGAAACCGGAAAAATGTCATTATCTAAACAATAATCTGACATAAACGACGACGCCATATTTTGAAAGAAATCGGAAATTAACCATTTGTTGCACGATCAAAACAAAGCTAAAAATAAATAATCATAACAGGTTCTAAAGCAATGTATGATTATTTTAAATATTAATGCTATTAAAAAATTATTAATAATAAGGAAAACGATCGAGACTAACTAATAAACTAGTAGGGTAGAAATGTAACTTAATTCTCAATAACAAACAAAATATTTATTTAAATAAAATAAACGTAGAACCATCTACAAATTATTTTTTTAAAAAAATACATTTTTGAAAAAGAAAACATTTGATGAACGTTACATACCAGAAAATCAACCGACATATCCTACCACGCTAACAAAAAAGGGGAACAAAATACTGCAAAAAAATGCCCCAAAAAAAAAAATGATTTAAAACGGTTAAATATATAATTAAAAATAGATCTATAACCAAAAATATTTACTTTTCATTAAAAACAATCAAGTTTTAAATAGATTGATATTTAGATCCACACATCCATGCAAATAAGCACTGCTAGTAGGGATACTGCTTTGTGAAAAAATAAAAACAAGTATGGTTGCCGAACATGGACCAGGTTTTTTAGCTAATACACAGTGTAAAGGTTGCCAAAATTGGCGAATTTTGCTTGTAACACAATATTTGGCGATCTCACCAATTTTTTGTCGCCAAGGGTTGACCTAAAACAGATTTGGTGGGGTTGCCAGATTGGCAACTTAATTGCCGGGATCTATAACTTACTTTAACCCATTGTACAATTAGTAATTCAAAAAAGTTCATTTGGAGTATACATACTGTGTAGATAAATTAAGAAAATTTTTAAGGAACACCAATTAAGAATAGCAATTGGATCAAAACTGATGAATCATGGGAGATCTCCCGATTTTCTCAGAAGTAGAAGACAATTATTCTTATTATGTACGTTTAACGCTTTTTAAAAAAATTGTTTTTATTTAATTTGTTCTACGAATTACTAAAGAAAAAAAGTCAAATTCTGAATTTTTTGTTCAGGTTAAGCGGGATTTCGCAGAAAGCGATTTCATGCTAAAAAAATATTTTTTTTTGCGTTCGCACAAAGCTTTATAAGCCGGGGAAATGCTTTCAGTTCATGTTTTAAGCAAGATTTCATGTTAAGCGAGTTCACGTTAAGGAGGTTCAACTGTAATTAATAAAGTAATACAGTTAATAAATAAATTTTTGTTTCGGGAAATTGCTACTTATTTTTATTTAGGGTACTTTTTCATTATATTTATAAATAGCACACGTGTCCAAAACAAGCATACGATCAATGTAATGGTAAACATGTACGATGGTTAGACTTGAATTGAATTTAAAAAATAAATTGTAAAGAGAGTTATCATTCTTTTTAGTTTTATTTCTTTGTAAGATATATGTAACTGGCAATTTGATTAATACGGACAACAATTTAACAAAAGTAAAAATAAATTATAAAATTTTATAGACTATTTTAACCTGCAACACAAATACAATACATTTTTTTTTTAAATATTCAAATTCATATTAAAATAAAATATAAGAAGAGATGGCAGGGTTGTAATATTTGGCGAATTTCGCTTAAAATACAATTTGTGGAGATTCTGCAGGACTTTGGGCATCAGGGGTTGCCATAATACCAATTTGAAAGAGTTACAGATTTGGCGACAAATTGCTGAACATGCTCCTTTAGGTTAACCAACTATTAAATATACTTAAAAATTCAATATATTACAAAACTTGGTATATAATAGAAAATATTTAAAAATTCATTCATTAAATATTGTATTGATTTATATAATGTTTAGTTTTATTTTAAAGTTCTTAAAATATAATGGCCCACCAAAAAAGTTAAAATAATGTAACCTCCTCTAATAATTTCTCCTAAAAATGCTGATTTCCAAAGAAGTTTTATCCAAAAAAAAGTGTAACCTACGGAACAGTGATGTCCAAAATCTGTACTCTACGGAAAATTCTAAATAAAAAAACCAATTATTTATTTTCTGTGTGTGTTCTGTCTTTTAGTGTTTGTATAAAGCAATCCCTATTACTATAGCGGAATTTTGTGTTAATTTGACGATATTTTGGTAAATTTTAATTTCACGGTACTGCTTGGCGCGGCTCCAGAAACAACAACAACTTGGCGAAACTCGCTTGTTTCCGCATTGCCAGATTCCTTTCCGCCGATGCAGTAACCCTAGTTACTTTTGAAAAAAAAAGCAGACTCAGGGTTTTGGTTTGCTTTGGGCAACACAAAACAAACTTTACACTACACAATGGGCTAGTAGTGGCAATCCAGTTTAGTTTCGTTTGAATTTTCGTAGCACTAGAGCTACACGAGTGAAAATCCAGTTTAGTTTAGTTTGAATTATCGTCGCACTAGAGCTACACGAGTGGCAATCCAGTTTAGTTTGAATTATTGTCGCACTAGAGCTACACGAATGAGTGGCAATCCAGTACGCACGCGTTTGGGGGTACGGGCAATTATTTTTTCCCTAAAAAAACATCAGTATCCAACATGGGGCAGTATTGTAGGTCCCATTGAAAGCCTAAATACTCGTTTGGGGCCCCGGGCAATTTTGTTTTCTCTAAAAAACATCAGTATCCAACATGGGGCAGTATTGTAGGGCCCATTGAAAGCCTAAATATTGGTTTGGGGCCCCGGGCAGTTTTGTTTTACGAAGCAAAACAAAAAATTTAAAGTAAAAAAATTTAGTTTTATTCTTTCAAAACTGAATGATAGCTAGCTGTCCAGCCATTTTCAAACCGATAAAAAATTCAGAATTTTAATACGCACCATCCATAATAATCGGATGTTCAAAAGCCAAACGTAATGACGATAGAACAAAAAGAAATTTAATAGAATAAAAATAATTCCGTGCGCACAACATCCGCGCAACCTAAATACCACGCAAGTATTACCAGCGCCGGCGATTGGTCAAAAACTAATTTAGAACAAATAAATCCAACGCGCCTAACATCCGCGCAAGTATAACCAGCGCCACCTAGCCACAACAAAGACGCCACAACGCATTTCACCAGAAAATGCCGCATCACCAAAAGTAAGTTTATCGCTCCCTACAAAAGCGCCAAATCCCTTGGCGACAGAAGTACCGTCAAATTAAAATTAACCGATATTTTAAATTTGGAGATAAGTTAACATTAAGTACTTTCATCATTCGAGAATTGCCCGTAAGTGCTGGGCTCTCCCCTCAAACCCATTGCTGTTGCTATACATTTTAATTATAGTCATAAATGGAATATTTTGGTGCTAGTAATTAATAAAAACCTTTTTCCCCCTTTCCAAAACCGAAAGCAAACACGATTCGACATGATGTCGTTAAAAAGTTAGTAGAGTAGTATGTATTTCAAAGAGAAATATATATATATGAAGAACTCAAGTGCAAAACAAGTTAAATCACTTTTTGAAAAAAATTGAGTTGGTTTGCTTTTCATACAGGTATTGTAGGAAGGGATCCACCAACATTTTGATTTGCACAAAAAAAGTGACTTTTGACAAAAAGTGAAAACTTTTTTTGTGCAAATCAAAATGTTGGTGGATCCCTTCCTACAATACCTGTATGAAAAGTTAACCAGCTCAATTTTTTCCAAAAAGTGATTTAACTTGTTTTGCACTTGAGCTCTTCATATATATTACGATAATTGTTTCAATACACTATACTAATGATCTATGAAGTACTACTAAGTATCAAGCCGAATACAAATAATTAAAAAATGCTAATCGAAAAGTGTAAACAAACAAATGAAATTACCTTTAAAATATTACTAATTGCTGGGCTCACTTTATTAGCCTCTCTCGAGCCAGTGACGGTGGTTTGCTCCAGCTGATTGCACAGTAACGATTCACAGGAATCATGAGACATATTTACTTTACTCATTGAAGCCGAGCATGGAGATTTGCTTCCCTGTAAACTTTCAGTTTTATTTGCAGTGTCGGTGGTGTTAGGACTAAGGTTAGGGCTAAGCACGCCAGCTGAGCTAGTGGCGGCAGAAATGCTGCAGTCCCCGCGATAATCAGCAAGTCTTTCAGCAGCTAGGGACGAACTATCTGAACGAGACTTGAGAGATTTCCGCATGCTGCGGAAAACTACGTTTGAAGATCAAATTCGCACCTGGGGATTAAAATGTATCAACTCATATCCCACATCGATTAAACACTTCTTTTTAAAGATATACAACACCGAATTCAAAACAACAAAGTAATGTGACATAAATATAGTCTTCTTCTAGTGAAAGTAGAAATAAATAAAAGGTTTGTCTAGCAAAATAGCGTAAAATTTAAGATGATAAAAAAAGGTTAATAAAAAACTAATTTATAATTTACCCAAGGAAATGATTCTTATAAGTTTGTTGAAACAAGACAGCTTATTATTATTATTATTTTGAAGATAAGAGTTGGCTTATAGGAGGCTATTATGAAAGTGCCCTCTAGAAAAAGTTATGTGGCCAACGTGCCTGATTCTCAACCTCATGTCTTGGCGAGTAGAGAGGAAAAGGGATGCAAAATAACGAAGAAACCCCCATTTTTCGAAGAATCCCCCCTATCTGCAGAAATACAGTTATCTAAGAAAAACCAAATGCGCAGTAGCTCACAAATTAAGCCTAGAGCAATGCATCTTGGGACATTTAACAACCGGGTTTGAGGGACAAGTTGCAGGCAACACGGGAACGAGTTGTGACGGAGAAAATTAGGGAAGGCAGATCAAATTTTTTTAGTCCAGGACGGAAGTTTCTGATAAAAATATCTGTATTTTACAGTTGGTATATAATAATAAAAAATCTTGGACTACAATGTTGGATTAATTTGAATTAGTAGTAAAATTTTTATTATGGAAATGAGCCTGCAGATTTTAAGTTAAAAGTAAATTCTGATTCATAGCAAAGTAAGAAGAAATAATCATATGGTCGCTATAATGCTAAATAACTCGATTTTCGATAACTAGAGATTGTTAAAAAACAAGTTCAAGTATTAAAGTTGTAGAATTTTTTTTATATTTTACAACCTTTTAGTTGACAATTTTGATCTTTCATTGTAGTTATCGAAGAAAAACCAAAAGCTCTGCTCTGCAGGTGATTAACATTGTTCATAAGGTCCCTATATGGCTAAATAACTCGATAACCAGGAGCCGAGAACAAGACTTTCAGTACAAAAATTGTAGTAGCAAATTTTGAATTCAACATCAACTTCCGAAACGAGTTTCCACCTGAAAATTTCATTTCCGGAAGAGAACTACGTCAATGAATCGTCCCCGTATAGACCGAGAGTCCAGGGCCCCCAGACCTAAGTCATTTTCTAAAGGATGAAATGTGTCGGATTAGGTGCGGTTTTCATTTACTTTTAGTAAGGTAAGGTAATCGTTTCCGGCTGCCTATTTCTAGCCTCCTTCATTTACTTTTAGTAGGGTAGGGTAGGGTTGATACATATATATTCCGGCTTGTGTGCTACTTTTAGTATATGCATACACGCTAGAGTGAACCGACGGCAATTTACAGCTATCGGGTGCAAAAAGTAGGAAAATTATAAGTTAACTTAGTAATTTTTCTAAAGGCTGATTTTTACGTATGTCTTAGAAAACAATGTTAAAAGTTAATAATAAATTTCCCAGACACTTTCCGTCGGCCGAAACTTTTCCCAGAAGTTTTAAACGTCTTTATCAAGTTCAGACTTTGTCCTACGCATCTGGCGGCGTGAGGCGCTACAATCGTCCTCGGACGACAAGAAGGAGAAGTTAAGCAAAAAAGAACTATATGTATATTGGAGATGTGGTTGGTTGGTCGGTTGGTTGATTGACATACATATTCCCAGTGACGCGTTTATGGATGTTGGGGCCATAGGCGGCTTCCGCATTTGGGGCCCCTCGCCCCCCCCCCAAACAAAAATTAGAATTTAAAAAATCTTAATACTTGCACAAACAAAAAAGGATGATGAAGGATGAACCAGTTTGTAAATTGGGACTATCCCCTTTTTTGGAGCATGAAATGCTAGTGACGCATTCGGGGCTGAAAAAAAGAACCATAGTCTTGGCTAAATATTACAAGAGACAAGAATTTCACCCTTCTTTTAATGCCCTTATATTTACATAATTATTTCCATTTACAACTTTTTCTTTCTGCATTTTCTTTTTGCAAATTCGTTTATCACCTCTTCGAAATCAAATTTTTTTTGTTTCATCTGATTCGATGTTCAGAATAGCTAAGGCGTATCTGTTCAATCATATTTCTCTGCACATTCTTTATTCTTTTTAGTGCAGAGGTGGCAATTCAGTGGTCAGTCATTATTTATTATGTTTGTATGCAAACAGTTTTAAGTCTAGTTATTTGTTATTAATTTTGAAATTTTAGTCCAGTAACCAGGTAGTTTTTTCAGGAAAAAAATACAGGAAATGTTTTCTCAACGGTTTTATATGTTTTCGAGGGTGCTGAATCCGAATATCAACTTTGTGAACAAATTCGGGCATGGGAACATTAAAAAAAATCGAAAAAATCCCAAAATTTTACCCTTTTTTTGTTTTTTCCTTTCTAGCAGGAAAAGTATTGATTTCTCAACAAAAACGCCAATACAAAATTTAAAGTACTCTAAAAAAACTAAATTAAAGTCAATTACATCATTTATGTCAGTCTAATAGTTTAGTTTCTACAGCGCGCTGAAAATCAGGCAAATTCCGCCCGAATGTGGAAAGTCCCAAATTTTCACTTGCAGCTCGTAAAATAGTATAGTGGAAATAGAGTTAAGGGTGAAATTAATTAGAACACAAACTATTCTCGTTGCAAATAGTAGAAAACATGCTTCTAATGAACATACTAAAAATTGCAACCCGAAATGTCGAGCAAAATACGTTTATAGGCCGCCATCTTGAAAAAACGTTAATTTTTTTTTAAAATAACAAGAAACCATAATAAGTCGAGTTTGATATCAAATTAAAGGAAATTTTATGTTGACAAAGAATATACTATTTGTTTTTTTAAAACTTAAATATTTACAAAGATGATTTTGGAAGGAAACGATGAAAAAACAGCCGAAAATTTTCACTTCACACGACGGAACCACTCCTTGTAATTATT
Source organism: Oedothorax gibbosus (assembly GCA_019343175.1). Lineage (NCBI taxonomy): Eukaryota > Metazoa > Arthropoda > Arachnida > Araneae > Linyphiidae > Oedothorax > Oedothorax gibbosus. The sequence continues at coordinate 149,863 of JAFNEN010000492.1, forward strand.
GAGATGCCCAACAAAAGTTTGCTGCTTTGTGACTCAAAGCCATGCTTCAATGAATAACAAACATGGAGTCCCTAATAATAAGTAATATTGAACAAACCCTCATGAAATGTACTAAAAGAATGGAGAAGGAATAACTGAAAGTCAAACATGGAACCTGGATCATTTGAAATGCATTGAACTAACTTATGCAATGAGTTTGCTGGCCAGTGTTTCCCGTTGACCTAACTCATGCAAGAATGACGAAAGATTTTGTAGGTCTAAACAAGGTAATGCAATTATTTTATAGACCACAGTCCATTTACTGATTTTTCAAGTGCTTTGTGGAATTCTGTTAATGGAATAACAGATAGTGCAGACAAGGGACATGATTGAAAGAGATCAAACTAAGCTAACATATCTTTTAGTGGTGGAACTATATTGAAAACAACCTGAATCATGCATTTATGATGAAAATATTGAAAAAAGAAATAGTTATTGCCGGTTAAATAGTTAATGCGTTGACAAAACTAAAGGTTTTTTTTAGATTGCATAATCGTCGCAAACCTGCCCTCGTCTATAGACGAGGGCAGGTTTTAAAATCTTCCTCCCGTATTAGATATTTAAAAAGCTTGAATATCTGATTTTTATAATATTTTGTGGCGAATTGCATGTAATAAGTATTCTAGAAGAATGGTGTAGAAGGTAGCATTAAAATGTATCATATCATCAACTACTACAGTTACTTGCCTTTATTGGGCTATTTTCTTCGTAACTGCTTAGTCAGTTTTTAATAAAGTTCCATCTCTAAAAGGTATGTTAGTTTATTTTGAATATCTCTCCCGAACATGTCACGTTAGCCTTGTCTGCACTATTTGTTATTCAATTAACAGAATTCCACAAAGCACGTGGCGGCAGAAATGATGCAGTCCCACGCGATAATCAGAAGTCTTTCAGCAGCTGGGAACGAAACTATCTGAACGAGGACTTTGAGAGATTTCCGCATGCTGCGGGAAAACTACGTTTGAAGATCAAATCGCACCTGGGGATTAAAATGTATCAATCAATCCCACATCGATTAAAAACTTCTTTTTAAAGATATACAACACCGGAAATTCCAAAAACACAACGTAATGTGACATAAATATAGTCTTCTTCTAGTGAAAGTGAACATAAATAAAAAGGTTGTCTAGCAAAATAGCGATAAAACATTTAAGATGATAAAAAAAAGGTTATAAAAAAACTAATTTATAAGTTACCCAAGGAAATGATTCTTATAAGTTTGTTGAAACAAGACAGTTATTATTATATTATTTTGAAGATAAGAAGTTGCTTATAGGAGGCTATTATGAAAGTTGCCATCTAGAAAAAGTTATTGGCCAACGTGCCTGATTCTCAACCTCATTCTTGGCGAGTATAGAGAGGAAAGGGATGCAAAATACCGAAGAAACCCCAATTTTTCGAAGAATCCCCCCTATCTGCAGAAATACAGTTATCTAAGAAAAACCAAATGCGCAGTAGCTCACAAATTAAGCCTAGAGCAATGCATCTTGGGACATTTAACAACCGGGTTTGAGGACAAGTTGCAGGCAACACGGGAACGAGTTGTGACGGAGAAAATTAGGGAAGGCAGATCAAATTTTTTTAGTCCAGGACGGAAGTTTTCTGATAAAAATATCTGTATTTTACAGTTGGTATATAATAATAAAAAATCTTGGACTACAATGTTGGATTAATTTGAATTAGTAGTAAAATTTTTATTATGGAAATGAGCCTGCAGATTTTAAGTTAAAAGTAAATTCTGATTCATAGCAAAGTAAGAAGAAATAATCATATGGTCGCTATAATGCTAAATAACTCGATTTTCGATAACTAGAGATTGTTAAAAAAACAAGTTCAAGTATTAAAGTTGTAGAATTTTTTTTATATTTTACAACCTTTTAGTTGACAATTTTGATCTTTCATTGTAGTTATCGAAGAAAAACCAAAAGCTCTGCTCTGCAGGTGATTAACATTGTTCATAAGGTCCCTATATGGCTAAATAACTCGATAACCAGGAGCCGAGAACAAGACTTTCAGTACAAAAATTGTAGTAGCAAATTTTGAATTCAACATCAACTTCCGAAACGAGTTTCCACCTGAAAATTTCATTTCCGGAAGAGAACTACGTCAATGAATCGTCCCCGTATAGACCGAGAGTCCAGGGCCCCCAGACCTAAGTCATTTTCTAAAGGATGAAATGTGTCGGATTAGGTGCGGTTTTCATTTACTTTTAGTAAGGTAAGGTAATCGTTTCCGGCTGCCTATTTCTAGCCTCCTTCATTTACTTTTAGTAGGGTAGGGTAGGGTTGATACATATATATTCCGGCTTGTGTGCTACTTTTAGTATATGCATACACGCTAGAGTGAACCGACGGCCAATTTACAGCTATCGGGTGCAAAAAGTAGGAAAATTATAAGTTAACTTAGTAATTTTCTAAAGGCTGATTTTTACGTATGTCTTAGAAAACAATGTTAAAAGTTAATAATAAATTTCCCAGACACTTTCCGTCGGCCGAAACTTTTCCCAGAAGTTTTAAACGTCTTTATCAAGTTCAGACTTTGTCCTACGCATCTGGCGGCGTGAGGCGCTACAATCGTCCTCGGACGATAAGAAGGAGAAGTTAAGAAAAAAGAACTATATGTATATTGGAGATGTGGTTGGTTGGTCGGTTGGTTGATTGACATACATATTCCCAGTGACGCGTTTATGGATGTTGGGCCATAGGCGGCTTCCGCATTTGGGGCCCCTCGCCCCCCCCCCAAACAAAAATTAGAATTTAAAAAATCTTAATACTTGCACAAACAAAAAAGGATGATGAAGGATGAACCAGTTTGTAAATTGGGACTATCCCCTTTTTTGGAGCATGAAATGCTAGTGACGCATTCGGGGCTGAAAAAAAGAACCATAGTCTTGGCTAAATATTACAAGAGACAAGAATTTCACCCTTCTTTTAATGCCCTTATATTTACATAATTATTTCCATTTACAACTTTTTCTTTCTGCATTTTCTTTTTGCAAATTCGTTTATCACCTCTTCGAAATCAAATTTTTTTTGTTTCATCTGATTCGATGTTCAGAATAGCTAAGGCGTATCTGTTCAATCATATTTCTCTGCACATTCTTTATTCTTTTTAGTGCAGAGGTGGCAATTCAGTGGTCAGTCATTATTTATTATGTTTGTATGCAAACAGTTTTAAGTCTAGTTATTTGTTATTAATTTTGAAATTTTAGTCCAGTAACCAGGTAGTTTTTTCAGGAAAAAAATACAGGAATTGTTTTCTCATCGGTTTTATATGTTTTCGAGGGTGCTGAATCCGAATATCAACTTTGTGAACAAATTCGGGCATGGGAACATTAAAAAAATCGAAAAAATCCCAAAATTTTACCCCTTTTTTTTGTTTTTTCCTTTCTAGCAGGAAAAGTATTGATTTCTCAAACAAAACGCCAATACAAAATTTAAAGTACTCTAAAAAAACTAATTAAAGTCAATTACATCATTTATGTCAGTCTAATAGTTTAGTTTCTACAGCGCGCTGAAAATCAGGCAAATTCCGCCCGAATGTGGAAAGTCCCAAATTTTCACTTGCAGCTCGTAAAATAGTATAGTGGAAATAGAGTTAAGGGTGAAATTAATTAGAACACAAACTATTCTCGTTGCAAATAGTAGAAAACATGCTTCTAATGAACATACTAAAAATTGCAACCCGAAATGTCGAGCAAAATACGTTTATAGGCCGCCATCTTGAAAAAACGTTAATTTTTTTTAAAATAACGAGAAACCATAATAAGTCGAGTTTGATATCAAATTAAAGGAAATTTTATGTTGACAAAGAATATACTATTTGTTTTTTTAAAACTTAAATATTTACAAAGATGATTTTGGAAGGAAACGATGAAAAAACAGCCGAAAATTTTCACTTCACACGACGGAACCACTCCTTGTAATTATTGAGATGCCCAACAAAAGTTTGCTGCTTTGTGACTCAAAGCCATGCTTCAATGAATAACAAACATGGAGTCCCTAATAATAAGTAATATTGAACAAACCCTCATGAAATGTACTAAAAGAATGGAGAAGGAATAACTGAAAGTCAAACATGGAACCTGGATCATTTGAAATGCATTGAACTAACTTATGCAATGAGTTTGCTGGCCAGTGTTTCCCGTTGACCTAACTCATGCAAGAATGACGAAAGATTTTGTAGGTCTAAACAAGGTAATGCAATTATTTTATAGACCACAGTCCATTTACTGATTTTTCAAGTGCTTTGTGGAATTCTGTTAATGGAATAACAGATAGTGCAGACAAGGGACATGATTGAAAGAGATCAAACTAAGCTAACATATCTTTTAGTGGTGGAACTATATTGAAAACAACCTGAATCATGCATTTATGATGAAAATATTGAAAAAAGAAATAGTTATTGCCGGTTAAATAGTTAATGCGTTGACAAAACTAAAGGTTTTTTTTAGATTGCATAATCGTCGCAAACCTGCCCTCGTCTATAGACGAGGGCAGGTTTTAAAATCTTCCTCCCGTATTAGATATTTAAAAAGCTTGAATATCTGATTTTTATAATATTTTGTGGCGAATTGCATGTAATAAGTATTCTAGAAGAATGGTGTAGAAGGTAGCATTAAAATGTATCATATCATCAACTACTACAGTTACTTGCCTTTATTGGGCTATTTTCTTCGTAACTGCTTAGTCAGTTTTTAATAAAGTTCCATCTCTAAAAGGTATGTTAGTTTATTTTGAATATCTCTCCCGAACATGTCACGTTAGCCTTGTCTGCACTATTTGTTATTCAATTAACAGAATTCCACAAAGCACTTGAAATATCAGTACACGGAATGTGGTCTATAAAGAATTGCATTACCTTGTTTAGACCTACAAAATCTTTCGTCATTCTTGCATGAGTTAGGTCAACCGGAAACACTGGTCAGCAAACTCATTGCATAAGTTATTTCACTGCATTTCGAATGATTTAGGTTCCATGTTGACTTTCAGTCATTAGCAAAGCAGCAAACTTTTGTTGGACATCTCAATAATTACAAGGTGGTTCCGTCGCGTGCAGTGAAAAATGTCGGCCATTTTTTCATCGTTTTCTTCCAAAATCATCTTTGTAAATATATATGTTTTAAAAAACCAATAGTATATTCTTTGTCAACATAAAATGTCCTTTAATTTGATATCAAACTCGACTTATTATGGTTTCTAGTTATTTTTAAAAAAATTGACGCTTTTTTCAAGATGGCGGCCAATTAAACGTATTTTGCGTGACATTTCGGGTTGCAAATTTTAGTATGTTAATTAGAAGCATGTTTCCTACCAATTGCAACAAAAATAGTTTCTGGCTTAATTAATTTCCCCCTTAACTCTGTACTATTAACTCTATACTACGACTATACTATTTTTCGAGCTGCAAATGAAAATTTTGGACTTTCCACATTCGGGCGGAATTTGCCTGATTTTCAGCGCGCTGTAGCAACTAAACAATTAGTCTGACATAAATAGTGTAATTGACTTTTATTTAGCTTGTTTAGAGTACTTTAACTTTTGTATTGACGTTTTTGTTGAGAAATCAATACATTTCCTGCAAGAAGGAAAAAACCAAAAAAAGGGGTAAAATTTTTGGATTTTTTTCGATTTTTTTAATGTTCCCATGCCCGAATTTGTTCACAAAGTTAATATTCGGATTCAGCACCCTCGAAAACATATAAAACCGTTGAGAAAACAATTCCTGTATTTTTTTCCTGAAACGCCCCTTTTTGACGACATGGTTACTGGACTATTTGGGGGCCCTCGCAATCTTGGGGCCACAGGCGGCCGCCTCTAACGCCTATTGGTAAACGGTCGCTGCATATTCCGGTTTGTGTGCTAGATCATTGGAGATGTGAAAATGTTGTAAGCTAAAGACAGCTAAGGGAACTTGTTTATTAATTTATTTTCTTATTAAACGAAAATTTAATTAAATCGAAACGATATTCTGTGTTTATGGTGACAGAAATAAAACTGAGTCGATAAGCAATAAAAACGAAGAAAGAATATCGTTTCGATTTAATTAAATTTTTGTTTAATTAGAAAATAAATTAGTAAACAAGTAACCATAGCTGCCTTTAGCATTAGCAACATTTTCACATCTCCAATGATCAAGCACACAAACCGGAATATATATGTCAATCGACCAACCAACCACCACGCTCCAATACATACATAGTTCTTTTTTGCTAAACTTCCCCTTCTTGTCGTCCGAGGACGATTGTAGCGCCATCTCACGCCGCCAGATGCCTGGGACAAAGTCTGAACTTGATAAAGACGTTTAAAATGTCTGGGAAAAGTTTCGGCCGACGGAAAGTGTCTGGGAAATTTATTAATAACTTTTAACATTATTTTCTAAAACATACGTAAAAATCAGCCTTTAGAAAATGACTTAAGTTAACTTATATTTTACCTACTTTTTGCACCCGATACCTGTAAATTGGCCGTCGGTTCACTATAGCGGGTATGCATATACTAAAAGTAAATGAAAACCGCACCTAATCCAAAACATTTCATCCTTTAAAAAATGACTTAGGTCTGGGCGCCCTGGGCTCTCGCTCTAGTAGACTGTTTACAAAGTTCTATGCGGCAACTTCATAACTTTCAGGTTGAAAAACCGGTAAGATTTTTTTTAATGCGCACACGTTTGAGTAGTGCAGATCGGTAACGCACCCTAAATAAGAGAAATCTATAATATATATTATATATTTTTTTATATCACTTAATTGTTTCGTGACGTGAAGAAGCCAACATGGTTTCTAGTTTGACAATACGAAAAATAAGTTAGATAGGTAACGCTTCTCAGACTGTAACAGCTTGAAAAATATACTGCCATGTAGAGAGTGTTAAATAAAACTTTCTTAACCTCCCCCAAACTGCTCTTCTGCATTCACACAATGATTTAAAAAAAAAAAAAAAATTAAAGAAAAATATTTTTAAACTTGTTTTTTTAAAATTGAAATGTATACTTTAAACACTAATTAGGTACTTCCAGTCTCCTTCCCCTCCCACGCCACAATTCTTAGCTTAATTTCCTTTTTCTTAATTTGGGTAGCAACTTGCGAATATTCACCCTCTTCAGAATAAATCTCAGAATCAATTCAGAATCTTAACCGTCTTTATCATTATCAGAATAAATTAAATACATAACATTATTATACGTAATGATACAGTAATATATATGAAAAGTATTCAAATCCAGATCCACCCAACAGACAACCGAACGGTGATTCTTAAAATCTATTGCATTTTATGGTTAATTAACTCCTAATAAAAGTCTTATAATAAATTATATACTTTACAAGAGCTCACTTAGACAGACATTTGCAATGAGAGAATAATTAAAAAAAAATTAGTCTTTATTAATCAGTACCATCTATAATAATAAAAGAAAGAGTTTGTCTGTGTGTCTGTATGTCTGTGGATCGTAAAAGACCTACTTATACTGCCCTCAGAAATTCGAAATTTTTAAGATAGATTCCCTATTAATACAAACCTGTGCACCTGAGGCTTAGTTTTTTCATATTTGTTCCATTTTTAGAGAAAATTCTAATTTTCTGAAAAAAATACACCACTTTCGCTCAAATCCGATCATTTTTTTCCCTTTCGTGTTGCCATTCGATAGAAGAAATTAAAATGAACACAAAAATTAATTAAAATTGAAATTGCTTTTATTTTCTTGCCATTACCTTCAGAAACTAAATTAATGATTTGAAAAATAATTGAACGTGCCAATGAGTTAAATGTTTTTTTTTTATTTTTTTAAAAACCAGAATGGAGGATGTGTATTTTATAGTGATGTATTTTTATTTTGGAATTTTTTAAAGCAATATAAGTAACGGGATTTTATTCTTTATAATGAACGGGAACAAAGGCAAAGCTTATTATCCTATAGCAAATTAAATGACACATATACTTGGATCGATTTGATATTCTTTTAGTCCTTGCGAAGAACGGGTATATATTTGCTAGTGTATTCATATACTATTCGCACCTAATTTGGAGTTTAATTGCACCATTACTTTTTTCTTAAAAAATATCGAAATGTGTAAATTCTGCTTATAAATTGGCACTTTTCAAATTATTAGGCCATGTACTATTCTCTCTGTATTTAAAACAAATTATAAAATGTCTTCCTACTATTATATGTATGAACTAGCTGTTATAACCGACGTTGCACGGGTAGAGGTGGAAAAATAATTTAACAGTCAATTTAACTATTTTTTTTCTTTCATTTTAGATACATAAGATATGAAGATTACCCAGTAATTTTCCATTTAATTACCCAACTTGGATATAGTAATGATTAATATTAATTTCAAAAATAACTTTGATAAGAAGCTCAAATTAAAAAGAATACATATTTAAGTAAAAAATAATCAGTAAGAATTAAAAATGGAAAAACAGCTAAATCTTAAAAGGGTCTCAAACATTTATTTTAACGCAATTCAAGGGAGTTCTATAATAATTTAAGTAACTTTTTTTGGACACTTTGTAGATATAAATACAATATAAGCAGTACAAATTTCTACCATAATTCAATACAAATGTTGAAAAATTAAGAATTCAATGCAAATGTATACAGTACTAAATCAATGCAGATATGTACAATAATTGAACGAAAATAAATACAATAATAATTGAATGAAAATAAATACAATAGTAACGCTAGCAAATTTATACCCGTTCTTCGCACGGATTAAAAATTATCAAATCGTTCCAAATATGTGTACCATATAACCTGTTATAGGATCATAAACTTATGTTATTGTTCCCGCTCGTTATAAAGTATAAAATCCCGTTTCATTGCCTTAAAATTCCAAAATGATAAATACGTTATAAAATGCACTCATAAATGTCATCACAATTCCCTCATAAATACATAAAATCTTTTAGCTCATTTGGCGCGTTTTGGGAAATAATTTGGCGAGAAAATGGATATAGCTACGAACACACCCATTATACAGCTCTAACATAATGACCTTCGAACAACCGACCAGATTAAATTATTTATAAAAGAAATTGCTCATTTGGCGAGTTTTAGTTAATAATTTGGCGAGTTTGGCAAAGTATTTGGGAAAAAAAATAAATACATAAAACACTAATATGCAGCTCTAGTGCGATGGAATTTATTAACCATCATAGTTCAGTAATAGCTTAACTATACATTTATTGCTTAAATATGCATACATGCAGTCAACAGAAAAATCAATGAAAAAATCATCAAATAAACCCACAATAAAATCCGGGAATGGAGACTGGCGGAATTACGTCAATTGAAACATGTCAATTATTTTTCAAATAATGAAATTAGTTTCTGAAGGTAATGGCAACAGAATAAAATAAACATTTTCAATTTTAAATGTTTTCGTTAAAAGTTTTATTTAATTTTTTCAGCCGATGGCATCAGGAAAGTAAAAAAAGATCAGATTTGAGCCAAAGTGGTGTAGTTTTTTCAGAAAATTCGAATAAAAATGTTCGAAAACGATAGAAGGAATGGTCTGATTCGAAAAATTCTTAGCCTATGTTTGTTCCGGAGATGAGATGAATTTTTGTGCTAAATTTCGTGACGATCTGTTGCGTGGTTCTTTAGATCTCGTGTCTTATACAGACAAACGGAAGTTGCCTTTTATGTATATAGATTCGTGACGATCTGTTGCGTGGTTCTTTAGATCTCGTGTCTTATACAGACAAACGGAAGTTGCCTTTTATGTATATAGATGTCACATCAGTAAAATGAAACTCATTTTTTCAAATTGTAGGATTTTATATTCCTACAGTTTTTTTGCATCTTATTTCACAACTAAAATTTTACAATTCCAATTTTAAGTTCTTAAAACAAATTAAGTTTTTTAAAGATGTTTTTCACTAGTGCCGAAAAAACTGTAAAATTTAATGTTCATTTAAAAAACATAAGAAGCCATTTTTATTAGAATTAAATCACCATTGCCATTCGCAACAATCACTCGAGAAACTTTAATTCTTTGAAATAATAAATTAAAAGAAATTTATCTTTGTGACATCAATCAGTTTGAAATGACGTCAAATGTATTTCACTACGAGATTTTTTGTTTGTTTTTTATATGAAATGTTTTGGTTCTATTTAAAAGAAAGGAATATTTATTATTTATTCTTTGAAATATAAATTAATTTTTGCAAACCATAATAATTATTGAAGAAAAAATTATTTAATTTTCGAAATAAAATAAATGAAACTAACTAGCCAAATTTAGCATTTAAAAGTTTATAATAGAATTAATATTGTGTTTGGTGACTTTTTTCCTGTTGAACACAAATTTTGTGTGGAAGCGGACTGAGTTACTTATTCTGTTACAAACCTACTTGTTATTTATTTGTCTATTTCGGCGTCATGTTTTTGCATTTCTATTAAGAGTTTTCCTAATAACAAACTGGAGTTTAATTAAACTATATACAATTTTTCTATTCTGATTCTCCTAATAATATTCCGTTCCGAAGTACCATAGTGATTATTTTTAATGAAATTTCATCTTTCATTTACGGTTTTATTTCCGGAATGGTGTTCAATTTTTTCATACTTTTCCATTTATATTAAAACTTTTGAATGCAGCTTTAATCCAGTTTTAATGTAGATTTTTTAAATACGTTAGTCTCTTGTAACATAATTCCAGTTTTGTTTTTTGTTGATTATTTTTTTTCTTTTAACTAAGCTTTGATTTTTATATTTCAAATTCGCTTATAATGTTTCGTTTTATTGAAATATAAATTTAAGTGTCGTTTTTATTTACGTTTCTTTGCCCCATTTTTAATTTCGATTTTCCATACAATGGCCATCCTTCACGCCTTGAGGGGCAACAGCTGCATAGGGATGAAAATAAGGTCCCGATTGGTAAATCAAAGTAGTGAGCGGAGCTTACCATGTCACATCACCAATCACCGAAACCACCAATGAAATCCATGAATGGAAGCAGTAAATGAATCAACGTCACGTGAAACAAATTAATTATTTTCTGAAACTCAGTGGCACGACAGCCGTGGAGGTCAAAGGCCCACTGTGCCCATTTCAGATCACAAGATTGAAAGCAGTGGGAGTAGATGTTTCGGCAGTAGATGCAGTAGATGTTTCGGTCAGTTGGTCAAACTGCTAAGAAATCCTCACTGCTTAGTTCCCAAGTTAACTTAGTCCTCATTTCATCGACTTCGTGAAGTGAGTGTTAGTGATATTTTCATTTACACTTTACATCGTACGAGGGAAATACAATGTTAGAAAAAACCCTTATCTTACAATAAATAGTTTCCCATTTTTCACAAATAATTTCCATTTCGAAGACATACAATATATTTCCATTAATTTATAGTTGTTAAACTTGATTACTTTTTCATATTGTGACTTTGAAGTTTTCAAAGAGTTTGCAAATATATCGATAAAACTAGTAAAACAGCCGCTATTGTCTCCAAACACATCCAAATAGGGATTGTACATCTCCAAATAGGGATTGTTTTGACAAGGTTTATTTTTATCCGACATAAAACTGTAAAAATTCGTAATGTTCTCTTATATATCGCAAACGTTCCTGGATTTTTCAGGTTTAAATCGCTTTTTTTGGATTTCAGGTTTTTCTCAGAAAAATAAGTAAACTAATTTGCATCCTGTGGACAATTCAATATAAAGCATCGCTGTCACCAAGCAACGATGACCAGAACGCGTGGCGCGCAGCTATGAAGTGGACGAGAGAATGGACACAAAAAGTTTGAGTAGATCGAATCCTAGCAGATACTAATTCAAGCAGCACGTAGTAAGGAACACGTTGAGAAATACGTGAAAAGAATAGTGGCATAGTCTCATTATTTGCACCGAAACTTCCTTGACATATCTAGGAAAGTTAGTGGCTTTATGTGGAAATATTTATTAATTAATTTTTCGGGAAAGTTACTGATATATTTTAAGAACATAACTGGTAAAAATTGGGCAAAATTTCCCAGTAACGTTCCTAGATTTTTATTTACTGTGAAAGAAAAAGTTAAGCGAATGTATCCTTTTGATTTTGAACCTCGTAAATAAAGAGTACCTTACTGATTCCATGTGTCGTAGTCGATATTTTTTTATCGCCTTTTCTTTAACTGATGTCGATTTATTGTAATATAAAGCACCTTTTAAATTGTCCCATTTGTTCTGAAGATATGAATTTGCCGCGATATATTCTGCATCTGTATTGGCTAGTACACTGTTAAAAATTCTGTGCTTGGTTTCATCATGATATTGGTTCCTAGTAGCTGCAACGGCTGTGTGGTGAAATGTTTCAACTTTTTTTCGGTGTTTGGTTGAACCATTTTTCTGGATTTGAAAACAAAAACCTGAGAAATGGTTCAACCGAATACCAAAAATATGGTTTAACGTTTCACCACTCAGCCGTTGCAGCTACTAGGAACCAATATCATGGTGAAATCAAGCACAAATTTTTTAACAGTGTACTACAAAAGGGAATTTTTACGCCCGCCTATTACCTGATGGGCATTCATGAGGTTGTTAATGAACGGCAGTTGTCTGACCTTACTCTTATGTTCCATAAACCTGAAATTCTATTTCTGTTTAAAAGCCGGGTTGCTAAAACCTTAAAATGATCTATCTTTCCAGGTAATCTTGATAAAAATACCGCCAAAGCATCTGACGATGAGATTCTTAGGATTCGGAGATGGTTTAGTGACTTTCACATTCACATGGTCTTGGGGATTCAGAACTATAACTATTCTTTCCTTATTGATGTGCCTTAAATGTGCTCAGCAGAAATTGTAAAATAAATTTAAACTGTAACGTTTAATTTTTTTTATAACTGAAAACTTTCTAGTTCACTTCAAAATATTTACTTCATATCTATACTCAACGAATGCATGCACTTCGTTAATTAATTAAGTTAACTGATACATCATATTTTTTTGTGATGTTAAATGCATAATTTTTAAAAAGAATAACCTAGGTCTAAATAGCCTGTCATAAAAATATTCTTAACATGTCTTATAAATTGTTTAAGCCGCTTAGTAAAAAATTAAGTTTTATAAAATAAATGAAGTTATAAAAAAATGAATGGAATTTAACCAAATTTATCGTACACTGGGGCAGATTTTTCCCCAAGTGATTTTATTGCCATTTCACTTCCCTGATATCAAAGGTTAAGATACACCATATGCAAGTTAAACGATTACTATACCTAATCTTTTTGTATTTATAAAAGAATATGACTTCACAAATGTTTTAAATAATCTATTGTCTTCTCACTATGGGAAATAAAATGTTGAAAGTAATGATTAGCAAAATAATAATCACAGTATTAATTCATTAACGGAGGAGGGTAAGATAATTTAACACTTCTAAACTAAGCTTTCTGCTTAAATTTATCAAAGTAAAAATAATATAAGACAGATGAAGACCATTGTCCTGGACAATTTATAAAGGACATATTAAGGTGCACGAAAAACCAATTGAAAACAAACAAACTAAAATTTAAAATTTGTTTTCGCAAATTGAAGTGTTATTGGTGTTTAAAAAGTCGTCGTTAATGGATTAATAGACTAATAATGATCATGAAGAAAATGTAGCAGACTATTTTAGACCATTATATATTTTTTAAAAGGTAAAATATTTACAAAGCATCACTTCATACAGGAGACGTGAATCAATTTTAAGGGGGAATGAGCGCGCTGGACCGGGGGTCTCCAAAGCAAAGTGCATCAGTGTTAACCCTATGGAGAAGAAAATATTTTCTCTGCCACATTTCTCCGGCTGTATTGAATATTTTTACAAGCGGATTTTTTTATGTGATAAATGTTGCTGACTTACAGGTCCTGACCTTCCCACTTTTTGAAATCGGTTCGAATATTTTTTAAAATTTTCAATAAATAATTTTACACAATATATTCGAAGCAATTTCAAAAAGTGGGAAGATAGAGACCTGTAAGTTATCTACTTTTATTAAAAAAAAAAAACGTTTGTTTTGTTGACTTTTTGAAATGGGTTCGAATATTTTTTAAAATTTTCAATAAATAATTTTACACAATATATTCGGAGCAATTACAAAATGTGGGAAGATAGAGACCTGTAAGTTATCTACTTTTATTAAAAAAAAAACGTACAATACAGCCGGAGAAATGTGGCATAGAAAAAGTTTTTTCGCCAATGGATTAACACTGGAGCACTTGAGTTTGGAGACCCGCGGTCCAGCGCGCCCATTCCCCCTTAATAGAAACTCATACACTTTGCAAAAGTCATATCTTTCTGTAAAAGGTGTAAAATACCAGTTATTCTATTAAAGGCGGAGAATTCGAGTTAAGGGCAAATGAGCCCGACTGACTGCGGGTCTCCAAACCAAAGTGCCTTTGTGCCAATCCAATGGAAAAATAATATTTTCCCGCTGATTGAAATTGGAAAAGTGGGATTTAAAGGGGTAGAGACTTGTACGTCAGTTTCATTTATTGTATAAAAACACTGTTTTGTAAATATTCAATACAGCCGGAGAAATGTGGCTTAGAAAATGTTTTTTTTTTTTTTTACTTTGGATTAACACAGAGGCACTTCGGTTTGGAGACCCGCGGTCAGTCGGGCTCATTCACCCTTAATAATGAGTTTTTGTTTCTTGAAGGAAAGACACAGGAATTCCGTAACGAGTGTTCAGTCAATAACTATAATAGTTAATAAAAACTCGAAGGTTGCGCCTTCAACAACGCTTACTTTATTGTGAAGGTTATAAAGATGCGGAGATTTGGCATATGTGGTTCTGTTTAGAGTTGAGCGCTGCTGCGGTTCAATTTACTACCCGAGACTATCCAATGAACAACGTAGGCTCTGCATGAAAAGTTTTATTTAAAAAACTTTTTTTAATATATAGAGAGATAATAGAGGGGGAGGTATAGATAAAGGCCGGGATAAAATTCGTAGATTATTTTAAAGACAATTTTTTTTATAAAGATTTGCAATATATCTAGAAAGTTAAAAAGCACAGGATGTGCACATCAAGTATCTTCAGTTTACGGAGTATTTTTTTTTACTATTTTTGAAAAAAATAATTCCAATGGCTCCCGCTTCAACGAATAATTTTACACAAAATATTCGAACCCAGAACAGATTATGCTAGAATCACTTAAGAGGAACCTTGCCATTTGCCATCCGAGTATTACACTGTAAAAAATATTAGGAACGTTAATTTTTCGGCAACAGAGCTTCCCAATTTTTACCAGTAATGTTCCAAAAATATATTTGTAACTTTTCCTAAAAATTTAAAAGTATTTCCACATAAAGCCAGTAACTTTCCTGGAAATATCAAAAGTCTATTTATGGAAATACTATTCTAGAGCCACTATTCTTTTTACTTCTTTCTCAACTAAGTGCTGCTTGGAGCGGTATCTGCTGGATTCGATCCACCAAACTTTGGATCCATTAGTTAAAGAACTTCATAACTGCGCACCACGATTAGTTAGACATGGTTGCGTGTTGACAACGATGCATTACATTTAATTGTCCAAAAGGATGTATGTTACTTGAAAATCCAAAAAAAAAAAAAACCGATGTAAAAAGCCAGTAACGTTTGTCACATATAAGAGCAATTTTACGAATTTTTCTAGAGTGTTATTAGTTCTTGTACTTCTGTACTATCTCTAAATTCTGAGGATAATTTACATTTTTTTCATTTTACTCTCAACGTCCTTTTTTTCTTATTTCCCCGTTGTAATTAATTCGCCCAAAAGTACCAAAGTGACAATTATTCCCGTAAAGAGTGGGTTATAGTGTTCATAAGGGCAAAAAGTGATCAGGAGACCGAGTTCTTACAAAAATGCTATTTTAAGGAATTGGTAATTTATTACATAGATTGTAAGACACACAATTAAAATAAATAGCCTTAAAAATGTACACCGAAAACAAAATGTCACATCTTGAAGATAATGTATTTACGGGTTAAATTGTTAACTGGTTAATTTTTGTTTTTAGTATATTACCCACATTGCAATAATCTAGTGTAACGTTACTCCATAAATTTGTTATAAGGAGGTAAAGCTGGAGCCTTTGCCACCAGTTTTATGGACGTTACACAAAATTTATTAAAGTTAAATTATAAACTTTACACAATTTTTTTACAATGCAAGAATAAAAGCAACACAAATATCATCAATTCGCCATCACTTCAAACAATAAAAAAGTGTGGGAGAAAAATAAATTAAGTATTGTTAAGAATCTGAAGTCACACATGGAATTTCAAGTTTTGCTATGGCATTTATAAAAGTTCCTGCTTAAAACTGAGGTAACAAACTTTTCTTAAGCTGTAAATGAGCCATACAAAAGTTCGCAAGCAAATTTAATTTTTGAGTTGTTTATTCTACTTTAACCTCCATTATAAACATAATATATAAAACTTTTGAAAACTGATGAATGACAAATCTACCATAAGCTCAATATGTAATGAACTATAAAATATATTATTGTCGGATAATAATCAGTTCTTGTCGCTGATATTTCTCTTAAGATTTTCTGTTTTCCTTGAAAACCTCATGAAAATGTCTGATCATTAACATGCTGTATACAAACTTGAGTAAATAAAGTTGATTTAAAAAGTATTAGGAGTATTTATATTAAATATTAATTTACTACGTATACGTAGAATTTTTTTACATTGCCTTTTTTTAAGCTACCATTTGTTTTTATCACATGTTTATATAGGACTCCCATCCTTCAGTAATGAGACAAATTAGAGTTTAAAGTCTTATAACAAAACCTAGACATCGACATAATTCCAAATCCAGCAAGTTTCCTGCCCTATGAGAGCGAAACCTCATTGTTCTTGGCGATATTAAGCAGTAGAATGAGAAATATTGCCTTCTTTCTTGCAACCTTCATGCAATTTATCATTCCCAATTATAGCAAGAAAAATACGAAAACGGTGGTAATGAAAATTGAACCGGTTCTACCTTGATGCCACTGGCTCTAGGGAAACACCATGAAACCCAACAACTTTTTCCACTCTTCAAGCTGGTCCTGACAAGGTAAGTAATTGCGCTTTCCCATTTCTTAAATGAACATCATTTGTTGTTCTTCAATGAGGATGATGCTTTGTAGAATCCAAACGTTGCGTAAAGAGTTTTTGCGCAGACGAAAAATTTTTGTAAACTTTTAACAATTAACGATTGTTTAGACATACTTCAAAGGTTACTTTTTCTTATGGTTTTACTATTTAGGTCTGAAGCCCACACTGAATTTGTCATAATTTTTTAATTTTCACGTTGTTTTAGTTATCAAGTTTTTGTTTTAAGTTTACACATCGACAGAATTAAAGGAGAAACCATCTGTATTGTTTGTATGACGAAATAGCATTTTTACCGATTAAATTTTGCATTGTTTTAATAATATTTTTCGTATCATTAAATTTTAATTTCCTTTTTCTAAGAATGTATCGATAAAACAAAGTTTTTTTCTTAAAAAGATCTTATACTCTTAAATTAAACTAAACACAAAATATTTAATCGCAACTCATCATTGCTTCTAATAATATAAATTTGAACGAAAATACACATTAAATAATATGTTTGCAGGGCTGTTTCTTGAGCTATAAAATATATTTAAAGACATTCACAAATAACATTAAACTTCATTTTTTTAAAAAGTATAGTTCTGAAGAAGCAATTTAGTATATAGGAAACCAAAAACTTTCTAAACGAAATTACGATCGCCGAAATTGGTTTAGTAATTTAGAAAAAGCGACTGGCTAGAACAATTTCCATACTGATTAAGTATATCAATCTGAGCATTAGTGTATATTTATTAAGCAATTAATTACTTCATATTATTTAAACGCTTATCTTTAGATCCATCAGTATGCCAAATGGCTTTTGGTCAACGTAGTCATAAGCCTGATTAACAAAATGTTAAGTTGGTGTATAACTTTTAATACATATAAAAGTTATTGGGGGAAAATATACAAAAACATAATCATTAAATGTACCGTATAAAAAGTTTTCACTGCAAAAAAAATTTCTAAAACCATAGTAGCAAAGTAATCTAAACACTCGTACTGGTGACTAGTGAACTAACTTAAAACTACCGGATAGCTTATCTAATATTTCGCTTACTCATCTGCCGCCAGCCAAGCGAACTACCGTATGGTTGGTTGGTGGGTACACATATATATTCCGGTTTGTGTGCTTGATCAGAGACCCGCTTATAAACCTTCGTCAAGAAAGACAGATACAGAGCGATTTTTTTTTTACTGACACAGAGTGAGAAAGTACACCCATGACGAAAGCGGGAATCGAACCCGCACCCGGTACAGTGTGCAGACTGTTAGCGTAGGTATAGCTATCTAAACCTTAATATATACAGGGTGGCCCAAAAGTAGCCTAACAGTTAGTTAGGTATACAGTTACCAAGAAGTTATTTCTTGGTATTCTTTCACAAATTGAAAACGACTTATACACAGCGATATTTTCAAGAAAAAAAGAAAGTTCCCATTTAATTTTCTCTTAAAGAGATGATGTTTCGGATGGAGATTCTTCTCAAATTGGTTAAAAGTCCTTGCCGACCCAGGATTGATCCTCAGGGTACTGTATTAGTTCCTGTGAGGATTTATATAATCTTACCTGATTGCTCTCTAAACACTGTAAACAATTAATTCAATAAATTGTGCAATTGAAGATGTTTTTAAAGCATGACTTATTTTACCCCACTACTGACCTATTTTACCCCACCCCATGGGGTAAAATAGGTCAAAAACATCCCTTTTTCAAACGTATTTATCAATATCAAACACTTTTTTTTCAGGGAAATTTTGCTTTAAATGTTATAAGAAAAGTTCATTTGCATATCCTAAATATTTTTTACACCGGTTGAAATGATATTTTTATTGCTTTGGAGGTGCGAATGCAAAATATGGTGTTTTCTTTACCTATTTTGCTTCACCTGACCCTACCAATGTGTTTCCATTTAAACATTAAAGACCCATTTGAGGGTATCATCAACAATTTTCTTACCAAACAAGCACGTTAAGGATTCAAAATACGTTTTTCTTGTAGCTAAATTTGTACTGCATAAATTGTCCAGTACTATGGTCTTCATTTGTCTGATATTTTGTTTGCTTAATTGAGGTAAAGCACAAAGCTTATTTTCGCCTGAAAAATTTTCTTGCTAATCGTCGTTAATGTATTAAAACAAGTTTTGCAAATTTAATCTCACAACACGATGAAAGATACTTCTTACAATGTATGTGTGGCCCCACTGTATCTTCATTTGTATTCTTTGATGATTTGACTCACATTAAGCGCTATTTCTGGGTCACGCTCTTGTTTATAAACTATATCATACTATTTAACATATCAAGTCAGACTAGTTTCTTTTTATTTATTGCTTTTTATTATTAAAACTGTAAGTTGTGCAAATCATATTTAACTCTTGAACTACAAACCGAATATATATATACCCCAGGTAGGTTTCCATTTCTAGGAATAAGATGATCAGTGACTACTATTATAAACTACTATTTCAATAAATTTTTCACAAACTAAACTTTAAATAAATTGAATTTACTCCACATAAAATTCTCTCCGGCAAGAAAAAAAAACAAATTCATAAGTCAAATTGCTGCTTTCAAAACGATGATGCAAGCAAATACGAGTTAATACTTCTAGGATTTAATATTTACCCCGGTTTGTATTTGTAATGTTTTAAGGTATTTTTAGAGTTAAGTAGACTAAATCCGTCAAAATATCACTAAAAGCTTTAAGATCGAATGTTCTGAACTTGATAATACGTAGCCTTAACCATCATATAATCGCTATTACATCCTCCTAAGACCCCAGCAAAATCCTACAAAATCTTACAAGAATAAGACATATATATTTTACATAAATATATTTTTCAACAAATATATATTGAAGGGTACGTTTTGAACGTTATTTTTAAACAAAAAAAATATATGCAATATTTGCTGATGGGCACGTCAAATTCTCGAAATTTGGGCTCTTAAGCTCTAAAAATTCACAATTTGTGGTGATTATGAAAATGCAAAAAACAAGCTGTAACGGGGGGGGGGGGGGGGGGGGAGGGTAGGTACATATATACATATACATTCCGGCTTGTGTGCTTGATCAGAGACCCGAAGCTGTAACAGTTTGATGTTATTAATAAATCATTCTAACATTATATTTTAAAAAAATGTGTAATATTTACTCTTAAGCTATAAAAATAGAAAATTTTTAGTACTATGAATACAAAAAACAAGCTGTATCAGTTTGATATAATTAATAGTTCATTCTAACATTCTGACTGTGAAAAGTTGGCTTCAGTTTAATACAAAAATTATCTTATATATAAATTAAAGTCCCATTTTTTCGTTGTGACAGCATCACGCCTGAACAGCTGGACCGATTTCACTAATTCTTTGTTGTGTTTGTTATTGTCAGGAAAAGGTTCTTAATGAATGAGTTATTCGAAATTCGAACCCGAACGGGTGTAGGAGTGCAAAACGTGAGCCGATTTCTCCATAGGAATAGCATTGTAAGATTAGAATTTATACTTTTTATTTCAATTTAAAAGAAATTTCAGCACGTTCAACGCGAACGAAAATTAAGTATAAGCACGTCAGAGTACGTGAGTTTAATTTGTAGGATTTTTATTTGAATATCATTATTTTATTTATTGAAATGAAATCTTTTGATTTTTTTGTTTCCGAATTTAATTTAATTGATGTTTATAAATGGTAAGAAGTGAAAACATTGCTACAATGTACCGGGTGGCCCAGCGGGTAGTGTTTGAAACAAATGAAAAAATAAAAACAAATAAGAGACATGAGAAAAATTTAATGACGTTTATTGAATGGACATATTGGGCAATTAATGATAAGAAGGTTCGAAGTGCCCGCCATCTTTAACAAGGACAGCAGTTAGGCGGTTCTCAAATCCAACCATACTCCATACTCCTTACCCATACCTTCCTTCTTCCGCCATACTCCTGCCATACTCCTTTTGTTTGGCCAATTCTTTTTGTGGAACTTCTCACAAAAGCTAAAAAAAAGCTTCCCACAAAAAGAATTGGTCAAACAAAAGGAGTATGGAGGAAGGAGGAAGGTATTTGTAAGGAGTATGGAGTATGGTTGCATTCAAGAACCGCCTAACTGCTGTCCTTGTTAAAGATGGCGAGCACTTCGAACCTCTTTATCATAAATTGCCCAATATGTCCTTTCAATAACCGTCATTAAATTCTTTTCATGTCTCTTATTTGTTTTTATTTTTTCATTTGTTTCAAACACTACCCGCTGGGCCACCCGATATCATGGCAGTAAAGGCGATTACTATTCTAGATATGATGAATACTTCTAAGAAATGGTAATTCCCTCTACGTATAGCGTAAAAACTTTATGTTTATGAAACTGTCAATTTGGTACAGCTATGATATGGCCATGGCCAATTGAATGTTGGCATTGGCGGCTTTTGGCGAAGTTAAAAATTTAGCGTAGGGTAGCTATTCCCATCCAGTTGTATGGGTTAGGGTTAGTTTGAATTATCGTCGCACTAGAGCTATACAAGAGAGATATTGGCCACGGGCGTCTTTATTTAGAACCACAGTCATGTGACGAGCCAACACCTGATTAGGCACCCAATGCAACTTTTACATCGTACGCAGCGTCGGGACTTTGAAAAATATTTAACGTGCACTCCCACCACATGGGGTATTATTCTTTGGACATTTTTGGCTGCATTTGCCAAGGATCGATGAATTTTTCGATCAACCTTCAATTAGAATTCAATATTCATAGTAAATACAAGACAACGTCTGTCGGGTCAGCTAGTACAGTAATAATTACTTTAAGCTATATAACTTAGTTTTTTTATACTTTTTATTTTCGACAAAGAAAAATAAACTTCATTTTTTTATAGTTATAAAATTTGGTGAAAGGAAAACAGCTTAACAATATGAATATACATTTAACGTTGAAAGGGTAAAAATTCTCAATAATAAAATTATAATATGAATTTTTTAAAATCAAGTAGAGTAGTAATTTTAAGAGAATTTGAAGATCGGAATAATTTGTTGCTGTATATTGACACACTGCAGGAGCGTTTGACATTATCTCTTACACGATTAAAAACCCCAGGTAAAAACGTAAGTACGGTTTTCGCTGCCGTCGTAGGTTAAAGATCCAATCGTCATAGTTGACAATACGACTTTGTTTTTTTTCTTAATTTTTTAAATCTGTCTTCTGGGGTACTCTAATTTATACGTATACGTTTCTTTATTCGTTATTAAATCACATTTTCAGTTAATCCCTAACCTACACTGTAAAAAGTATGTTGTTTTTACAGAAAAAACCGTCAGCTGGTGTGGCAGAAAAATACCGCAAAATTTTCAGAGGTAATCTGCTTATTTTCTACAAACAATTTGCATTTTTAAAGCAAAAATTGTTTTTTTGACAGTCAAATTCCACCCCTAATCGTCCCAGTTATATCTGATCCCAAAACTACGGATAATTAATAAGCCGTCGGACCGGATGCGAACCACGGACCTTTAGATCATCAGTCCAACTTCCTCCCAACTCAGTTGTTTAGGCAAACTGCCTGCTTCTCCAGTTGAAGTCCAGGACACTACTTGGTTAAAAAGAAAAAAAACTGTTTTTTTAATTGAAACAGCTTATTTTCACAGAAAAATTGTTTTTTTTTTAAAATTAAAACAGCTTATTTTCACAGAAAAAAAACTGTTAAAAGAATTAACAGTATTTTCTGTACATTTATATTTTTTTTGCAAAATTAACTTATTTTTACAGTGCTGATTAAAACTTTAAACTGCAGTTTTTGCCTTTTTAGCTTCCACACTACGTTTATAACGTAAAAAGTGTAAGGCATTATAATCGTTCAGTCCGTCTGTCTGTCCGTCTGTCCGTGACCCACTTTCATAGCCCAAACTACAAATGCTACGGACAAGTGTGATACGTCAAAAAAATTCAGCGCATCGAAATTAGAATACATTGAAAATTTCAGAAAAGAATTCGAAGTACTTCAATTATTTAAAAAACTGCAAAATTTAATGCTCATTTAAAAAGCATAGAAAGCCATTTTTATTAGAATTGAATCACCATTGCCATTCGCAACAATCACTCGAGAAACTTTAATTCTTTTATACAATAAATAAAAATAATTTTATTTTTGCGACATCGATCAGTTTGAAATGACGTCAAATATATTTCACTACAAGATTCTTTGTATGTGTTGACATGAAATACTTTCATTCTATTTAAAAGCGAGGAATATTACATATTTATTCTTTGAAATATAAATTAATTTTTGTAAACGATAAGTAATAATTATTGAACTTTCGAAATAAAATAAAAGAAACCAGCCAAATTTAGCATGTAAATGTTTAATATAGAATTAATGCTGTGTTTGGCGCCTTTTTACCTGTTAAATACAACTGTTGTGTGGAAGCGGGTTAAGTGAGAGATTCTGTTACAAACCTACTTTTTTTAAAAAATGTTGAAGCAAAATTCGAGATAAATACATACAATGAGGGAAATAGTTCATTTTGAATTAATTTCGATACACTCCCTTAATATAATTTTTTTTTCGGACAGCAATTTTTTTTTCGAATAAACAAAATTCTTTTCAGTAACTTTGTATTGCTAAATTCTTCGTTATTTCTATAATGTTATTTTCATATTTCTGATTTAGGATTTCGATTCTTGTTTGCCTTGCTCTTGGTCGAATAAGATGGTTTAATGAGACACTTCGAATTTGTTACAAAAGTTATTTGTGACATTTTAATTGTTGAGTATTTTTTGGTGCTTGATAGGGGGTTGGGAGATAAAAAGAGGTTAATTAAAGAAAACACAACAAATATCATTAATTTTATTTGTATTTAGTTATAAGGCATTTTTTCCACATATAGTTACAACAATTATAGAGACGTATATAACAATGCTGGGTAAACTTGAATTAGTAACAATGAACTGCTTACGGGCTTTTCTTTATTACTGTAAAAAATATTTGTCTGACATATTAATTGTTTTGTTTTAATCTATATACGTACCTTATTTGTTTCAAACAACCTTTCTTGGTTGAACTTCAATCAGTAAAAAGAGCATATAATTGGGATTAACAACAAATTCTATTTAAACGAAAGTATTCAAAATTTACTAACTTGATTCATGTTCGAGTAACATACGACGCCCGTCGCCAATAGCCCTCGTGTAGCTCTAGTGCGACGATAATTCAAACTAAACTAAACCATGTTCGAGTAATTTAATTATAAAATTATTATAATTTTTCGTAATTAAAAAATTGGAAGTGGGGTAAAAAATACAAAAGGTTTGACTTGACTTACTACAACTGCCGAAGGAGAACTTATTTTACAGACTTTTCCTTTAAGAGGGATGGCCAGTCCCGTAGATCCAATGCATTAGTTTTGAAATCAAAAAAGCGAACGTATTGCTTTAACATATAAGCATTTCTTCACCGGGTATAATAATCGCCACAGCATCAAAATAAAACAAATTTGAACTGAAATTATCAAATGGTTATTTAATTATTTGATTTTTTTAAGTTTTATAATTACTCCGAAATTTCCGTTCGAAGCTATCATTCAATTCCCCTTTATGATTTTCTATAATGGCTGAATCAGATAACTGCTAAATGTTGATATAGTGCCTAAAATGGTTATACATATTGACAATTTCCAGTAGATAATATTCATTCATTTGAGCATTTATTTATGTAAATATTTTCTTAAAAATATCAATCTTTTCATAGCCGGCATCATTTCTTTTTGGGACATCCGCTAATGGAATGACGAAGTTTTTTGTAACTGTGTGTCGTGGCTGTTAAAAACTTTAAGGGGACCATTTTTTTTTATTTATTGAGATTTTAAATTGATTTCAAAGAACTGTTATTCAGTATCAATATCTCTGTATTTTTTTATAACGTTCACGGAGTAATGGAGTAGTAAATGGAAGGGATTTCTGTGAATGGATTTCTTTTTAGGCTAGTAACTCATATTGATAGCGGGCTCCTTGTGAATATACCGGGTCTTATTCATACATGACGCATGGTGTTAACCTTTAAGGAGCACTTTCCAGTTTTCTTTATCTTATATGACTTCCTTATAGACTTAGTGGACTAAAACATACATTTGTAATTCTGTCTTCTGACTAAATTACACATAATTACCAAAGAAGAACATTGAAGCTATGTTACACGTAAAATGTCGCAGGAGAACAATTGCCTTGTAGGTTTGAAAATTGCAATTTTTAAAAACATTAAAAAAAATATTAAACTGGCAACCGGACTAATATTAGTTTTTAAAAAGAAGTACCTACTCACCCAAGGAAGCAAAAGACTAATCAAGATTTTCTTCCGTAAATTTATGAAATATCATGAATGTGAAAATGTTGGCTAACGGTTTCGAAAAGTATAGAAAATATGAAGGGTCTAGTTGCAAAACTTACATAATTCTCCAAGGTATTACTAAGATATTGGGTCCGGCTGGTTCATTGGTGACTTTGTCCAACTGAATTTACGATTACCAAAAGTCGCCAATGAAAGGACCGGAACCTATATATTAGTATTATTTCGGAGAATGTGATTTTTGCAACTAGACCTTTCATATGTTGCTAAAATTTCGTACTTATTTTATAATTAGTCAACTTTTGACCCAAATGTTGAAATTTTGACCGAAACTCTGGTCAACTTTTTGATCCATATATCTCATAACGTAGACTTTTAGATAAATATAAATTATGGTTTGGCATAATATGTTTCCAATAATTTTTAAAATTATAATCATTAAGGTTTTTGTTTACTAGTGCAATACAGTTTGTAAAGTTAGCCCTATAAAAATAAAAACGTGCTCAAGCTTCAACTTCTAAAGTTTATTAGTAAAATACTTTTTAAGAATTTTAACGATTTTCCTCCTAAAATAATATTCAATCTATTTTGAACGCAACAAGTTACATAATATTTTAATTTACTTCTTAAAAATAGTTTTTAAGGGTTTTTTTTTAACAAAATGTAATATAACATGAAATTATAACTTTTTTTAAAAATTTTAATATTTTTTATAGGAGAGTGGGAAGATGGAGATCTACATGCGAAATATTGTTCTTTGCTTGTTCTTCATTTCTGCTTCTGGAAATATACGAAATAGTTTTGTTACTGAAGATGTTCGTTCCATAATCCAATCAAGTAACGATTTTGGATTTAAACTACTTCACACTTACTCGCATTCAAAGAATGTATTTTTATCACCAATAAGTATTTCTATGACTATGGGACTTGTCTATTCGGGAGCAAATAATCTCACAGCAGATGAAATACAAAAAACAATGGGCTTTCCATCACAAGTTAATCATGCATTTAAGAATATTTTGAATTCCGTAAAGCCGTCCGAAGGAAAAATGAGCCAGCCGTACCAATTAGAGATGGCGAATGCTATGCTTGTAGAGAGCACCTTTAACATTATAAATTCCTATAAAGTACAAAGTAAAGAGTATTTTGACGCAGCAGTAGAAAGCGTGAGTTTTTCTTTACATCCCGAAGCGGCGGTAGAGTCTGTAAATGGTTGGGTAGCATGGAAAACGAAAAACAACATAGCAAAGGTATTGCAGGAGCCACTTGACTCATTGACGAAACTGTTCTTGATGAACGTCGTCTACTTCAAAGGAACTTGGAAAACAAAATTTGACCAAAGATTAACCATGCCCGACACCTTTTACAACGAAGGCCGCATACCGAAAACAGTCCCCATGATGAGGCAGAAACGAAAACTACGATACGGATTCGATCGCAAAATTCAAGGCCAGGTCCTTGAGCTACCCTTTTCCGGAGACCGAATCCAGATGCTGATTATCTTACCAGAAAAACGAAACGGTTTGGCAGATATGGAATCCATGCTATCCAACGAAGTGCTGGAACAACTGCCGAACGTTCTTCGCGAAGTTTCTGTCCAAGTCACTCTGCCAAGGTTCAGCCTAGAAGAAGAATACGACCTCATTCCTTTCTTCAGACAGCAAGGCATCCGAAATCTGTTCAATGCTGCTGTAGCCGACATCAGTGGCATCAGCCCAACCAGAGGTCTTCATGTCACAAAGGTGATTCACAAGTGCGCTGTGCATGTAAATGAAGAAGGTGGTGAGGCTGCTGCTGTGACTGGTGTATCTGCTGGTGTAAGGACTGGTGGTCCATTGGTACCACTTTTTACGGCGGACCACCCCTTTTTGTTTTTTATTCAGGACAAGCAACTAAATGCGACACTGTTCATGGGAAGAGTAACAAGCTTGTAGATACGTTCAAAACATATAAGATTATTTATATTTAGCATATTATAAGTATCTGAAGTCTTAATGGCAGGAACATCATCTAAATTCAAATATTTTTTTCCCGAAATTAATATTTTTTAAATGTTTTCAAGAATTCATTGAAAAATTTCAAGTTTATAATTGAATTTATTTAATTGAGTTATTTATTTCTACGACTTTTAAAATAAATAACTCCACTAATATAACTTTTTCCAAAGTCTTAATATGAAAAAAATATATACACAATAAAAGGATAAATATGAGCTCACGGATTTTTAAGGATTAAATTCTGTTCCATTTATTTATGTTCCTGTGCCACCTTGTATTATTTGTAGAAGAATGATCATTGTTATAAAAGTGTTAAGTGTTAAAAATTCACAAATTTGCTGATCCTTAAAGATTAAATTTTAAGTGAAGTAAAATTTCAATCTTAATGCAAATTTTAAAGTGGAACTCGTTAAAAAAAAATTGGCAGCGAATTTTAAGGTTTTTAAAAAATGAAAACTAGAGTATGACATTTTAAAATATATTTCAAAATTATGTACTTACTAAATGGTGAATTATGTTAGAACAATCTTTTGAATGTGTTTGGAAAACAGAAACAATTAAAATTATAAAATTAAATTAAAAAACTTTTGATAATGGTAGATTCATTTGGATGAAGGCGCCAATGAACGGACTGGGCTTTATATCTTAGTTATGCTTTGGAGAATATGAGTTTTGCAACTACAATCTTTAAATGTCCTCTGCTATGTCTTTGGATATTGTCGTTTTTACTGAGGACTATAGATATAAAAAATATATAACATTTCTTTATTTTTTAATTGCATATCAATTAATATTGTAAAACAAAAACATTTTTATTATAGTAAAGTTAAGCACTTAGCTGTTAAAAACTGGTTAGCATCAAACTGTTAAGCTGAAAAACAGATTTTAAAAAGTGGTACATAATTTGGTAGAAGTGTTTTATCAATTTTTAATGTGTAATATTAAAGCATAGTAGGTACTTCATTTTTATGCTGTTGACCGGCAATCATATTGAGTTATTTGATGAAATCATTAAATGTCTATATATTAATTCCTATTTAATTTTGTTATTTATAGAAAATATTAAAAATATATTGTACATGAAAAATAAAATTGAATCTGTATGAATGTATGTACTTTGTATTTTTATTTACCATATCAAACATGCATTTAAGTATCTTCAAAAATAAATTTATGTAATTTAACTCTAGTTAATTGTCTTAATTTTAGCCTTAGTTAGTAGAGTAACTAATTTCCTTTGAACAATAATGAATCTAAAGCGAGATTATAATAATTTTGCTTAAAATTCTGAAAAAATTAATAAAATCAATTCATTTTCATAATACTAATTTCATAGGTATTCCACTGAAGGTCTAGAAAATAGTAATAGAACATAATCGTTTCTCGAAGTTTTACATACACTAGAGGGTCATCTTTTTGCTTTTTTCATGTAAACTATTCGAATCTATGCATTTTTTTTTATTATTTTACCTATTTAGTCCAGCATACCATTTTTATAAACAGGATTAGACTTTTTTTTTTACCTTACTTAACTGATAAAATTAAGCTTAAAAATATGTACTAACAATTTAATCAGCAATATAGTTGAGGAACTTTTGAGCTGTATTTATTTGTAATGTACCTAGAGAGTAATCTATTGTCATTACTTACTTTATTTTCCGGAAAAAATTTAGTTTGACTTAGTTACTCAAAAAGAGAGAAAATCTAAGTTTTTTTATTTAGATTTCTGCTGACTTGACACCCTTTTTTTTTTACCAATAAACTATTCCTATATTTCTGACGTGGGCAGGTAAACTGCAGTTACTAGCCTAGACCATTATCGCATTACTATAGCCCATAGTAAAACATTGGGAACGACTAATTATTTTAAAGCAAAAATGGTCTAATCCACTGTTTGTAGTGGTCACTGCAGGTTTCCCGCCCACGGCAGATTTCCGAGCATTATGAACTTTTATTTAAAAATTAGCTTCTGCTTATATATATAGCCGAGGGTGACTTCACAGCAAGCTACATGTAGCACTGCTAATGTGACTACCTTGATACTAATTTTAGTAACCCTCGCTTTACGGTCGATCCCGGTAACGTTCCCTTACTTACGGTTCCGGATGATTGTAGTGGCAATGGTAAGTGAATTAGATCTTTCACATGTGTGCAGAAGCGATAATGGTACTTACGATTTTACCCTTGGTTTTTGCGCTAGCAGTCTGCGCGCTGTAACGGGTGCGGGTTCGATTCCCGCCTTCGCCCTGGGTGTATATTCCTTTCTCTGTGACAGTAAAAAATTATTTCTGTGTCTGTCTTACTTGACAAAGGCTTCATAAGCGGGTCTCTGATCAAGCACACAAGCCGGAATATATGTACCTACCCCTACCCCTTGGTTCCCAATGAAGGGTGAATAAGTCCGATTGACCGTGGGTCTCCAAACAAAAGTGCCTTTGTGTTAATCCAATGGGAAAATATTATTGTCTAAGCCACATTTCTCCGGCTGTATTGAATATTTTTACAGAGAATAAATTAAGATCACTTACAGGTCTCTATACAACCACTTTTTGAAATTTCTTCGAATATTTTGTGTAAAATTATTTATTGAAAATTAAAAAAATATTCGAAACAATTGAACAAAAAGTGGGATTGTCAGGACCTGTAAGTCAGCTACATTTATCACATAAAAAAAAAAAAACGTTTGTAAAAATATTCAATACAGCCGGAGAAATGTGGCTTAGAAAATATTTTTTCCTCCATTGGATTAACCCTGAGGCACTTTGGTTTGGAGACCCGCGGTCCAGGGGGCTCATTCGCCCTTAAGTTGAAACAGTGTTGTACTTTAGTGGGTTTGCCTTCAAATTTTTCTCGCTCCAAATTTACTATTTGATTGAAAACCACAGGTAAAACCACAAGTACGGATTTAGCTAGCGTCGCATGTGAAAGATCCAGCTGACTTACCATTGCAACTGCGATCATCCGGCAGTGTATGTAAGGGGACATTACCGGAACCGAATCGTGTGAAACGGGCTTATTGTATTTTGTAGAAAACTGACCCTATTTCCTTCCATTGAGTAAACGTAACATATGCGCGTCTTTTTAACGTACGGTGTGATATAAATGAATAGTTTTGGACTTCCTTGTGTGCTTATCAATGGTTTATATGTTATTTTTCTTCTAAGATTAAACTGATCTTTTGAGTTCAACTTTTTGTATTTCTATTTCACTGTTAAAAATTTCATAATTGGTTTCACCAAAAAAGTAATTCCTAGTAGCTGTGCGGTGAAACGTTACACTATTTTTTTGGTTTTGGTGGAATTATTTAGTAGAATAGTTCAACCGAATTCTAAATTATGGTGAAACATTTCACCACTCAGCTGTCGCAGCTACTAGAAATATTTTTTGAGCGAAACCTAGCACGTAATTTTTTACTGTGTAGTATAGGTCTGAGACTTATTGATATAGCAGCAAAGGATTCTTTGTAGATAAGTGTTTTATAGTTTTATATCTGTAAAGAATCGAAATGTGTGGTTTTAATTAAAAACAAATTGAGTTTTACAAATATATAATATCTTTTATAGTAATATAGTTTGTGTGCGATTTTTAATTTTGTTTTTCGCAGGATAAGTT
Organism: Oedothorax gibbosus; assembly: GCA_019343175.1. NCBI lineage: Eukaryota > Metazoa > Arthropoda > Arachnida > Araneae > Linyphiidae > Oedothorax > Oedothorax gibbosus. The sequence continues at coordinate 180,875 of JAFNEN010000492.1, forward strand.
AACATTAGTTTTCTTTCTTTTTTTAAAGATAAGAATAATAGAATTAAAAGAAAACAAATATATCAATTTAAATGATGATGAATGTGCATGATGAAGGAAATGTAATTCCGGTAATGAATGAAATGTGCAATTTTCACCAAATTAACTATTTGTGCCAATAAGTACGCTGTTTTCTTCACTCTCAAGAAATAATTTGTTTAACTAAAAAAATCAAAGATAATAACTAGATAAAAATGTTCATAGCGATATCGAAAATACGTTACAGAACGATATCGGAAATACATTGCGATATTGTGAGCTTCTATGACTGTGTTTAAAAACCAGACTCACTCAATATTGACCTGTGCTGATACGAAGATAAGAGTCATGACAAGTCCTACTAGCCTTCGTTAATCGCTGCACAATTTAGTTCCATCTAGTCCAACAGCCATCATCAGGCCAATGACCTTGGTGAATGCGGGTCGCCTTTCCGACAAGTTTGTCATGACTCTTTCTTCTTTAGTAGAGCCAATATCTACATTGTAAAAAAACACGTCACATTTACAGAAATTTCAGGTACTTTCAACAGTTCAAAACCGTTTCGCTTACTTTACGGTCATGGACTGTTTTATCCAAAACTTGTTCTCAATGACGTCACTTATAGGACGTGTTAACGGCCTTAAAATTGCTTCTTTTGAATACAATATGTTGAGCTATTTGGCCCATTTGGTATGACGCTTCACTGTTAATTTTAAGATTGCAGTTCGAGTTGTGCCTGATGAAAAAGTTTTTCTTAGTTTTTATAGGTTACGGGACAAAGCCTTACTTTAAATCGAACTTACCTTTATTAATCAGAAAGTTTCTGTATTTGTTAGGTCTTTTCCTAGCAACTCAGTTGCCAATATAAAACCCAAAGTATGACGGGATATTTTTGCAGGGTAGTGAAACAAATAAATATCTTACCTTATATCTGTAAAGGCATCTTATTGATCTTAAAAAGATTATGGAATAAGAAATAACAAACTACAAATGGTGATTGTTATTCTCCTAAATTTTATTACGGTCTCGACATTTAAGTAAAACAGTGACTGCTTGGATTACAAGGCTCTTGCATTGACAGCTTCTCTTCGGCTTGACAGGAATTATATGAAAAAGAACGAAAGTTACAAAAATATCCATTGGCGTACAGCCGAGCCAGCATCCTTTTATTTCACGCAGCTTGGTAGGAGTAAACTAGAATATTGTGTGAGATCGAGACATAACAGAAGATTGACATCGTGAACATATATACCAATGTGCCATTCAAGTGATAAAAAGCGCCATTGCTTACTGACGTGTACAGATGACGAAACATTTTAGAGACACTTCGAAAATGGATTTATAAAAAGTGAACCTCTTCCACAGATTATAAACATTAAAAGATAGTTGTAAAAGGAAGAGCTTATTTTCAAAAGGAAACACTTCTTTTCAACTCTTTCCTCCACCTCGAAATAATTTTCCGAAACGGTCTACAGGATAAAGCATTAGGTGTATCAAAATGAGAAAGGATTTATGTTTCAAGGCATAGTTTAACATGGACACTGCTTTCAATATCAATGATGACGGAAAGGTTGATTTTTGAAAATAAGTTCTTCAATTATATAGATTTGAAAGGAATCGAGTAATGGTTATTTTCATTAGGATCTACTACATTTTTATATCAAAATTAGATGTTTTCTACGCTTGAGCCATCACTCAAAGATGCACATTGAAATATTGTATACTAAGGCCGGAGACTACTGGATGTAACCTTTTATTGATTTTAGATAAAATGTTGCATCCTGTCTTACTCGGTGTCAGGGAGTATAGAGCGTTTTACTTGATCAAACCTTATGTTCTAGTTGTCGAAAATGCATTTCCACCAATAAGAAATATTTAATATTTAAGGTAGTTTCATTGTTCGAGGTTAAAAGATAACCTCGCTTAACTCCATCTTACCTACGTTGCACTAAGGTGAAATGGGCCATTTTGTGTTGCAAGCTGTATCACAAACACCTTATTATAAGTTTACCTGTATGTGGTATTCTTTTGCTTACAACACCGTGTACGACGTTGTGCAACTTTTTGAATGTAATCAACAAAGTGTTGCATCCGATACTTCTCCGGCCTCAAGACTGAAATTGAAAAACGCTTGCACTCTTTTCAAAAGAACACAATAATATCACATTCATAATACCGTACCTTGAATATTAGAGTACAGTTGAATTTCGTTTTCGTATCAAAGACCACAGAATTATTGCCTTCTGTCCAAAATTGGAACTGATATGTTTGCAGGTGGTTAAAAAAATACAAAAACAAAGAAAAAATTACTAGAATAGTAAATATAATTTATAGTTTATGGTTCGGATTTGAGATAGACGTTAAATAATAACTTCTAAAATGCTAACAAGTAAGATTTTGTATCACTTTGAAATAAAGAACAGTAACTTAACACAGACATAAAATGTATAATTAACATTGGACATAAAAATCATCCTAACGGAATGTACAGTATTTACATATACGAAAAATTCAATAAATACGACAATCACAAGAATAATTTAAAACACATAAATGCGGTTAACTTGAATAAACGCACTAAGGCGCGCACTAAAATGTTTAGAAGAATAAATATGACTAGGCTCTCCATATTTCTATAACAAACAATAACCGCGCGTTTAGAAGCTCTTTCAAAGTAAAAATACAGGATATAAATAAAATGACTAGACAATTTTATAAATAAATACGCTTTTAGACATCCGTTTGAGATACATGTGTTGGCAGAAAAAAAACACAAACAATGAAACAAACTAATGTTTGTAAAAGGAACAAATAAATGGAAGACAATTTGAAAGATACTTTTGCATTAAAACAATATCCGTAAGTATTTTTATTATTTAAAAAACACAATCAGTATTTCTTAATTACTCGAGAAATGTCTTTAGCATAGACTTTTTTCGTATTTGACTTTTGTAGTGTTTGTAATGAAACTGTAATTCAAATTTTTTTAATTACTTTTGCAAAAAAACAATTACAGTAGAAGACAAAAAAATGCATGAATGAAAAATGAAAATTTGTGATAATTGTGAATTTTTTTATAGATCAAAACGTAAAGGATTTTTAATAACTTAATAATAATAATATTTTAATAACTATAATGTTTTAATAACTTAATAAATATTAATTAATAAAAATAAGTTAATTTACGAATTTCAAGAATAACTCAACTAACAAATATAAAAGGTAGTTTTCCTAGAGAAGGTACATAGAATGTAGAAACTCAAAGTTAGCTACTAATAACAATCTGATTTCAACATACCATTTTGACAAATTTAAAATTACAACCAGATTCAAAATTGGTTTTTTAATTTTAACTGGCAAATATTTGTAACTTGAAATATTTAATTTTTTTAAGTGTAATTCTAAAAGTGTACAATTTACTTACCTTTACAAGCCCCAACTTGCATTGCATAGTTATTTATTGTTTAATAATTATTTTTTATTTATCACACTTTGCGGGGAATTTTGCAGGGAGCATACTTATAATATTATCTGTTAAGGTATAAGGGAATTGTCTTATATACAATTAGAAAAAAGGTTAAGGTAGAAACTAAGATTTTCTAAAAATTACAATAAGTTAAGGTAATCTGCATCAATAAAAGAAATAAAATGGCATTTTCCTTCATATTAAAAATTAATACTCCATTGTTTATTGTAAGTAAAAATAAAAATAAAAATGTGGTAAGTTTTGCAAGAAAAAGAAAAAAAAGGAAAAGTTGACTTAAAAAATTAAAAAAAAAACATAATAAAATGCTATATAAAGTTAGCACATTTAGATTTAAATTTAGTCAATGGTTTTGACCGTTTTTGTCTGCAAATTTCTAACCTCAAAGAGAAGCTTCAACACAGTAACGTATGTTTTTCACATGGTACCACGTACGGTAATGAGAAAAACATTCGGTTAATAGTTTTTAAGTGTCGTGGTTATTATGCTTTTTATAGTTATAAATAATAATTTTCGATTATATATTCGTATTTAAAAATATGTTTGGAAATAAATTGCTTATTTTTCAAATTTATTCTAGTTTGATATAATTTTAATAATAACACAGTTAGTTTTTGAAGTTTGTTTATATTTAAAAATATTTTTTTTATATCTGATAAATTTTTTCTGCATTCAGTAATCCTTTTTATGAATTTGCTGAAAAATGTTCTCAGTAATAATAACTAAAAATAGTATATATAACAGTTTCAATGGGTCTTTGGCGATTGAATAAAAACTGAAGGTTCATTTGTTTAAAAAAATAATTAATGAATGTTTTAAAAGTAAAAGTTCACAAATATGTGCCAAAGTCAAAAAGAAAAAAAATAGCGATATAATAAAATTGTAATCCTACTTTGCATCACATGTATCTCAAAGGATTCATTGAGAATCACTAATAAATGTAAATACGATAATGTATAAAAACAAAGGTATAAAACATATAGAAGGTAAATTATATAACAAAATATATTTTTCGAAATCACAATATAAAAAACAAATGTAAATAAAACTAATAAACTAAGACCACCTGGTTTGGAATATTAATAGGTGCATATTTTGAACATAGAATTTTTTTGAGATGGAGAATTACTTTAGTTTTCGTTTTTATAGTTTTAAATAAATAATCCAGTTCTTGTACTGATGGCATAGTAAATTCATTTTTACCACAATTTAGCCTGGCCATTTTTATGGCCAGAACAGACACACTGACATATGTACATACAAAAAATAAGTAAAAATGTGACAATCTTTTTCATACAATTGAGCGAAATTCTACAAAATACTTGTACTTCACACTCTGGGCGTGAGTAAAATGTAGTTTTTAAAAAAAAGTTCTGTGTGAAACACTAATTCTCAAGCTTCCATCTTTGTCGGCAACTTCATATCTAGCTGCGTATCCCTTTACGAAGCCCTTCTGTGAGGACAGGCCAAAGTTGGATTCACAGAGACATGCGCTGGATAGACCACCAAGCACTTACACTAAGCACAATTCTAGAAAGACAGTCAGTTATTGTAGAACAGCCTGCACTTATTTTTCAACATTCTGCACTCACCGTTGAACATATATTTAGGCTAAAATAGTTTAAATTTAGTGTAAAACATTCTACACTTAACAGCCTACACATCCTAGAATAACATTGACTTATTCTAGAAACATCCAATCGTCTTGTAGAGCCTTGTGCACGTAATCTAATTGAACATGCCCTTATTATACAACCTCATAAACTTATATGGACCCTTACGGACTTATTCTAAAATATGTTATTGTCATACAATAGTCTGCTCTTATTTTAACTTAGTATTTATAAGTAGATAGCTTTTCTGGCACTTATAGGAATTATATGTCGCGAATTAATATTGTCTACCACAAGAAAATAAAAAGGCTGTGTATCTAGTTAATTTTTTGTTGTGGCTAATGAATAAAGTCTAACATGTTTGAAGAAGTATTGGGGTATGTTGTACTTTTGAAATCTTACAACTTTATATTTATTAACGTTGAACTGAAGCTTGTGCTTCTATGAATATGTGACGATTGTGAAAATACTTTAAATGGCTATTTATAGAATGAAAAACAAAAGAGGATCCAGATAAATTCATTGAATATGAACTAATTTGACATTGACGAATAGAACACTTTTTTTAGCTTATTATTAAAGATAATGTCAGAATATAATAAGTGCAAACTGAAGGTAATAGTTCCTTACATTTAGATTAAGAACCAATAGATTTTTTAAAAGATTCTAATTTTATTTATGTGAATGATAAACTAATTTTTTTATGCAAGGCATTCTTTAAAAATAAAAGAGATCGATTTAAAATTAGGAAATTAATGTATTTAAATGTGTAGAAAGGAGTATTTTTAATTTTGAAAGAATTTGCTTTTTGCATAATCCATGTGACTGTGGTATATTTATTGGAAATGATAAAAAAATCTTTAAAATCTTATTAAAAGTATACAAAATGTAATTTTTACACATTTAACATGCGATGTAATATATTATTAAGTTTTTTTTAAAAATTTAATCGTGACATATTTTTATAATCTAACCACACAATAACCAAGGACTCAACAATGCCTTGTGGTCTATCAAGATCATGTCCCTTCAATGAGGCATACTTGACCTAAAATTTAATTTTTTTGTGTTTACAAAAGTAAGTAGATTGTCAAAGGCCTGTAGTGAAAAGAAACAAATAAACCGATTCGTCTCACATTTACATATGTATGAACACAAATATTTACATTATGCATATACTTCTTTAAAAACTAGAAGCATAAAAAAAACTCTAGCTTGATGTAGACAAAGCCTTTAGCGCAATGTGCATAATTTCACATCTACGTTGACATTCAGGTGTATTTTGGGAATGCGCTAAATCTTACTTGATTTCCAACTATACAAAGATATTGCTCTGGGGAGTGAATAAGGTAGTACTTAATTACAAAAGTGCTCTTTATTAAACATCAAGAGCTTATATTGACACATGAATATTCTTTTACTCATAAAATCTTCATCATTCATATTTTTTTGCAGGCATGGTTTGTGGTTGGTTTCATCTGAATTTGGACTTTAGTTAGAATATATAGATTCAATTTCTCTGTAAAATAAGAAAGTTAGCTAAAATAATATTTTGTATTATATATTCTAAAAGTAAAAAACAATAATTTTCGTTCTTGTTGAGCTATTTACCTAATCATTAAAAATTCCAATACGAAAGTAAAAAATAGTATTATTTTTGCTAAAGCATAGAACAAATCGTATGCCCCAAACGTTTCTTTCCAGAAAAAAAATTAGTTCATTAAGAATAATTCGAAATAAAAAAACTTTTTAGTAATTTTACGTATATGCATTTAAATTTAAATATGTTTTAATTTTATGCTAGGTAGTAGTACATAAATTTAATAATTTTAATTTGAAGTACATATGGACGCCTAAAATTCCATACATCCGGATCTGTAAATTAGATGTTTAGTCCTTGAATATCAACCAGACACTGGAAGGATCTTAAGACACTTAAGGATCTTAAACTTTAGAATTACGGAAAGTTGAACAATGATGAAGATTATGAGTCACAAATATCCACATTAGAAATGATACTTGAAATTATTTCGGAGTGATGCAAGAGAATAGAACACGTCTTTACACACATATAAAAATATGCAACTCCTGTTATTGAAAGTGTAACGTTGAAGAATAACGTGCAAGACGAAAGAAGGGTGTGTTCAGAACGTAATTGAAGTATATCTAGTACATTTTTATCGCTTTTATAACCAACAGATAGAATTTTGATAAGTGCGATTTTCGAGGCTTTTGCTGACATTGATCTGTGAAGTCACACATGGGATATTTTTGATTCAAGCATTCGATAAATGAACCCTGCTTGTGGTGAAAAAAGGTCGACAAAGTAGTTTAGGAAATAAAATATGGTTAAAAATTCTTTAATTATTCTGTTACAAAAATAATGTCTGTTATGTAATGCTGTTTTTTATGTTTCGTCATAGGTATTGGAAACTTTTAAAATAGTTATCTAGCTTAGCGCGAATGATTTTAAACAAAATATAGTAGATAGGTAGTTTTCCGTATTTTAAATTGAAGAAAACAAAAAATATCTCAAACGTATTTCAAATATATATCTTTGTTGTTAAATTAACAATTTTTTTAATAATTCGATACTATGGAATTAAATTTTATAAAGGTAGAGGGCAAATACCGGTGTCATACTATCGCTTACTGCAATTCTATATTTAAGTTAAAATATTATATATTTTTTGAAATTATTGACTAAGTTATAGATGACGCCATTTTTTAATGTTTGTTTCTGAAAGTGTACTATGAGGTCGCCTCAATAATTGGTCTAAAACAAAATATTTGTTTAATGTTGATTAATAAAAGAAAAATTATGGCATAAAACCAGTACATATCACTGAGAAATTTAACAACTTTTGAAAATAATGCTAAATTTTTTCATAGAAAATAAATCGCAATTTAATTTTTGACCGTTTTCTAAAGTTTTAAGTTTTAGGATCCGCACATTGCATGGAGCATTTAGGCATGCTATTAAAAACTCAAGCAACGATGTCATGTACTGTTTATGCATTTCGTTCTGTAGTGTAAATTTAATGTATTTATTATGTAGCTTAGAAATATTGAATCGAAATAAAGTTAGTAATGCAAACCCAGCGTGACGTCATCTATGGACGGTCGACTTTTCGTTATGGACAACAAGTAATGACCTTGTCATTTATTTTCCGATCTATTTCAAACTGTTTAACACAATTATGCCAAATAAAGCTTCTATTTTGTAACACACCGCATAGTTTCCTATTATAAGCTATATTTTTGCAGGCTGTTTCTATTCAACACATTTTCCCAAATATCTATGAAACAGCACAGCGATGTATGTCTTTTCCGATCCATAGTAGGAGGACTACTTTTCTAATTTACCTATCACACAGTTGAAGGCGCTGGGATGTTTGTATTAAATTATTGAGTGTATTTGAGTAATCACGCTTTTTTACTTACCTCTAGCGCCTCCTTTAATAAGTACTGAGACTTTGCATAAATATATTGGCTCAGAGAGCATCTTTAACCTAATAATGGTAATTAAAGTGAACAAGGTTAACAACTGAAATCATAGTTTTCATTGACCTCGATTGCAAACCCAAAAGAACGTTCAGCTATTTATTATGAGACATAATTAGGAATCGTTTAATTTAAAATAAGAGGGTAGCTAGTATCAAAAAGCCATAATACACAAGCGAAATGCTATTCAAGCGGAAACTGGTGGGAGTACATAATTCTTATCAAAGATGACATGAGGCGTACAGCAAAAATGGCTGATATTCAAATTTGGAAGAATTATGAAATCTCCAGTTGAATATACATATAAATACTGTGACAACTGTGTTCTAAATACTTTTCTGTTTATCTTATTGCATAGTTAACGTCCAAAACGACGTATATATTCTTCAATGAAAACGTATTTGGAAATAAGACCTTGTTCACTTTGACAGACACAGATGAGCAATGGTAAGTTTAGGCTTAGCAACAAAGTGAACTTGCCACATATACAATTATGAGTCTCTACTTCGACTCGAGACGAGTCTATCTTGTGCTTGGACAGGTGTGAATTCATCAACGCGACGTCAAAAAGTTGTCGGCTGGCGGTCAGACAGAACCGCTTGCATTGGAATAGAGAAAGCCAAACAACTCCAATTCCCAGACCATTAGCAAATCTGTCTGAATATTTTTCTTGTTTCAGAAACAACAAAAAAGTTGAAATTAGTGTGTTATTTCAAACATGAATTTGTTTTAATTTCTTAAAATAAGCTTAGTTAAAATATTGATAATAGTTGAGTTATTATAATTAAATAAACTCTTAGATTAAATAAACTCTACGCAAAATATGAAAGGAAACTGTGAGAGAGTAAAATATTAGTTATTGTAAATACTTTATAAATTACATAAGTAAGTATATTATTTTGTTTTAAAATGCTTATGATGTTTCCTAATTATTCAGACATTGAAAGATGCTAATATTTATGATAGTTCATGGAAATCAAATTATTATACTTTTGATTGCTGACATAGACATCATAATTACGTGACTTGGAGTTGCTTGGCTTGTACAATAATCGTATTTCATGCCTTTATCCCGATAAATGCTAGCAATCAGACTAGCCACGGGAGTATACTCAAGGTTCGAAATAGCTTGCTTCTGTTTCAATATAGATTTATATATCAAAAAGGAAATCTCCTCTGTCCTGCACCCTTAGTTACGACGTAGTCACAATAGTTGTCAGTATGGTTGTCGTGGTCGCCGGAGTACTGACCATGTCAGAACTGGTGGCGTCACTGCTATTGTTGGTGGTTGAGCCATTGTTATTCTTGGGTGCCGCCGTGGTTGTCGTGACACACTTATTATCCACTTCCTCCTGCCATTTGTCCTGAGATCTTCTTCGGGCGTTCATGAAGAAGTTACCTACCGTGCTCAGCTCGAGTCCTAACTGTTGGGAGATGGTGATTTGCATCTCTTTCGAAGGTCGCTTAGTCTCTTTGAAGATTGCCTGTAAAGTCCGACGCTGGAGGTCCGTGAACACCAGTCGAGGCTTCTTAGGGGTGTTCTGCTGTTTGGCCTGTTGTTGGTCTTCTTTCCGCTTGCAAGCTGAAACACAGGGCGAGGATTAGGACATAAATATGACCCTGCTTTAATAAACCACTAACGGTTATTCTCACAACACAGTAGTTCAACTGAGTTGATAAAGCGACAGTCTTCAAAACAAGTCGATTTGATATCTCGCACAACAATCTTAAAGATATGATCGTGTGTCACTTGCATCAAATTGTACTCACCCGGAGAAAATTTATATGAGGAAATGCCATTCACCATAGAAGTAAAAAAAGTAGTTTGTATAATGTAATTGACATAAGAGTCATCTGACATCGTCTGACAGTATAGTATCGTCCAAATTAAGTGTTACAGACATATCTGTTGTATTGAAGAACTTAAAGGTTGAAAAAAGTTGACAAATACCAAGTTCTTGTATATAATAGTTATAAAGGCTAAAATTGTGTCTAAATTTGATTATATTCTGATATTAATATAATTCTTTGAAGAAGAGTGGACCTCACTGCTGACTGGGCGGCTGAATGGTCAGGAGGCTGGCCAGTTCTAAACTACGAGGCGTGATTGGCTCTGTTTAAGCTCTGAACGGAGGCTAGAAATAGACAGTCGGAAAACGTACAACCTTAATCATTAGTTACCTTATAAAATTTAAACAATTTATAATCTGAATTTGACTGTTTGGAATAAGAAAAGGGATAAAACTTCTTTAAAAAATTTGATAAGAGATAGAATGACTACAGATGATTAAATAAAAACTGCTCAAATTTATTAAAACGGTGATAAGAGGGGCTTGACTTCAACATATATACAGAACGAAAAGGAGTGGTCTTAAATTAAAGACATCAAATTTTCAATTTGAGATAAGAAAAGAACTATTATTACGATTGAGATTATGAACAGTTTCCCATATTTTTTTCAACTCTTAATTTAATCCAAAGAAATCGTGATTTCAAATGAACGAACCATCTTTAAAGTTGTAGGACTATTAACTAACATAATTTTTGTTAAAGAAATAAATTTTTGAATAATTTAAAATCTTTTAACTTATATTTAACATTTTAACCCACATGTTGTTCATTCTCACAACACAAATTGTTCTTTAACATAAAAACTTATGAGAAACAAGAATTTTAAAATAGTATAATTTTTTAAAAATCATCATCTAATCATTTGAAGCACCTTACAAAGATTTGTAATGCAAAATAATTTAAAAGTGTCCCATTTTTGTATAATTAAAAAAAATCAATAGTTTTTAAAACACTAGAAACTTTTCTTTTTTTAACTGATTAACTGAAAGACAAGATTCACATCAGTATATTGTACAAGAAACATAAACATACAATTATTCACGGCACTGTATCCAACTAATAATACACTTAATCCTTGAAGAATTGAAAAAAAAATTATGTTCTCAGTAGTTCAATTCCAATTAATTTTAATTTTTAACAGACTATAAACCAACAAAAATCTTATAACCATTATAATAATAACTATTTTAATTTCTTAAATCTTTAGAATAAAACTTTACTCTGTCAGGTATATCTAAGATTCATTTTCGCAAAGAAATTGTGATTTGCAATTTAAAATGTTTTCTATGTACATAAAAATACTTTTCTTCAATGTGAGTCATAATGTACAATGTAATTACCAGTTCTCTTAGTTTTAGATGATGGATTTGCTTCTTAATTATTAAATACCCCATTTATATAATTACAAAGAATAAGTTTTTGTTAACCATTTCAAATAAAAAAATATAATTTGATTCAGAACAAAATAATAAAACTACAAATGAAATTTAAATAAAACATGGTTTTACTGTTTTAAAAATATCATTAACAAACATAAGACGTCTGTATCCCATAGCAACGCAGCTTAATTAGAAACAACGTTTTTAAAACACGATTTACAAAAGAAATTTTGGAAATAAAACAAAAGACAAGAATAGTTCTGTACCCAGGAGAAAAGGACCAAAGTCCGTTGTCACAAAATTATAAACTAGCCTTTTTTCATTGGGAGACATAATTTTTTTACATCACTGAATTTTCTTTTTTAAGTAAATTTCATTATTTAACCAGCCTAATCCTAGTTTTTTTTAAAAGTTTAATTAGATAGTATTTTTAATAAAAGAAAACTGCAATTTAAGAATAGTTATCTTCGGTTAAGTAGCGAATGAAAATTTTAAAATTAAGACTAGGTAAATTCTGGTGTGTTATGTTAATTTTGGTGTATGATGTTAAAAGTCAAATAATTTTTCTAAACTAAACACGATGAAAAAAAATCTCCTTTCGCTTAATGTCTATTTTAATTGAAAGTTTATTTATATAATTATATTTTTAATAAATCTTGCTAGAAATATTTTCATTAGTAGCAACTGGTTTCATAATAAATAGAAATACTAAGAGAACTCAAACATATGTTTAGAATTTAGCAATATTTTTTTAGGTAAGAAGGATTATACTACGCGAATGTTTAAAAATGTTTAGTGAAATTAATTGAATTCTTTCTTAGATTCTTTATTAGATTTAAACTAGAACTCAGTTTTTTAAATTGAAGCCTATGTACTATAAAGAAGATATAATGGTTATTTTGAAATAAATGAATGATTGAATAGAGTCGTGTGTGGTTAAAATACATCGGTGAGTAAACAAAATTTTTAAAATCAAGTAGGAAAGTAATTAAATTTTCAAAAGAAATTTAGTTAAAAAATTTACGATCCACATAAAAAAAAACATTGAATCTACCAAAAGTATAAATTAAACGAATCAAAATTATTCATTTCAGTCGAATAAAATAGTGGTTAAAACTTAATCAACTTTAAAAATAATAAGAAACTAAAAAATAAGAATTATATGTGAAAATAACTAGAAACTTTTACTTCTACTTTTTTTTTATTTATTTACAATACTCATTACACAGCTGTAATTAATTCATTTCTAGAGACTAAAAGAAAGCTATTATAATTTAACCCCATGAGATGGCGCCATGTGTCTATGTTTTGATGATGGCTTAAGGATATTCTTATATAGATGCAAAAAGAGAGATGAAAAAATTCTCCCACACATATTTAGTGATAGATTATTCTTATTTTGAGTAACGGAACTATATAGGCAAAATTTTTAAAAGTAATCTAATGTAACTTTAGAGTCCTAATTTGACTAAGTTTTTACATAATTTAATGAGTAGTTTTACGATTTCCTTTAAAAATATTGTTGTATTTCGCAGATTATTATAATAAAAGCAAACAAATTTTTAATTTTCATAGATTTTACAATTATAAACTGGTAAATAAGTTTATAAAAAACATTCCTGACAGAAAGTTTAAAGCACACGAATTTATTGATCGATTGAAAGCCTAAATAACTTCAAATATTTAAACAAAATAAAACAAGTAGGTTTGTAACAGAATCTGTCACTTAACCAGCTTCCACACAACATTTGTGTTTAACAGGTAAAATGGCGCCAAACACAGAATTAATTCTATATTAAACATTTACGTGCTAAATTTGGCTAGTTTCATTTATTTTATTTCGAAAATTCAATAATTATTACTTATCGTTTGCAAAAATTAATTTATATTTCAAAGAATAAATATGTAATATTCCTCGCTTTTAAATAGAATGAAAACATTTCATATCAACGTACAAAGAATCTCGTAGTGAAATATATTTGACGTCATTTCAAACTGATCGATGTCGCAAAAATAAATTTATTTTAATGTATTGTCTTAAAGAATTAAAGTATCTCGAGCGATTGTTGCGAATGGCAATGGTGATTAAATTCTAATAAAAATGGCTTCCTATGCTTTTTAAAAGAGCATTAAATTTTGCAGTTTTTTTTAAATAAAGTTGAAGTTCCTTTTTTTATTTCCCCATGAAAACTCTCTTTCAATATTTTCAAATAAAATTTCATTGGGAATTTCGTGTTTGCAGTTTTTTTAAATTATAGTTGGATATTTATTGCATTATATTCATATACGTTTCAATGTTTGAAACTACTATTCTCAATACATAATTTATAATACAATATTGTTGCAAACCTGTAAGATGTTATAGAAAATACTAACATACGTATGTAAATTTATGTACTTCTTGCTTTTTGTTTTAAATACTATGTTCAGAGTTTAGATAATATAAGTACATTTAAAATTTTGAGTGCAATCAAAATTATAATTGTAGTTAAAGAAAAATGAAATAAAGCAGTCTTACTTTTATAATATAACATTTTTACAACAGTTTAATACTGAACATGGCAGGAATAAAATTGAATAAAATTTAAAATTTTATCTAAAGAAAATATACATTTTTTGTTTAATCTGTGCTAAAAGTAAAAAATACAAATTTTCTTTATCTGATACTTCTTTTCTCTTATTAAATTGAGATGTTTTACAATTTGAAGTCCGTTGAAATTCTAAATAATTATTTTTTTGTGCACGTTTCATCATCAAATATTTTAAGCACAGTTTAATTTCCCTAAAACAAGCCAATTAAAGTCTAAATAAAATATTGTAGTTTTTGTGTTTACTTAATTTCCTTATTGGCTGGCTTTCATCTAACAGATATTAAAGTCACTTACTTCAAACTAAGGTACGTAAGAAGTGAAGGAAACGAAATATTACCTGCAATAAAAAAGATAGCTATTAGTTAAAACACTCACAGTTTATAATATAATTTAAGTAACAAACACAGTTTATAATAATTCATGTAACACACACAGTTTATAATAATTTATCGTAAAAAGTATAATGTAAGTATGTAATGTTAAACCAGTAGCGTGTGTATAGAAACTTCACGTATCATTTGGTGTCTCATAAATTTTTATTAGAGTTCTTAAAAGTAAAAAAAATGAAGAAATATTTGAATTGTGCAGAAGTTATTAAAATATGAGTGCGTTTTGGTTTAAATAATTGGAATAGTATTTCGATTTCACGTGTGGATAAAATGGACTGAATTCTTGAATTAGGTTTTTATAAAACACCTGAAAATGTCGACAACAGAGGGCGCTCGCTTACTATGAGATAATCTCCGATGATTTTGGATTCAAAAGCAAAAGAGAAAATTCATACAAAATTTTAAGTTATTATGCATACAAATTTTTAACATGATCATTTTCATTCTTAGAGGTTCGGGAAAAAGGATTTTGCATAAAAAAACAATTTCAACCTTCCTCGGATTTGAAGAGTACGAATTAAGATGTTTTGAAAATATTAAAAAAAAAATATAAACACTTGGTTGAACACTATAATAAATGAAAAAATATTTCATGTTTAAAAATAAAGAATACTTTCCCAGAAGGTTTAAAAAAATTAAATGAAAGAGAAACTCTCTGTTGAGTTCAAACAGTGCCTCGCACCTGCTAATATTATAATTTACAAATATAACCTAACATTACTAATATAGTTGCTGCCTTGGTCATTTTCTATTAACAATGTTTGAAACAAACTATTTTTTGCATTTGTCGACTTGTTTTTTTCAAAGAATTGCACATGATTAGTTATATTTGCAAGTAATTTTAAAAACATTTCGCGAGTGTGTGATTAACACTTAGTAGTATATTTTACATAAAAGTTAGTAATTTTCATATAATACACTGTATATAAGTAGTAAAAGTCAATTTTAATAAATATATACTACTTTGCAAGACAACAAGTATAAAAAAATAATGACATATGCCAATTATTCAAATAAAATTTTACCGTGGAGAAAATATCAAATTTATCCAGTGTATTTTAAACATTTGATGGATCATAACATAAAACCTATGGATCCACATTAGGAATTTAACCTTTTAGTTTGTACTTTCTTCTTTTAGAAAATAATTTGATGTAAAATACTACTGATAATGTTCGACCAAAATGGATAGAGAGTCGTGACCTTATACGACTTATAATCTTCAATAATAACGAATTGTATGCTAATTTATCTTAAATTCAATTCATAAATTGAATAACTCTTATCGTTGATTGTGTTTCTAACAATTGCCCTCATTCATGAAAGCAAATACAAATTATTGACATATTTTTAATATAATATTTTTTTAAAATCATAAATAGGAAACTTTTATTTTTATCACAAAATATAAATTTTAATAAAACACAGAATGATACTTAAAATTTTTCATGAACATCGGCTTTTGATAGAAACAAAAATAACATTTTCAATTATTTCTCACGTTTCAAATGTTATATCTAAGAGTTAAAACATTTTATCTATCTAAAAATTTACAGTTTTCTACTGAGCTACGAATTACATAAGAAAGTAGTTTTAAACTCAAAATAGTATTTTTTAATGAGAATTCGTGTTGTTACATAACGCTCTTATTACAACAAGAAAAAAAATAATATATTGTAATATATAAAAAAATTAAGATATCCAGAATTTTAATTTTTTTACCATTGAAAACTTTTTCTTATGTGGGGTAAGTTTTTATTACATTTTATACTCTCTACAGTTTTTCTGTCATTGTATTGATTTTCCAAGAATCTTTACACTTTATTTCGTCGTTTGCTATTTATAAACTATTTATTGTCTGTTTGATTTTTTATGGAAGAACAAAAAACTTTAGAAGCACTAATTTTTTAAAGAAAATTAATGTGTCAACTAACCAAACAAATTTTAGTTTCCAGAATAACATGAAATTGATGATCGAAAACATTAGAATACATAAATCAAAAAAATTATTTGATGTAGTTTTTTGTAGTAAAAAATAAACATAGTATTAACAGACTTTTACGAAGAATTAACACTTTTATAGTTTCCTACCTCTTTTTAAAAAAAAATTTAATGCATATTAATTATAAATCAAGTATTCAAAATTTTCCTACTTGTATCGACAATAATTAATCGTGCCACTATCTTATAAATAATAATATTAATGATTTATTATTTTAATTACTAAACATAAGAATCAAATTAATTTTAATTAGATGCAGATAATGTATAATTTTTGTTTTACTAGATTATTTTTTATTTCTATTAACTTTTCTTAAATTGTTTTCGAAAACAAGTTTTTTTTATTATTCATCCTTTTTCGTTACTTATGAACTTCATACAATAAATTGTTTTTGCTAAAAAAAAAATTGTTTTTTTTTAAGATCTGTAAAGTCTACATAAGTTTCTATGTATATTATTATAGTTTATTGATTTTTTTTTTATGTTTAAAATGAAATTTAAATAGTTTGCTATTTAATTTAGCTTAAATCAGAACTAATTCTGTAAATTCTAGACATGAATTAAATATTTTAAGAGTAGATTGAAATGATCTATATATCATAAGCAATCTTTGGTTAAAGTTATTTTTGACGTATTCAAGTTAAAGTCCAATTTTCCTTTGAAATTTGACAGAACCGCTCTGATTTACTTTATTAAATTCGTAATTGCTTTATAAAAATATTGTTGGTAGGCTTTCATAAATTGTTATATAATACTTATCAGTTTCATAAAAAATTGATCCTAGTTTAATATTTTAATTTTAATGTGTCGAGTTTAAAATAAATGATAAGTTCAAGTAAAAATTTAAATATTTATACATTATTAATATTAAATTTTAGAATGACTAAAAAAATAACTAGATTCATTAACCATTTAAAGCCATGAAGTTTTTTTACTTTTGTATTAATAATGATTAACATGATGATATTTATCGTAAATTATTAATGCTTTTAAAAACACAAGCTACTCTAAACCTTTTTTATTATTCATGTTATCTATTCATGAGATCTATAAATACCTCATATTGAATTTTTCTTTGCAAGTTAAAGCTTTTTATGCATATGTGTAGGAGCATGAACTAAATTTTTGGTTACGCCAAAAGTTATGTCAGTCCATCAATTGCACATTTTTCTGTAAGCTGAAATTTTTTTTGTATAAAGAATGAATAAATTATACCTTTTTTGTGTGTAAGTAACATCATAATTATTTTTTTAAAGTCGGTTCTATCTATGCAGCGCATTTTAGCTCTAAAACTGGAGTAATTAGAAGAATTTGTTAATTATGCCGATATGCCTAAGCTTTTAAGACAGAGATTTTTATGATTTTTTTTACATATTATTAATTTATTTTGTAAACAACACGATATCCTTACATGCAGTGAGTGTTCAAACAAAACGAATTTCTTACGAAAAAAAATTTAATTGTTATAATTCCCCCCCTTCTGCATAGAATATTTCTACTTTTTGTCTAAATTTTAGAGACTGACTGTACTACTTCATTTACAATGTTATTATATAAATCTACTTGCAATAGTATTCAAACAAAATGAACTTCTTACAAACAAAAGTCAATTTATTCTGTTCCAAAATTTTCCCTTTATTCTATCAAGTTCAACTCTATCCTGTGTCCAAACTTTTGAGATTGTCTGTACAACTTCACTTTAAAAACTCTTACACAAAGCTATTAGAGAGTAAAATATAAAAAATGGATCACCATCCACTTGTATCAAAGTACAACGACTTCCATTTTTTAAAGCTTGATGAAAACGGACTTAGGCTATTTGTGCATGTACATCTCGATTAATGAAAGAAAATAGCGAAGCTAAGAGAAATTGAATTTCAAGCTCTTTTTTGAGAGGCATTTAAAGAAGAAAGTGAAGGACGAAGTTAAACATTACTAAGTGAAGATCTTGTGTTTGACCAGCACGAAAAGTATATAGGGATAAGGTTTTACTTTTGCTGTTGCCTGGCTTTGTGGCTTGATATTCAGCAGAGATAATTGCTTAGTAGCGTAGAAATAATGGTTATGGATAGAATATTGTTCGGTTTGTAGTAAAAACTATTTTAAAATATTATCTATTCATCAAAAATGAAATATAAGGCTAAATAGACCACCCACTCTGTGAAATTTTAAGAAAAGTTTTTAATTGCCTTGAAAAATACAGATGCATTAAAAACTTCTATATAAGCTAATTCATCTTTATTAAAAAAACATGTAATTATTCGCAATTCTTTTTAAAATTCAATGTAAATCTTTCATCTAAAATGTTTGATTAGCCTATCAAACATTTTAGATGAGATTTTTATATTTCAAATTTTAAATTAGTAAAATGAATATAAAGAAATTCAATAGTTTGAATCCAGGAATTTTCTCAAGTTATTCAAAAGGTATAATGGTTGAAAGCAGTAAAAAAGTTCCCAATCTTATTTGAAATCAAAAGGAAAGCTTTTAAAATAAGCTATTCAAAGGAAAATTAGTTTTTTAAGGAGTATGTTGGTCTTCCATGAAAATATATAACATGACCAAAAATATTCTTTATAGAAAAAAAGAAAAGGATATTTTATTTAACATAAGGATGCATATTTTATACTTTATTAATGAATAATTTATTATGGTTAAGAAAAACTAATGTTTGATGTAGAGCAAGATGGAGACTCAAATGTGGAAAACTAGTAAGTTTAAGGTTGTAAAAAAACAATGAATAGCTATTTTAACCTGAAATAAAAAAACAGGCCTTACAATGCTAGAAGAGGCCCAGTGGCTTAGTGGTAGTGCTACGCATTGCCACGCCACAGGTCCGGGTATCGAATCCCGGATTGGGCGAGGTTGACCCATCTTTTCATCCCTTGAGTGGGTCGACAAAATGGGTACCAAGCATGCTTGGGAACTAAACACTGGGGGTTCCGTGTGAGGCTGACCACCTAACCGGGACATATGCCTAGCACCCAGTGCCCTAGGTCACGAAAGCTGAAATGGGCACGGCAGGCCTTGGCCCAGTAATGGGCTGTTGCGCCGAGGAGTTAAGTTTTTTACAATGCTACAAATAGGGAACCATAAGTCAAAAGTACAAAAACTAGGTACTTAATGTACGAGGTAAATCCACAAAGTAAGTTTCGTTTGGTTACATACAGAAAACATATACAGATATGCAGAACCAAATTCAGTTATTGTGACTTAAGGAGAAGAAAATGTACGCCATTTTCAAATCACTGCTGCCGACGTTTTCTTTGTAGTGCTTCTTTAAAATGTCGGCCTTAATTGAAAATGCCACCTCTTGTGAAATCAGATATGTGATTCTTTTTCTAAATGCAAAGAAAGTTAAACCAAGTGAAATTTATCAGCAAATATGCGAGGGTTATAAAAAAATTGCTACGAGTGATTCAATGGTTAGAAGTTTTGTCAGACAGTTCAATGGACGTGATCAAGTGCACGATGAAGATTGAAGTGGACGTTAGTCTTTGG
Organism: Oedothorax gibbosus; assembly: GCA_019343175.1. NCBI lineage: Eukaryota > Metazoa > Arthropoda > Arachnida > Araneae > Linyphiidae > Oedothorax > Oedothorax gibbosus. The sequence goes on from JAFNEN010000492.1 coordinate 201,206, forward strand.
TTACTGATGAACTGGTTCACACAATTGAAGAGAAGCTTCAGCAAAACCGTTAGTTTAGAATTAGTGCTCTTGCAATAGAATTTCTACAAATCTCACGATCACTAATTTATAAAATTGTTACTGATATACTGAAACATTGAAATTTTTATGAAAACTACATGCTACCACATGGTTGAAAACAAATGGTGGCAGCCTTCTATGAAGAAGGAATACAAAAACTTGTGCCACTCTATAACAAGTGCCTACACAATTTTGGAAGCTATGTAGAAAAGTAATTTAACAGTTGTAGATTTTTGAACAGTTAATTTATTTTTGTATCTGTACGCGTTTTTTTTTATCTAACTAAACGGAACTTACTTTGTGGATATACCACGTATAAAATATAAATTGGCAAGTTTACTACTTTTTTCTATTTTGATAAAGTGAGGATTAATTGAAGAGCTTAGTGGAAGAAAGTGCTAAGTGACAAAAAGGTTAAAACGAGAAAATGATCTTTAAAGTTTTTAGTTTGCACTTAGATCCGTTATAAACGGTACTTGCAAACGGTTAAAAATATATAAAACTTAAAGTTTAGAAAAAAGGAGAAACTTGTGTCCTTAACGGAGTTAGTAAAATGTTCATTGACATAAAAACCTCAATTTTTCACAAAATGTCACTTAACACGTTCTTCCACTAAGCTCTTCAATTATAAACACCCTAAAATGACAATAAATCAGTGAGTAAACATATTATCTTGTTAGAATATTGAACTGTAAGCACATTTGCTTTTTTCTTTATTTTTACCGTCTTATGTCTCTTATAATATTTTATATTTCTCATAGATGTTAAAGTTTTAATCACATACATCGTCCCTACTATTTCAAAAGACCCTATGGCTCCTGTCTGATGCGTTTTCACGACATCTTAAGTAGAAATGCGTAGTAAATATGAGATGTACATATATGTAACTTGGATGCATGAACGATGGCAATGTAGATGTTTACACATTGCCCTCATCTGCATGCTTCCAAATTTACCCGCACTGTAATCACACTGAATTTAACGAATTAAGTTAACTTATGATTGATTGAAATTTAACAATATCTCCCCTATTACTAATTTTACGAAATAAACTCATCTAACTCTATGATAAGTTAGACTAAATGTACCACAAAATTACCTACAAACCTGTACAAAAATACCCCCCCCCCGCAACATAAAATAGGATGCAACTTTTAACTGCTCCACCCGACGGATTCCTAGCTTTGTAAAGTGACAATTACAAACGATAGTGATTATTTACGGCAGTCAGTACTAGGGTAAAGCTCCCTGCAGTCAAAGTACTTTGGGTTCTCATATTATCCGCACATTTCCATGTTTTCACCCGTCCTCTGATTTTAATCCAACGTAAATAAAATGTTAACTGCAAACAAGTACGAAAATTTTTATAACAAATCGACAAACAATTTTTATAGTAAATACAAATTAAAATTATTAAAACTCATTTTGTACTTAAATTATAACCATGAGTTAAAACAAAAATACTGGTTTATAATGGAAGTTGTTTTAACCAAAAACAAAATTTGATGTATATTGGCAAACATTAATTGATTATTGTTAAATAATAATGACAATAAAAAATCTAAATTTATAACTCAAAATTTTTAAAAATAAGAGTGGCAGGCATGAAATTAGGTTATTTTTTCTACGTAGCATTAAAAAAAAATTATGGTTCATTAAAATTTTCAACAAGCCTTTTAACTAATAAACTTAGACTTATGCACCTTCTTTTCAAAAATACAAACATTTAAAATGACTATTAAAAGGGCATTTAAACCTTCGTTTAAAATATGAATCACAGGCTAGAAATCTTGCTGTTTTTTCTTATTTTCCGTTTAATTATTAAGGGTTATCAATGAATATAACCAAAGTCAGACATATTTGACGAGTGTAGGGCTGATCTGATCAGACTGATGGTGCATTAAAAAAAACAATAAAACATCTGCAAACATATAAAATAACAATTACTAGTACATTATAAACCATAGTTTAAAGATGAATATTCTCGCTATTATGCGTCATTTAGCGTACAACTTATCAGAGTTATCATACACATTAAAAAAAAAACTGGACTCAACACCTTTTGAAGAGTGTGGCTTAGAGATGATCAGACAAATAGTACATTAAAAAAATAATAATATAAATGCGCACATTTAAAATAACAATTATTAGTGCATTATTAACCATATCATTTTAAATAAGAATCACAGGCTGGAAATTTTGCTGCAGTAACTCATTTAGCATGCAGCTAATTAGGATTGTCACACGCAAACGAATAATACCAGAATCCGACTTTTTTTTATGAGTGTAGCTCGGATCTGATCAGACATGTGGTGCATTTTTAAAAAATAAAATAAATGCAAATTAATAAAATAACAATTATTTGTGCATTATGAACCCTCATTTAAATAAGAAACACAAGTTGAAAATTTCGCTGCTGTAACTCATTCATCACCCAAACAAATAAGATTATCTCACACATTTAACGAATAAAACTGGACTCAAGACACCTTTTGACGAGTGTGGCTTGGATGTTATCAGAAACGTGGACCATTTTTTTAAAAATAAAATAAATGCACAAATTAATAAAATAACAATTATTTGTGAATTATGAACCATCTTTTTAAATAAGAATCACAGGCTGGAAATTTCTCTGCTGTAACTCATTCATCAACCAACCAATTAAGATTATCGCATACATTTAAGGAATAAAACTGGACTCGGACACCTTTTGACGAGCGCGGCTCGGATATGATCAGACATGTGGTGCGTGATAAATAGTAATGCAACTTATATGTCGAGCTCGTAACACTTGGCTGCACCTAATACGCCTATCAGATGGCCACATTTGAGCCTGAGTGATCTGTGTGCGCAAATCTACACCTGGGTTAATGGGATTGTTTGTAAGAACTGTCACGACTAAGTGCATCATTACAGTTGAAACGGGAAAAGTTATTCGAGTTTATGGGTGCTAAATAGTAAGTAATGTGTAAAAAAGGTATTAAAATAAGAAATTGGCATTTAAAGCGTTGTTGAAAACAATGGTAGTGCATAATTTCAATTGAAAAGATACCTTTTTTTTAGATTAATGATGCTAAGTAATGCGACATATTGGCAAAGTTATTCGAGTTTAAGGGTGCTAAAGAGTAAGTAATGTGTAAAAGTGCATTAAAATAAGAAATTGGCATTTGAAGCATTGTTGAAAATGTTGGCAAGATGGTAGTGCATAATTTCAATTGAAACGAAAATTTTTTTATAGTCTGGATTAATGATGCTAAGTAAGGCGACGTATAGGCAAAATTTTCTTTTGATCAGAAATTGATATTGATTTAGATATCCCCCCCCTCCGAGGGATATTATCTTACACTAGGCAAATAAAATTTCAAGGAATACATGTATAATAAATTGCTTATAATTAATTAAAATAAATAATCAGTAGATTTTAATTAATATTATTTGTTAATTAATGAATTGATTATAATTCATTTTAGGGGATAATTAATTAGCTCAATTAATTAAGCGGTTGGAAATAGCATAAGCCCCCCCCCCTTCCCCCCAAAAAAAAATCTGGATCAGCCACTGTTGAAATAGTGAAAAAAAATATAGTTTATATAAATACTAAATAGAAAAGGAAAAGTCTTATATTTCCATTCACGTAAAAAAAATCAATAGTTGGGGCATGTTAGGATAGTTTATATTGGTTGAAATAACGTTGCACTACAGCTATACGATTACTTTTGAATATTTTGATTAAGAAGGATAGTAAGTCTCATAGGTGTAATACACTAATTTTGAAATCTTCACTTCTGTAAAATTATGGCCTTGCTATGTTATTCGTTTTTCACCAGGTATGAGAATGATCACAAAAACAAAATAAACCAAAAAAAAGGGCCTACCCCGGTGGCCGAGAGGTGTAAGCACGAGCGTCTCACTGAGAAACTTCCTGGTTCTGTCTTTGTCCTAGCCATACTATAGACGTATTCGTGCTGGTGGAAAAAAAATCCTCTAAAAATCACCGATGTGCCCGAGTACACTGCGATATACGTGCTCGCAGCTCGTTAAATCTGAGGAGTCGAAAGTCCCGACGGCGTTAACGTACGATTTCGCTCGAAGTTCCATTGGGTGCCCGCTCAGGTGTCGGTCAGGTTCTAAATTACGAGGCGTAATTGGCTGTGTTAAATCTTCTGAAGGAGGCTAGAAATAGGCATCCGGAAACGATTACATTACATTAAAAGAAAATATCATCTAGTTTGTTAATTATTAATTTTTTTAAAGTTTTAAAATGCCCCAAAATATTTTACAGATGGCCATACTAATTTAAACTTTATACATTAATAAGTATCAGATATTTTCCTTTTAAATTTGTTTTATTTTGATATCATGACAATACTCGTATCTGGTGAAAAATGTTTACACAGCAAAGCAATACTTTCGCAGAAGTTCGTACATCAAAACTTATTCATTACCTCAATGGGAGTAACCATCCCAAATAAGAAAATTTATTTTAACGTTTAGGAGTATTGAATTGAAAGGAAAGGGTTAAAAGTTCAATTAATGTGCAAAAATAATCATTTGAGGAACTAAGATTGCCTGTAGAATAGTTTAGGACAAAGTGAATCATTTCCAAAGGAAAAAGTTCTAAGGACTTCAGGGCTTACTTTCGCAGTAGTTAGTACATCAAAACTTTTCATTACCTCAATGGGAGTAACCATCCCAAATGAGAAAATTTATTTTAACGTTTAGGAGTATTGAATTGAAAGGAAAGGGTTAAAAGTTCAATTAATGTGCAAAAATAATCATTTGAGGAACTAAGATTGCCTGTAGAATAGTTTAGGACAAAGTGAATCATTTCCAAAGGAAAAAGTTCTAAGGACTTCAGGGCTTACTTTCGCAGTAGTTAGTACATCAAAACTTATGCATTACCTCAATGGGAGTAAGCATCCCAAATAAGAAAATTTATTTTAACGTTTAGGAATATTGATTTGAAAGGAAAGGGTTAAAAGTTCAATTACTGTGCAAAAATAATCATTTGAGGGACTATAAGATTGCCTGTAGAATAGTTTAGAACAAAGTGAATCATTTCCAAAGGAAAAAGTGCAGAATCCCAGCTAATAAAAGCAGCAAAAAACCTTGAAAAAAAATTGAAGGAAAGCTGCAGGAAAACTGCAGGTATTTGGAACCAAAAACCTTCATCAAAGAACCTTTATTTTCCCTTCATTCGAAAACCTGCAGGATAAGTGAAGGTTTTAGGTTCCAAATACCTCCATTTTTCCTTCAGCAAAAAACCTTTATAAAAACTGCAGGATAAAAGAAGTTTTAGGTACCAAGTTCCTTCACTTTTCCTTCATCAAAAGCCTCCATTTTCCCTTCATCAAAAAACCTTAATATTCCTTCATTGGAAAAACATTTCAAAACTGCAGGATAAGTGAAGATTTTAAAGTTGAGTTGTATTTATACCCAAGTAGGAAGGAAGGAGCACGGGATTTGATCTGGGGGTATTTGTGTAGCTGTTCAGCGCGCTACCAACTGCGCTATTGGAGCTTGCAAATTGGAGCGCGTTTTAAAATTAGGAATGGTATATCTTATAATTAGACCATACAAAATTACACACTCCATGGATTCGATTATTGTCAATAAATTTGATTCATGATTTTGCGTACAATTTGTCTATGATTTTTATTTCAAAATATTTAAATTAGATTTAATTAATTGTTCTAAGGTGGTAATAAATAAATTGGATGCAAATTTTGTGAGTTAGAAAAAAAAATATATATTAAGAATTCCTTTAAGATTAAATTATTTTTAAATTTTCTATAAAAAGGTGAGAGCAAAGCTATTGAGCAAACTGAAATATTAAGCAAATATTTTTTAAATCTGCTTTTTTCGTTTAAATTTTACTGTCTCTTTATATAGGTGGCATTATTTTCTTTTTTGCAAAATCAAATCAAAAATGTCCATGGAACTTGGAAAAAAGAATTTGAATCGCCAATTATAGCTTTGATATCGTTTCTGAATTTTTAGAAGTTACAGATTAACAAAATCTAGATCTGCGATTTGAGCATATTAAGCTAATTTGCTGCAAAATTTGCTAATAATCTGCAAATGTTTACATTAAAAATTAAATGTTTTTCCGCGAAAAATTCCAACAATTTTTTAGCTGGGATACAATTACTACAAGTGTAAAATATCAAAACTAATTTCAAAAATAAAGAGCAATTTTAAGATAAAGATTCACTACAAAAAAATTTACAGTATTTTTGGGGTTAACGCACACATTATTTTTTAAAACTAACTTCAAATAACTCACAACTGGTCAACCCATTTGATACTTATTTTCAATGACGCTTCATTAGAGTCGTCAAAAAAAGTTTACACTGGTATGATAATGCAGGACCATGGAAGTTATATTGGTTTGTAATTTCCCTTGAGCAGAAACCCACTTGTCGACATTGTTGCAGAAAACGATTTTGGCCCCTGCAGGCTTTATGTGTAACTATATGCTATAAAGAATTATGCACATGTTGTATTAATTATCTGCAGAAAGTTTTTTAGACAAAATACTTTGCTTGAAATATTGTCCTTATTTTCTCAGAAAGTTTAGATAATTTTTGCATAAAATTGCACATTAAGTGCTATTGAAATGTGATTTTAAAGATAAAACAGTATTTTAAGTGCACTTTAAAAATATAGGTTAAAAAAATAAACTCTAAAGAAAGGTAATAAAAAGTATAAAGTTAAATAAAGGTATTTTTCAGCATAAAATTCGAAGAGAAATTGCTGTTTTCATGTAGAACTGAAACGGCTAATTCTTTGTTCTTTTAGGATGAATCCTTCAGAAAAATGGCAGTTTTCTTTAAGAATAAAAAAAATCACCTTAAAAAAGTTTTACAAACATGCAGTTCTCCAGCTGAAACTCAGTTGCTGAATTTCTCAGTACAAACCTTTAAAAAAACATTTTCCCTGCATAAAACCTTCATCTCTGTACAAAAGCATTGTTTTTTTGCTGAAATTTAGTTGCTGAAATTTTCATCACAATACCCTTAAAAGTACTGCAAGTTTAATGCTGAAAACATTTCCCTGCATTAAATCTTTATCTCTCGTCCGAAAGAAGCAGTTTTTGTGTTGAAATTTAGTTGCTGAATTTTTCATCATAATACCTGTAAAAGTACTGCAGGTTTTATGCTGAAAACATTTTCCTGCATAAAAGCTTTATCTCTCATCCAAAACATGCAGTTTTCCTGCTCAAATTTATTTGCTGAATTTTTCAGCACCTTACCCATATAAATACTGCAGGTTAAATGCTGAAAACATTTCCCTTCATAAAACCTTCATTTCTCTTCAAAAAACCTGCATTTCTGCATTTTCCATGCAGGTTTTTTGCTGATTTTTTTAGCTGGGATTTCAATTGGAAAGTTCCAGTTAAGAGAGTTTGTTGGTTTGAGTAGTTCCAGTTAATAGAATAGAAACAGTAAGGTATGCTTATACATATTTAGGTACCGAAATAGACACTTGAAGTATAAATTCTATTAGAGGGATAAAGTTAATCATGTTGATTAAAGTAAAGGAAGATTCTAGTGATTCTATTGATGGCTATATATAAAATAACGGATAAATTTTTCAGTAATGTATTGAAATTCGGATTTTGGAGCATCGGTATGTTATGTAGAAAATGGCAAGATTGAGTAAATAATTTTAATTAAATGAAAAAACTGCTTTAGTTCCCTAATGTTAAAATGAAAGAATGGGTTCAATTTGAGGTAATTTCAAAAAATCAGTACGTGAATCATTGGGATTGTTTGTTGAAAATTCCCGTATTATAAACTTGAAATTTTTATACTTAAAATGGGAAAGGTTATTTTAGTCTAATGAATGTTAAAAATTTAAGATTGCAATTGAAATGAGAATGTTAAATAAAAAGGAATCCGTATTATTTTTATTAATTACAGAAAATGATATTTCAAGTATTTTAGTTCTTTGTTGATATTTTCAGGATTAAGTTCATTGTTTTAACTTAAATGTAAAAATTATTCTTTTTCTTATAAAATTTTTAATATTTACACTTCAGAATAACTATACAAGGAATTCTGTATATTTTAATAACGTATTGAAAACAGCAAGATAAGTATTTTGATTACTTTAAAAAGTTATTTGAAGTTCAATCTATCCAAAATAGAAAAAATGGGTTCGAATTACATTATAATAATATGTAAATTGACATCAAGACTATTAGTTTGTAGAAAAAGGCTGGATAATATTCAACCTTTGAATTAAAAAGCAATGATTATTTCTAGTTTACATATGCTTAATATTAAGGAAACGGGTGAATTTGTAATAAACATACGGAATGTGTAGATTTAATGAAAAGGAGGAAAAATGCGCACCTTGTCAATTTAAAAGGGTAAAGCTATTCTAGTTTATAGATAGTTGACAGAAAGATGTTGGTTAAATTTGGATGAACCATAGGTAATAAACAGAAACCGACATTTAGAATATTAAGTTTATTTGCAAGCAAGTGAATTAAAAAGCGAAAAGTTATTCTTGTTTATAGATGTTTACTGCATAGGTTCAGTTTTTATAGCCATAAATAATGCATAAAAATTTACACGAGAAGCAATAATAATGTTTGCTAAAAGAGTTGACAATTTGCATCAATACTAAGATTTTTTCTTGTCACAAGTGTTCAATAATAAGATATTTAAAATATGGAAATTTTGTAAACGGTAAGGCATTATTGAAATAAAAATAATTAGTTTAAATATTCGACTTTTTCATAATTGAATTTTGAATACGGCTACTAACACAAAATGCAGATTTTGTAAATTATGTAATACTATCAATTCGAAAAAAGTGATGTCAGTTATATATTATATTTAAAGTAATTGCGTATAATATATATAAGGCAGTATCGTTGTGGTCTCAGACGTGTGAAAATGTTAAACTTAATTTTGAACAGGTGTTTATCGACAATATTGTTATTAAATGGATGTAAGCGTAATAATTAGAACTATATTTTATTGTGTTAAATGTTTTTAAAAATTTAAATTTTAATAAACAAAATATTTCATTGATCCAAAAAACCAAGTATAAGTTTTGAAATATAAGATAAATTAAGTTCCCCACAAAACAATTAAAATTGTGTTTAAATCATAAATTAAAATTAAAAATGCATTTATGTTAAAAATAGTTTTTAAAAATCTTAATTTAATTTGTTTAGCCAAAACAGTTTTTCAAATGGTAATTAAATTTGAACACAAAGGTAGAGAATAATCTTAAACACTAATGAAATACAAAGCAACAATTTCATTTTGAGTCAAATTCTCATTTAAGATGAGATCACTTGTTTTTTGAGAAACATTATTGAACTTTTTAGGGTGTTTTTTTTTACTATTGAAAACAAATTGAATTGTTTTTCAATTTAAAACTTAAAAAAAGCTTTGATTAAAGAATGTAGTTTTTTATTATATTAACAGGAAATATTTTGAATAAGTTTTATTTCACTTTTGCCTCTTTTTTATTTGTCTAAATATTGTTTTATGTTAGAGTTAACATTTACTTTTATGTTAAAAACTTTTACAAAATAAAAATTGCACAGTTAATTAACACAAGGAACAAAATGTACAATCTTTGATAAACCTGAATCCTTTTTGCCATACAAAATTTATCTTTATTTGTATAAAACTAGGAGATTTTTATAAGCTACCAATTTATGAAATTTCAATAACTCCGGTAAATACATTTTAATTACTGAAATTTTAGGTATAAAAATCGTGCATTTTTTAAAAATCACCACGAGGGTTTTAAAAAATTGTTTACATGGTACATGTACACTTGAAAATCTACTGTGATATTTTGAAACAAAAACAACCCTATTATATTTGCACCAATAGACCAATTAATGCGAATTACATAATACAAATAAATACAGTTAGAGTTTTACATTATCAGACTCACATAAATTTTGCAGGGTTTATAATTAAGGTTTGGCTTAAAAGCGTATAAAACCAATGCATTTAAAATTCTTTAAAGTTAAATCATATTCAAGAAGACGTCGAGTTACATAAATTGCATCAGATTTCCTCATTCTTTGCTATTGCACCGTGTCACAAATTAGATAGAACTTATTTAAAAGAAGTAGCTAAAATATTTAAACTAAAAATTAACAACCATTTTTGACAGGAGGAAAAAAGCAACGAATTTTATTTCTACAAAAAAAGAACATGAACATTATTACAGTTGCCAATAAACTAAACAAAAGTTTCTCGCAGACGATAAAAAATAGTTATCTAATATCTGCTCGCGATAAAATTTAGAAAGTGGGATGCCGATTCACAACATTCTCCCACCTTTGAACTTAAGAGTTGAAATACTAGTAGTTCAAAAAGTTCAAACGATTTGGTGCTCGTGAGCATCGGCCGTATCTAGTTCGCACACATTTATCATTCGGTTCAGAGTCGGTGTTTTCGGATGGTGAGCTTTTCGACTGGAAATGGGTCCGCCTTTCCGCTTCCTGTACCTCAAGCGGGTAAATACGTTGTATCGGCCGCAAAAATGTTCCATAACTGGTCTTCACTTGGACAAGTCGAACATTTCCATCTCTTCCAGGTAACAATTTCGAAATTCTTGCTAATGGCCAGCTTAGCCGTTTGCAGTTCTATCGCCTATCAAATGACATCTCCCTCTTTCACATGTTGATCCCCTTTTACCTTGTAATATTCCCTTAATTGTCCGAGATATTCATTCCGAAAACGCTTCCGGAGGTCGTTTCGGAGACGAAGTCTATATGCAAATCTACTATTCATCCTCTTAGCGCTATTTCTTCAAAGTCTGCCACTCCAAACTCTTCGATTTCATTAAGAAACATTGATGGGGACAGCACTTTTAAATCGTCGACGTCTTCAGAGATGTAAGTCATTGATCTAGAGTTGATCAAACTCTCTGCTTCGCACAACACTGTACTTAATTCTTCAGCCTGTAAGCAAGCATTGCCAATTACTCGTCTAAGTATTCTTTTCAGGGAACCAATCAGCCTTTCCCAAAAACCTCCCCACCATGGCGAGGATGGAGGGTTGAACTTCCATTGGATTTTCTTTATCGTCGATAGTTCTTGCACTTTTTCCCAATTTACGTGTCGCAAAGCATTAGAAGTTCCAACTAGATTAGTTCCATTGTCTGAGTAAATAGTTGACGGTCGTCCCCTTCGAGCTATGAACCTTCTCAGGGCTAAAATGAAACTGTCAGTTGTCAACAATGTCACTAATTCGATGTGAACACCACGATATACTGCACAGGTAAACAGGACAGCCCAACATTTTGTTTTGTCTTTCAAGTACATGGGTCCACATAGATCGACTCCTACAACTTCAAAGACATGAGCGTCTCGCACTCGATCCTCTGGTAAAGGAGCTACTGGCGTCTCGATAGGAGTGGTCGTGAACCTCGCGCATCTTATGCACTTCTTCAAAACTTTTCTAATGGTTTTCCTACTCTTTAATATCCAATATCGTTCTCGAAGTCTTGACATAATTACTTGAATTAAAGCGTGGCAATTTTCTGTATGTTCTTGCAAGATTATTTTTTCCACCAATTGATGCGTAGACGGTAATAATACAGGATACCGAAAAGTCTTAAGATCTTCTCTCATAGATATTCTTGATTTAACTTTAATTAGGCCATCTTCATCTAAATAGGTCTGGATATTAAAGGTTTGTTTATCAAAGCTCTCTTCTTGAACTTGTTTCCAAATGACTGTTTCTGCGTATTCAAGCTCCTCAACTGATAACCCTCCACAAACCTTCTCTTTTGTTCTTTTGCAATTCTTGAGAAAGCGTATAATCCAACCCAATACTCTCGTGATTTTTCTGAACGAAGATATTTTTGGGAAAAACTCGAACTTCGCAGTGCTTACGTTTGTGGCAGCAATGATAGTTTTCTTCTTCTCTGCTTGTATAACGTCCATATCTGGAAGGGCATGGGACGTAGGCCATTCTTCTTCCGGATTACGTAACCATTGAGGTCCCTCCCACCATTTTAATTGAAGTAACTTTTCCGCTGAGCATCCTCGAGATGGTAGATCAGGCTGGATTTTCGTTACCGGGAATGTGCCTCCAGCAGTCAGGTTCTGTTAACTTTCTAATTTCATTAGCTCTGTTCATGACAAAAACGCTCCAATTTTCATTGCGTTTAATTCAATATAAAGCATTGGTGGAGTCCGACCAAAAGGTAATGGGTATGTTTGCATAGCCAAGATCGATGATCACCCTTTGAGAAGTCTTGCACCGATGAGACATGCAAGCAACTCAAGCCTAGAAATTGAAACTTTTTTGAGAGGCGCCACCCTACTTCGAGTTTGCACTAAGGAACATTGAACATGGTTGGCAGTTTAATATTTTAGAAATATACATGTAGCATAAGCACTTTGAGAGGCATCACAAAAGACATGCAATTGTATAAGTTCCCCGACAGTTTGCAAAATCCATCTAGGTATTTTTATCTCTTGTAGCATTGTTAAGGTTTTTAACCATTTTCGAAATTTTAGAAATATATTTTGCAAGATAATTGGTTGTCGTCCAAGGATATTTCAAAGTGCATAGATTTTTTGCAAAGATATCAATCTTGGGTATGAGACATTCACATGGGCTCTTGTCGATTCAACCAATAATTGGATCAAATATGTCTGCTATGAAATAGATAGGACTTTTTCTTTTCGTTCAAAGTATGATTCACTATCAAAGTTCCTTGACAACGCAAGACAGCGTATCATTCACCAACGTTCCAATTTTAAACATCAAGGAAGACTAGTTTTTTTTTACACCACTGCGATTCTAGAATCTCTTGAGGTCGTACATTACTTATCCAATCTCGCAGATTGAAATTGAGGCGGCTTAGACAGAAGAAAACGAGATCTCTAAGACAAACTTCTCCATTTCTTCCACCGTTATCAAAAATGTGTGATGCAATTGTTGCCACATAGAAAGAAGCTTTCAAATGCTGTGCTGTACTTTGCAGCTCTGTGGGTGAGGCATCTAAATGGTGATTCAGAGTTATGTTTAGCAAAAAGGGACTAGATGTTACACCAAATACAACCCGCTTATGCCTATATTCAACTACATTCTGTGCTTCATCGTACCAAAGAAATCTTAAAAAGTCGCGATCCCTTTCACGAATTCCAATTTGCAAAAAAGCTTTCTCAATGTCAGATGTCACTGCTACAGCTTTCATCCTGAATTTTGTCAACAAGGAAGGGATGTCGGCTACCATGTTTGGACCCTTTTCCAAACAGTCGTTGAGTGAGAGCATACCCTTCCTTTTAGCAGAAGCATCAAATACTGGTCGTATTTTCGTGCTAGCACTGCTTTCCTTTATCACAGCCCTGTGGGGAAGGTAATGCACTTCATTGTTCGAAACATCAGGTGCCAGTTCAATAATGCCCTTTGACAACCAATCCTTGAAAACAGCTCTGTATTCATTTTCGTGACCTGAATTTTCCAGCTTCCTCTTCGTCGTGTAAAGCCTTTTTTCTTCCACTTCTCTGTTGTTGCTTAAGTTGTCTTTATCGTGAACCCATGGAAACGCAACTTCATATCTTCCTTCAAAATCTCTAGTGACAGTTTGTCTAAAATGCGAAATTGCTTCGTCCAGTATTAACTCTTCGCTCTTGTTGTTTGGAGACTCAGAAATACCTATAAGATCCTACTTCCACAAATTATCTAGATTGTTGCATAGAAGCGAAGTAACAGTTAACACGTCGCTCCTATTTCTGTCCTGAGTTCGAGGAATTTTTCCCATTAGTGTCCAACCTAATTTTGTATGAACAGCAACTGGGCCAGTTTTACAGGAATCTAATTTACCTGTTAACAATTTTCCGACCACATCTGCTCCAATCAATAAGTGAATTTTAGTGTCCATACATCTAGACTGGTCTTCTCTATCCGAAATAAGTATATCCATGCATTCCATTTCTCTTATCCACTCTCCAAATGGAACTCGGGCTATATCATTGCAAATTTTCTTCTGATCCAATACTTGGATACGGCAATTAAATGTATTTGCACAAATCACTCAAATTCAAAATGTATTCCTTATGAGTCTCTTCTTCGGTTTGTTTTCCACCCAATAATGTATGCATTAGTTTGACTTCCTTTAGTTTGACTTCCTTTACTGGTTCAAATCCTAACATCTCTATTATTTCCTTTGTAGCATACGATCTCTGCGAACCAGTATCAATCATTGCTCTTATCAACATTTCTTTATTATCACCGTTACTGACTTTAACAGTAAGAGTTTGCAGAAGAACATCAACTTCATCCGTTTGGTTTGATAAAACGCTATTTTCAGAGTGCTTGTTGTTTTGGACCTCTTTTGACGCCTCCTTATTACCATTCTGACTATTCCTCTTTCCATAGCACATGATTGTATTGTGCCCACGAACTCCACACTTCGCACATTTGATGTTCATCGGACATGAGCGTGAATGATGATTTGGTCGTAAGCACTTGAAACATGCATTATTCTTTAGTAAAATAGATTTTTTTCTCTTCGAAAGACATATTAGATGTTGCTTTACATTCATGGCTCTTGTGAGATTTTTCACAAAATAGACAAACTAGCCCTTTATCAGCTGTGATCTATAAACATGAGGCAGTTGGTATGCGGTTGGAATTTTCTTCAAATCTTTTCTTCTTTATTTTCGTTTCATTATCCTTATTTATCCCAAAACCGGACATCGCCAAACTTATTCGCTCCTCACCTTCAACCTCAGTCTTCAGGAAATTTAGCAAGTCATCCAGTCTGTCTTTAGCTTCTTTCTTCGAATGTGAAGTAACACTTCGGTTCCAAGCCTTTAGAAAGTCATGTGGAAAACACGATTCCACCATTGGATAAAGTATTGAGGCACATTTATCCGTAGTTACACCCAATGTATCAAGGGCCCTCAAATAGGATTCAAGCTTGTCGTACAAATAAGTGATACATGGTTTCCCTTGAGTCTGGACGGAAATAATCAGTTTTAATAACTCTCTTACATAAACCTCAATTAAAAGATCTTCTTTCCCGAATCGTGTCTTCAAGGAATCCACTGCTTTAGCATAGTTATCTCCTGTCGGTGGAAAGCTTTCTATAACCTCTCTTGCCCTTGATCCGACAACTATAGCTTGGACTAGATACTGGAACTTGTCCTCCGGGGCTATATCCTCACCATTGTGGATGTTAGAAAACTGCCCCCAGAACGGCAACCATTCTTTAATGTCTCCTCCAAATTTTCTAAATTCTAATTTCGGGAGTGTAAATTTTCTCTTACAATTATCATCATTTGGAAAGGCTTGAGTGTTAAATAAGTTGGGATTGGCAACTTGGTTAGCTTGTATTCTCGCCAACTCAATTTTCAAATCATTTTCTTGCTTAGCTTTTTGCAATTCGAATTCTCGCTCTTCCTTTTCTCTCGCCAATTCCAATTCTTTTTCTTCCTTTCTTTCAGTAACCGCTGTCGACGAAAGTTCCTTAACAAATTCTGGATCGTTTTGTGCTGTTTTGTTTTCGGAAATCTTCTTCTTGATCTCGCCAATATTCATTTCCGTTGATATTATTTCACCCAACGCTTCGGCCACTGATTTTAAATCTTCCTTCTTTAAGCCTTTCACTTTGAATATGGATTCCATCTTGTAGCAATTAGAAAAGTTCTTACCTCGTAGCAAATAGTATATAGTTTGTCCGAGACCTTAAACCTCGAGTCCCGGCAGGGATGCCAAATGTCACAAATTAGATAGAACTTATTTAAAAGAAGTAGCTAAAATATTTAAACTAAAAAATTAACAATTATTTTTGACAGGAGGAAAAAAGCAACGAATTTTATTTCTACAAAAAAAAACAACATGAACATTATTACAGTTGCCAATAAACTAAACAAAAGTTTCTCGCAGACGATAAAAAATAGTTATCTAATATCTGCTCGCGATAAAATTTAGAAAGTGGGATGCCGATTCACAACACACCGTATTCAAGAAGACATCGAGTTGCGTAAACTGCATCACATTTTTCTCATCATTCGATATCGTGGTTAAACCGTATTCAAGAAGACTTCGAGTTGCGTAAACTGCATCACATTTTTCTCATCATTCGCTAACGTGGTTAAACCGTATTCAAGAAGACTTCGAGTTGCGTAAACTGCATCACATTTTTCTCATAATTTGCTATTGTGGTTTAACTGTATTCAAGAAGAGGTCTAGTTACATAAACTGAATACCTTTTTTCTCCTCATTTGTTACAGTTTCAAAATTAGGATACAGAGATCCTGGAAAAGCTATTGTTAAAAATCAAATAACGTAATTCCAATGTTTAATTAACCAAAGAAAAATTAAACCATATAACAACCAGTGAGTCAATTAATTCGTAGTTTAACCGTTTTCCAAGTAAAGTTTTAGCCTGTAAAATTCCTTGTGTTTTAACTGTTTTCAGATAAACTTTAGGTTACTTAGTTTTTAATATCATCTATGATCATTTGTTATTTGGCGCACTTATGATGTAGTGTACCCGGGTCATAATTTTTCTTACAATAAATATCCTATTTCACAATTAAATTTACCCATAAAAGATAAAGGTTATGAGCGAAAAATATCTGTGACATTGATTAATTAAACAATAACCCCGAGAAAAATCGGAAAACTTTCGAGAATTCGGGTTTACCAATAGTTTTCATAAGAAGTATTAGAGTAAAATGCTATATTCTTATTGAAAAAATGTTTTCGATAATAAATCTTTATAGTATAAGCTTATAAATCTTTAACAAATGATAAAAATGACTAAAGGTACACAATCATTTATATATTATCCAATTATGTATTTTTATTTTGCTTCCTATGTTATCCAGTTTCATAAAATTTATTACATTTAATAAAGATAAAAATTAGAAAATGTTGTTTATATTAGTTCATTTATAAATCGCATATATTTCAGATTCTTAACACATTTACAACAGTTGACATGAAAATTTGCCCCGAGAAAATGAGCCTTCTGCTTAAGTTTATCTGAATAAACAAAATGTAAGACAAATACAAATGAAGACCATAGTCCTGAATAATTTATATTGGACAAGCGTTATATAAGCGTTTTTAATTCGTCTATTAAAAGGTATTATAATCTCAGTAAAGAGGCACGATGAAGAATTTGGAAATACCTTGTTAATATATCATCATTATAAAAACTTCACAATTGTAATGTGATATAACGAGGCTCGATACTCGAGAACGAGATTAGCTTACTATGGGTATCGTATTTCGAGAATTATTTTTGTCTCGAGTAAAAGAGAGTAAAAATAATGAATGGAGTAAAAGAGAGGAAATGTGATATATTATATTTCGCTTTATTTAACGTTTATGAAAAGATTCTCTTTTAGAGAAAATTTTCTTAAAAAATAAAAATAACATAAAAATGATTTAAAGCCAGTTCACGCGTAAAGTTTTAGTTTATATGATATCACTTTTTCCAAAAGATATAATTTTTTTTTATTTTGTTTACTTAGGTTCGCTTTCGAGTTTGTACTTAAAAAATTTGTTTAAAATTAATAGATGCTGTTGCTAAACTATTTTATACCCCATTAATTTCGAAGTACAAAATCGAAACAAAAAATAGTTATCTTTATAGGAAAAAACTTTTTTTATCGAAAATACTTATTTGGCATTGGAAACTATATAAAATAAAAAAAGTTAAAATTTTTACGGACAATAACCATTGCAGCTATAAAAGTATTAAATTAATTAGTGGTAAATTAAAGTAGTGGTAAATATTTCCATGTCTTTCTTGTCTACTTTAAAGTAATATTATACAAATCGTTTTAATGACATTTATAAATTTAGCAATTTGAATCAGGGTTTAGATGAAAGACGTCCTAATTTTAAAAGGATTCAATAAATACCAACTATGAACACATGTGTGTCAAGGTGAAATTGTGAAATTGTTCGTTCCCACCCCATAATAATAATAATTTTAAATGTTTATTTTATTTTTTGACCTTGCGCATAAATTTTAAACATTTATAAATTTTATAAATTTATATAAAATATTTTTTTAAATAAGGTGTTAAAATTAAATTTAAAAGACTTGCAGCAAAAACAAGTTTATAATTTTGTCTATTTTCTTACATCTTCATGTTTATATTTTGCATTTTTCAATTACATATATATATAATATTATAGCTATTATATAATATTTTTATTATTAAATATTCTACCAGTATATCGAAAGAGCTAAAGATGGGATAAGTCTTGTAAAACTAACTTAACAATTTTTAAAAAAATAATATTTTTCACTTCAAAATCAATGTCTAAGTACTTGAACTATCTTGCTGGAATTAATTAAACAATATTGCACACAATGTTTATCTAATATATTATAATTCTTGCCAACACAGGGTCGTCTATAATAACTTTGTAAACATAAATGGGTTACCTTAAATTAGGAAACTAATAATGGGAAAAATTATGTAACCAAACTAAACCAAAAATTATAAATAATATCATGTACTTTCAGGATAATAAATAAAAAAATAAAGGTTCTGACCTGCTTGGATGTCTTCATTCAGAAGATACATATCTGTTGAACAAAAATCTTATGAGGGATAGAATATAAAATATAAAACTATACATTTTTAATACAATAAGTAAACTTTTTTAACCCCTTCAGTCGAAATTCTGACTTTGGAAACTAAAACATTTTTTTTAGATCGGGTAGAAGGATCTTTGAAATTATAGTTTGGGAATATGAAATTAAAAAAAAAAGATAAAAAGATGTATACTGAAATACTTTTTTTCCCATAAAACTACTCTAATTTCGAGTGTTATGCTCAAGAAATTAATAGCTAAGTAATAACAATTATTTAATTATTTAATCGAAAATTCTTTGGTGTAAATTACAAAGAACTCATAAAATATCTAGAAATATTACTTTATATAAATATTTTATTTTAATCAGATTTAAAAATTGCATGAGAATTTATGCTGACACTCTTAGATAAAACTTTGCAAACCTTTAACTTAAATTTATACTATGATTATGAAAATAGAAAAAATATGTTTGGGTTTTCGAACACTGGAGGGGTTAAACTAGTAGTTATACGAACAAAATATAATCTCAACCAAGCAAAAAACAGTGGATGATTGACAACTAAAGATAAAACTTATTTTTACACATAAAATATAGGTTTATAAAATTAGAAAACAAAATAATTTACAATTTTGCCAGGTTGTTTTGAAGGATGTGTCATATTGTAAGGGTTTTTTAAGTATTAGTGTTGGGTGATGCGTAGTCCAAAATTTTATATATTACGTACTGAACGATAATTATCATATTAAGCAATATAGATTAGCAAACATTACGTATCTAACCACAGTTGACTCAACTTATAAGGCCAGAGAAGCTCTCGATGACGTCAAGCTTTTCATCCAGTTCGGCTGTTCCGAAGATGAATGAAACCTGTTCAACCCCCTATAACCCTATAATTTCCATGTATTACAATTTTATAGGTTAGTTTTACAATGGATACAAAAAGTTCCAATTTTATAGGTTAGTTTAACAATGGATAAAAAAAAGTCCCAATTTTATATTCAGACTATTCATTTTTAAAAACTTTTTTGTGTGGCAATGACATTGATAAATAAATCATGCATCCACAAATACAAATGCACCGAAGCAAATTTAGTGGTAAAGAAAGATTTTAATTATATAGGGAGGTAAAGAGCGTTCTTTTTTCGAATATTGAACGAAATGTGCTATACAGATTAAAAATAACATTTGCTGATTTGAAAAATTGAAACATCTTTAAAAGTAAAAGATGTTACCTCAATAAATCAGGTAATGAATTGGTTTTACCGGAGAATGAGAAAGGTTTCCAAACCAAAGTGCCTCTGTGTTAATCCAATGGAAGAATTATTTTCTAAGCCACATTTTCCGTATAGAATTTCCATTTTGCTGTATAAAATATTTTTACAAACTGTTTTTATATGATAAATGTAGCTGACTAACAGGTCCCAAAAATCAAACTTTTTGAAATTGTTTCGAATATTTTTTGTGAAATTTTTTATTGAAAATAAAAAAATATTCGAACCAATTTCAAAAAGTAGCGCATGAGATTAGTTTGAATTGAAATTGGTTCGAATATTTTTTTCCTAATTTTCAATAAATTATTTTACGAAAAATATTCGAAACACAATTTCAAAAAAGGGGATTATAGAGACCTGTAATTCTTTCTCAGCTACAGGTAAATCAGAAGTCTAAGACTAATTCACTTGGTACACATTACATATGATACATTTATCATAGAGAAAAACGCTTGTAAAAACATCCAATACAGCTGGAGAAATGTGACTAAGAAAATATATATTTCCTATTGGATTAACACAAAGG
This sequence comes from Oedothorax gibbosus, assembly GCA_019343175.1. Taxonomy (NCBI): domain Eukaryota; kingdom Metazoa; phylum Arthropoda; class Arachnida; order Araneae; family Linyphiidae; genus Oedothorax; species Oedothorax gibbosus. The sequence goes on from JAFNEN010000492.1 coordinate 221,636, forward strand.
CACTTTGCTTTAGAGACCCGCGGTCATTCGGTCTCATGCGCCCTTAATAGCTTCTTAAAGAAAATTATATTGTGATGATTTGGAATTGAAGTTAACACAAATGCCCCGAGATTTCAGGTTGTCATTTGTATTCAAAAATACATCAAACATATAATAAATATAGCACTTGGGTTTTTGGAAAAGAAGTACACTTTACATAATTTTGGATTGTGATTAATATTTAATGAAGCAGTTAAAACTAACACTAAAAATACCGGTAAACTGTAGATATATTAAAAGATATAATTTTCTCATATTTCTCCCCATAATTGTGGTGAAAGCAAAAAGCTATTTAGTATGAGGACAACTGAAAATTATATAGATTAAACTTATATATACCTAGATTTTTAAAACACTTTTTTAGATTACTATTTTTGCAGTGGTAACTATAAAAAAACCTCCTTAAAAAGTTAAAGAATACCAAATGCGTTCAAAATATCGATAGAAAAAAATGTATGAATAGCTAGAAATCTATATCAATGAATAAAATTTCAATAGTTTCTTTGATTTTTAAAATATGTTATGAATTTAAATGTGAGATGTAATTTGAAATGTGATGTTTATATCATAGCAAAAAAACGTCCATCCAAGTATTTATATTGTAAAGTATAAAGAGAGTATAATTATAACTATGAATTTGCAAAAAAAGAATGTATTTAACGTGTTATTACTTTTTTTATGAAAACTATATTGATACTTGTGTGCCAATTACAGTTTTAATTAATACAAAAGCTCCACAAATTCAGCAGTACTATTCAAATGTATATATTTAGAAAGCAGGTGGGTTAATGGCAAAAAAAGTATAGATATAAAAAACATTATTAATAAGCAAAGAAAATATAGATACAATGACCTATTTTTTATACAGCATATCACCTTGCGAAAATTATTTTTACTTTCATAAATAAATAAAAGAAGCACAAAAAATTCTTTTATTAAACCTTATCTGTGTGAGTGGTGATGTAGAAAGAAAACAGAGATGCAAAGGTATTTCAAGTCTGTGTGGGGCGTAGTCTGAATCTTATTTAGTATAGGGACACCTCGGAATACTTTGGAAGAGTTCTTTTTGGGGCCGCCAAGCACAGAGGTACTTTGGGAAGAACCGCGCCCTCACCTAGAAATACCATTAGGAAAGGTCAGAAAATGGCCGAGGACGAAAATTCTGCTTAAAAAAATATCAGTGATTGTTTTGAGGTGGTACAAGGCAACGTTGTTTTAACCCATTAATGACGATTGGCGAACTAATTTGCCACTCAAAAAATGAGATTTCAGCTTAGGTTTTTCTAAATAAACAAAATATAAGACAGAAGGAGGCTATAGTTCTAAGCACTTCAACCAGAAAAAAATCAAGTTAAACAACCGAATTTAAAAAAGTAAAAAACGAAATTAAAAACGTAAGTTAACGTATTAAGAAATGAAGGGGTTAATGACATTCATACAGTTGTCGTTAATAGGTTAAGATTTATCGTTTAAATTGTGATGATATATTTTGCTTAGGCAACAAATTTAGATGCTGTTAAGTTTTTTTGTCTGCGTTCAAATTTAAATTCATCTACATAAACTTTGGTTCCAATTTTAGTTTTTGTACAAAAATTTAGAATGATTGTTAAAGCTTAAGTGTTTCTTTGCGTTTTATGAAGGACTGTTAAAATTATTTTAAAAAAAAACATTTATTATGGTGAAATATGTGAATCATATTATTAAAAATTTTCAAATATATAAAATTCGTGTTCAATTATTCTGGAGGTGATTGTTAATATGTTTAGAAAACTTCTTATTTTGTAAAAAAACAATGACCTTCAAATCAAGTGTACATTTGAAGGTTGCAAAACTTACTCACATTATCTTAAAAGTAACTTATATATGTTACCGTTAAAACCCGGAATCAGCTAGAACTAGAATTATCTAGTGAAAACTAGTTTTAACTGAGGCCATTAGTTAAAACTAGTTTCCACTAGCTAAAACCATTTATCCCCAGCTAATACTAGTTTTGACGAAATAGATTTGTTAAAAATAGTTTTAACTATAAAAACTTATATTAGATAAAACTAGTATTAACGTAAAATCACACTATTTACAATACTAGGTTTGTATTAGTTGAGTTTATTATTGCTGAAATGCAATGAAAGCGTTTTGGTTATTGGAAGACCCCCTCATTAAGGTAAGTATAGTGCGTTTTTCAAGGACTTCATTGTCGTAATAAGATTGTAAAATTCCTCTTTTCGGACATTTAATAATAGATTCATGCTTAATTAATAAAATAAAGTGGAGATTTTAAATTTCGCAGTAAAACAACTAGTGCAACAACAAAAAATCGTATTACCTCTTCTTTTTAAAGAAATTAACGTTCACAATAAATTTAAAGTCAATCATTCACAGTTAATTCTAGTTTTATCTAAAACAAGTTAGATAATTATAGTTTTTTCTAATTACAACTAGTTTTAACCAATACAATTGGCCAAAACTTGTATTAGATAGGGGGTCTAGTTTTAACTAATATATAAAATTCGTGTTCAATTATTCTGGAGGTGATTGTTAATATGTTTAGAAAACTTCTTATTTTGTAAAAAAACAATGACCTTCAAATCAAGTGTACATTTGAAGGTTGCAAAACTTACTCACATTATCTTAAAGTAACTTATATATGTTACCGTTAAAACCCGGAATCAGCTAGAACTAGAATTATCTAGTGAAAACTAGTTTTAACTGAGGCCATTAGTTAAAACTAGTTTCCACTAGCTAAAACCATTTATCCCCAGCTAATACTAGTTTTGACGAAATAGATTTGTTAAAAATGTTTTAACTATAAAAACTTATATTAGATAAAACTAGTATTAACGTAAAATCACACTATTTACAATACTAGGTTTGTATTAGTTGAGTTTATTATTGCTGAAATGCAATGAAAGCGTTTTGGTTATTGGAAGACCCCCTCATTAAGGTAAGTATAGTGCGTTTTTCAAGGACTTCATTGTCGTAATAAGATTGTAAAATTCCTCTTTTCGGACATTTAATAATAGATTCATGCTTAATTAATAAAATAAAGTGGAGATTTTAAATTTCGCAGTAAAACAACTAGTGCAACAACAAAAAATCGTATTACCTCTTCTTTTTAAAGAAATTAACGTTCACAATAAATTTAAAGTCAATCATTCACAGTTAATTCTAGTTTTATCTAAAACAAGTTAGATAATTATAGTTTTTTCTAATTACAACTAGTTTTAACCAATACAATTGGCCAAAACTTGTATTAGATAGGGGGTCTAGTTTTAGCTAGATGCAACTAGTTTCCACTAGTGGCATCGGTTAAAACTAGTTCTCACTAGTTAATTCTAGTTTTAGCTGATTTCGGGTTTTAACGGTAACATATATATAGAGCCCAGCCCATTTAATGGCGCCTTCAACCAATTTAATCTGCTATTAGCAGAAGTCGCCAATGAACAAACCGGACCCAAGAAATTATATCTTAGTTATACTTTCCAAAATGTGAGCTTTGCGCTCTTACACCCTTAATTTAAAGTAATATGAAAAATTCTTAATACCAAAATGAAAGTATACTTGTAAAAATTTTTTAAAAATTGTTTCGCATTTGATGCATTAAACAGATATTTTTTTATTAATTATATAAATTTATATTATAAATTGTAGGATTCAGAATTTTAATTCTTTTTAAAAATGCCTTTTTTAAATATCGCTTCGTAGTTGTAGTGTTAGTTCTTTATATTTATATTATATTTTGTTTAATGTGTATTAAACCACAAACTAACGCATAAATTTTAACGAGTATTAAAGAACAGGAATGTTTAGAATGGAATCTATTTAAATAGTTGTATACAGTTTCAAGAAAATGTGAAATAATAATAAAACATACTTTTCGCTTAAAAACTACGAATATTTAAAGCTATTATTGACTTTTGATAGAAAACATTTTACAGCAAATATAGGTTAACGTTTTCTCGGGTAATATTATTTCCGGTCTACTTCAACTTATAGCGTGAAATAAAACATAAGCTCAAACTATTCCATCGATTTTTACTCCCGTTTCTTTCAGTTGAGAAATTTTCAAAGTAAAAGTTTAAGAAACACTTTTTCCTGTTTTACAAAGTTTCGATTTATTTCTATAAAAGAGAATTCTTTCTCTATTCTGGAAAGTATTTCAAGTGCTTTATATATTGTATTGCATGAAAAATATTTTGAGACATAAACGAAAACATTTAGTTTTTATATAACTAAATGGGAATAATGTATAAAGACATTCTATTTGTATTCTTATAAACATATCTAAATATGTGCTTAAAACTCATAGCTGTAAAAGTCAATTTAAGTTTAAGTTTTAAAGCTTTTTTATTTTAATTCTTATTCAAGATATTATATAGCATTATAGTGATGTCTCAAGTAGAAGAGAAGTAGGAAATCCATAATGTTTAATAACTATAGAAAACACAAAATTAAGGACTTGAAGGAAAATAAGCAAATAAAATAACAATGCTGTAGTCAGAACACCAAGGATCAGAAGGAACATACTGGCGAACAATTTTAATGTTTTAAATGTCTCGTGATATCGTTAATTTTTTTTATTTATGGGAATTATATCTGAAAAATTTCAACAACCAAAAATCATTTTAAAATTGCGAAATAGATTAACATTATATCATAATGGGAAACTATTTTATATAGTGACATTATAATAAAATTAGAAAAATTTCTATATATGAAGAAATATTATGTCTATAAATGATATTGTGAGTCGAAAGAAATGATCTATTATAACATAGTTTTGTTTCTATTTCATTTTTTTTGCCATTGCTTTTAATTTTGCAAAAAATTTACACTGAGAGTAGTTATTTCTTAACTGCTATATTAAAGAAAATTCCTTTCGTATACTAAAAAGTAAAGCATTACAGAAAGTTTCAAATATCCAGACTTTACACAAAACGTAATGTTCCGAAACCAGGAAAATATGCTGTTAGTATAGTTTTTAGAATAAATCTTTTACAGAAAAAAAATCTTATTTACATACCAAAGGACTATAAGTTTTGTCACGTTTTCTTTAACCATCCCACATAATACTAAACAAATGAACCAATTTAAATTCTGAAGCCAAAATGTATGGAGGAAATAAACTAAACAAAGTTAGTATCAAGTTAGACAGAAAATAAATTGATGATCCCTCTATGGGGCATAACGGGGAAAGTCTCAGTTGTTAAGAATAGTTGTAAGCATTACTACAATAATGGTACAGCATCACTCTTGGTAATTATAACTTTTAAGTATTTGATAGTAAATAAATGGGAATTGATAATATTCTAGACATTAATCTAGACTTTTTTTAAAAGTCTAATCTAGACTTTATGATAGTTCTTAAATACTTAGCTGTTTTTAAAGGAAATAAATAAAAGAATACAGGAGTAGATTTTTAGATTTGTGCTTTAGAACGAAGTAGAAAAAGAAAGCAAAAGTCAATTCGTTTCCCACTTGTTAATGTTGCAGAAAAATTTATTTAGCCATGATTTTATTAAAATGCAATCTTTAAATAAAAATAAACATAAATTGCGTTGTAAGACTTATAAAAAGTTTCCGAAATTCATTTTAATATTTCAAAATAGAATTAGACTTGATTGAGCCTTATAAACATAAAATAAAACCTAAGTTATGAAAGTCACTACTATCCATTATTTATTTTGAAGTAAAGTGTATTCCTTCTACATAAGCTCATATTAGATCTATTGAGACTTATTTATTTGGGATGTAGCATTCATTGAGATTTTGTCAATGACTATGGTATGAATAATATCTCGAAATTTAATATTAAACTATTGGAATGTAGTATATCCAGTTTAAAATCGACTTTTAACTCTACAATTAAAACAAAAAGCCACTTTCGTTTACACACACAAACAATCTATCCTTCTTTATAAGTCAAAGTTCCTGTACGTCCACAACTAAAGAAACCCCATTCCCAACAAAACCAGACATTATCATGCGAGCCACTATTCAAACAAGACATTTGAGTTAATAATTATTGTTATCCATCTCCAAATGGAAGCAAAGTCCGTCGCATCCCTGTACATTTCATTGTGAGTCAGCCACCACACTCCCCCCCAAGCTCAGCGCTTCAACTACAAGTTAACTCCTTAAACCATGAAATCGTGGGTACCCCCTCCCTCCCCCCTTCCGTTATCCCCCTCCTTTTCAAAGTTGATAGCGGGGGATGGGGGGGGGGGGGGGGGCATTATCCTACTTTCTGACACTATTTGTATCCTGTCGGTCGCCATGGAGACGGCCCCTCCCCCCTGACTGCACATACATTCTCCCATCTGGCGCGAGCTCACAGGGATATTAAGGAAAAGCATGACATGTTCGATTTTACCTATTTTTTCTGCAATAACAGAAGATGGTTGTTCTTCCATTCGTGGAAATACATTATTAATGAAAAGTACTGGCTACTGTAGCTAATTAGTTTTATTTTTGTATTTATTAGATAATATTGAAAATAAAAGATAAGTGTATGAATTAAGTTGTTTTAAAATTTGACTGATTGTTTTAGATTTCAAAGAAAATAATATGGATATATTTAATTTCGACTACGGTATTCACGCACTTAATGTAACTGAGGGCAAAGGTGAAATGGTTGAGTTTAAAAAATACTAGTGATCAGTTAAATTATCTGCTCTTATCTGTTCTGAAATTCAATAAAATTGTAGAGTTAATTTTTTAAAAATATTTCATTGAAAATGTTAGATATTGGTTATTTTCTATTAAGTTTAAAACTGAATAGATTTTCGCAATCTTCGTAATATTTAATAATATATGGTAATTAGTAATATTATGAAATTTGTAAAAGTTCACCAATTTTTTTTATATCTTTAAACTGCAACAAAAAATTAACTTTACAAAAGAACAGTTTAAATGCAAAAAATTCCAATAACCCATATTTTTTTTAACATAACAAGAACATAAAACTAGTACTCATCAAAATGAACCTTTAATTCCCATTTGTACATTTAACGGTACTGCCTGTGGTGAGCTTTTTTGGTAGTGTCGCCAATAGCAGGTCGCCAACTTGTCGCCAAAATGTTACAGAAATGCTTGGGGTGGAGGGACAAAGCAGAAAGGATTTTGGGAATCTGTTGTGTATGTGATTCGGGAGTGATTAGGCGCAGACTAATGTATTAAGAATGGGTTTAATTTAACCTTTTGACCGTTACTGGCACATTTTCGCAGGTCTTTATCGGTATTATTTTGAAAATATGATTTCTATATTGCTAAAATAAATTTTATTTTTCTTCATTTAAAAATTTATCTGTGGCCTGTGGTTAACTTTTTTTAATTATCAAAACAGGAAAAAATAGTTGAGAAAAATTGTTATTGATGGATAATAATTAATAGAAAACATACCATAAAATTTATCTTTTCTTATAAGTACTTTAAGTAAGTTTTTAATGAAAAAATTGCAGTAAATAGAAATTAAGAGAGCCACATACAAATTATTGAGCACGAGTTGATAATCAATTTTGCGTCACTGTCAACATAAACATATTTAATTTAATTGCTTACAAATGGTTAAAATATTCAGACTTATTTTCCTTCCCTTTCCGGAATGAACATCCTGTACATTTGCTGAAAAGTTCGCACCTTTTAATGCACGTATCAATGAATTATAATACTAAAAAACTTGAACCTACCAATAATTTTACATTTTGGAAATAGCGGTATTGCAAATACACATTAAAAAAAATCACAATACTGATTATGCTCAAATTTGTGTTTGCTTCTCTGTTGGTATATTAGTTAAAAGCTTTTTGGGAATTAACTAATTTAATTACATTAAAAAACAATCAATTACTTCCAAAGTAATGACTATCTTTCTTCGAATTCTAATAAAATCTTGTGACTGAATTACGTAATAATCTAAAACTGTTTGGACACCTCGATATAAATTTAACGTCTGTTCTGTGTCAATGATGAGGTTAAAAAGGACTATCTAATAATACATGAAAAACTTTATTAGGCATTTTCAGTGGTACTATAACGTAACGGTTTTTTCAATGACACGGTGTTTACAACGATTTTGAATAATTTACAAAATGAAGATACTTAAGATGTTCATAAAGTAATTATCACTAAGTAAGTATTTAGTTGATGGCACTTTCCCCAGTTTAATAGATGTCCTCAGCAAAGCGTAACCTTTATGATGGTCATCGCAACATATTTCTGGAAGGGATTAAATATAAAAAGTAAAGCGGCTAAGTTAATTGAAATTTTCCCCCCTCTTAACTCTTTAATGTCGAGAATGTCGATTTAGAGTGGCATACAGGTATGTTAAAAAGTGAGAAAAACGATTGATACGTCATTCAAAACAATCAAACGTAAACGAGAAAATTATTTAAACTTTTCATTTTCTTTCAGTTAAAGGGACATCCGGTGCCAAGTTAACACATTAAAATGTTACCGGCATAGCAAGTTTACACCTGCCTTGACAGTTTTTGACTATGTTATTTATTATACTATCTTTTCATTGAATACAACCAATTATTTCATAGCCAGGGTCTGGTTTTTTTTCAGTACACGGTAGGTATGGTTTCGATCTAGGAACCAATTGTAAGATTTTAAGCAGATTTATAACCAATTTCCACAACTTCTTCAGATACTTTAAACAAAAGATTTTAGTATTCGTAGAACACAAAAATATTATTATCTTCATCGCAAAAAGTTAAAATAAATAAATAGAAACGAAAATAATTAACATAAACTAAACTTATTCTAAGTGAATGTTTGGAGCCCCCTTAAAGTTGATGATACCAGGTCTATTCGGCAATACGACATTGATCAAGCTCAAAATGTGTTTGTATAGGTTAAGTATACTATATACTAATATAGAGAATATAAAAAAAAATTAGGACCTTAGATTTAGTTATTTTCTTGAACATAAAATACATGTAATTTTCTGTTCGGTTAACCAATATGTCTCAATTATACCAAATGCAGACACTACTTTTAGATTCCAGGACATTCCCGATGCGTAGACCACCCAATTATTTTATTCTAAGACGTTATTTTAAACAAACAAATCTTATCAAATTGCTATTTCATTTAATATAAGAGACTAGTTAACCATTTATATTTCACATGATCATTTACTTGCTGTTTCTTTTCTGCAGATACATTAACACTCATAGATTAAATGCCCGCGGCAAAAACGCCTATATGAAATACTATTTTAATCCCCATTATTTTCCGTATATTCCGGTGACAGGTTGCAAATTTTACATTTCTAGAACCGCTGAAACATGGGAAGCAACGTACTAATATATCCAAATATTTTATTGTAAGATGATATTTTAAACAAAGAAATCTCTAAACAATACTACTATTTCATTTAAGCTTGATATAAGATATTAGCTTACCATTTGTATTACGCCTGGTTAAGCCTTTTCTTTTCTGCGATACATTCACACTAGTAGTTTCAATGCTCGCGGCAAAAACGCCTTCACGAAATGCTAATTAAATCCCCATTAAACATTTGCCAAACTGGTGATAGGTTGCAAATTATGGCAATTCTAGTACCACAGAAACATAGAAAGAAACGCACTAGGTAGATGTTCACAACCATTAAAGGGGGGAAAGACTTGCGCACCAGCAACCTGTATTGTATTCCTTGCCGAAAACGAAGCAATTTTTTAAAAACGTAGAACCCTATTTTTTGATTCTCGGTTCTTGAGTCATTAATATGGGCTGTGGTATTAAAAGTTCTAAGTTTCGTGGGAAAATACCAACCTAGAGAAGGGTTGCGTGAGGTGCCTTTGTTTACTCTTGGAGAGTAGGTTCTTTATAGAAAGGATATAATCGAAGGGAATTTGTAAACATCTTGAAATGAGGCAACAAAATAAGTACTTTGTGGAAGTTAAATATCTTGTATATATTTTTCTGTACTGAAGTTTCAGAGAATGAAAAATAGATGGGATCGGAAAAGGCTGAGCTTATTTAAAGGAAACAAGTTTAAGTTTTAAGAAAAGACGATTTGGATTTTTTTTAAAGTTGTGCGTTAAAATTAATTTAAATTAGCTAAATTTTACCAATCAATAATATGCTAAAATATTATGCTCTAATTTATATTTTTGATACAATAAATATACTAAAAAATAATGCAGCACAATTTACTAAAAAGTAACAGAACATAACAATAAATATCAAAAAATACTATAATGCAATAAAATATACTATAATAGGTTCAGAAATAGGATTTTTTTTATACTTTAAATATATATTGCATTATTCAATTAAGAATTACTAAATTGAAATGGGCATTCAAATACTCGTTTCCATTCATCATTCAAAAAATAGGAAGATTAATATTACTAACTTCCAGAGTTATAAGAAAACCTATTGCAAAAGTTAAATTGTTAACAAAAATAAGATAATTCTAAGAAATATATAAACAACTTATTTTGAATAGCATATTTAGTACTTCTAAGCAATATGGAACATTAATTAACGGTTTCTATTTATAGGAACACAATCAAAAATTGAAGAAAAAAACTATGATGAATCTGATAAAAAAAAAACCTCGAAAGATATTACTTAATTTACTAATTTGAAATCTTTAAACATATGTTTTGGATGCTTTGGCATTTCTTTGGATTACTGAAATTGTTGAATGTTTTGTTAACATGCTTGGCTGGAAATAATTAAAAAAAATATTTGTGTCTGAGTATTTGTTTTTCTTTGAAAGGATGTATTTTTATTTGAGTCGTTTCAATTAGTATTTCTTATTATTTTGCAAGTGCACAGACAGTACGTCTAATGAGATATTATTTATAGTTGTTTTATTAGTATAATTGACAATTTTTAAGAAAAATTGGAGTTGGACTAAATAACTTTTTTAATTAAATAATGAATTTCAAAGAATTATTTTGTCAATTTCTTATTAAATGTTTTATTAAGAGTAGATAAAATCTTCAAGACTAACATTTTACAGTTTCTAAAGATATACCATTTTACCCAAAACTCGATAAAAATAAGTTTTAAGAAACACATAAATGTTCAAATGAAAAAATATATGATTTATGGGAAAATAAAGGAAATACAAAAGTTTTACTAATTATGAAGTGGATTTGGGCGGAATTTTTTAAGTTGCAAGATAAAGAGACTACAATATCTATAGAAAATTCTGTAAAATGCCTTAGGCTAAAAATTAAACAATACACTACCTACACTATAGTTAATTGAAACCATAAAATATGCTTTTCAAACATAACTCTAATAAATGATTTTTATACATTTAAAAGAATTATAAAGGAATTCATTCAAGTGCTTCAAATGTTTACAGACATAATTTTACCATTTAAATATTTCAATAGGTATTTTTCTGAACTATAAATAAAAAAACAAGTTATTGCTTTCAAAGGAGGTAATGTGTACTTCAAAATTTAAAAGTTCCATTTCTCTGAAGTTGGCAATGAAAACAAATATAATTTGATGTGTTGCCACACTAGCTATTCATTTCCGAAGCCAAAGTTACTGTAAAACTAAAAAGTTGTAAAATTTAAAATGTCTCCAATGGCCATTGTTGGTCTTTAAACATAATTCTAAATAACTTCACTTTCTAAAATAATTATTGATACATACCAAATCGAATGCTCATAACAATTTTTTAAAATTTTATTTTTGTTAAAAAAAATTGTTATATTATCAGAGCTTTTCTTGAAATTAACTCTTAAAGAAAAAAGATACTACATTGTAGAAATATCTAAATCTTATAAGTACATAAACCTACCGAGATATTTAGGTAATTCCTTTAGCTAAAAAGTCTATGGAATTTTTTTAAAAATTAAAACATCTCCAAACAAAGGTGCTGATCTTTCTAAAATATTTACTCAGATATACAAGATAAAATAGTTCTAACACGAAAAAAACCCTTAATATTTTTTGTAAAAAACGCAGTCACAGCGATTTTTTTGAACAATAAACGAGGAATAAAATACACACAAGATTATGGACACAACACAATCATATAAGCACCACATCGACTTCTGAATGATTTTTTTCTGAACCTAAATACTTTTAACAGCTACTAACTAGTCGTTTTTGTAATTTTAAATTATCGAATCTATTTTTTATGTCAGTACAACATTGACATTACTCAAAATAGTGAAGCCTTACACAAAAACTCGATAGGTCGAAGTAAAGGGATTTATATAAACCGAAACAATAACTAAAGTGGAACACTAATAATTACAACACATTACACATACTTTATTTTCATGAGAATTGACAACCGAGGATTATACAAATGGGATAAAAATGTAAATTATTATATAGATATCATTTTTTGTTCAAAATTTCAAGTTTTATAAAATTATTATGTTTATGAATACTAATAAAGATTTTGTCTTTATGTGAAAAGAATACCTATTTTCCAAGATAAAAGAAAAACTTTTAAGTTGATCTCTATTGTTTTTGTCTTTATTGTTACAATAAATTAAGAAGCCTTAAAAACACACCTTAACATACTAAAATAAATTTGACATTGTAAAAATAATATTTACAAATCCACCTCTTTAATAGTTAAATATCATGCTAATTGCATAACAAATGAGCATGTATTTTTATTGAATACTATATAGAAATAAGTATTCAAATGTATTTGATATCTTTTTTTGAAAACAAATAGCTAATAAAATTTAATCTCTAAAATATTCAAAGATTTTAATTTGAGTAATTTTTTCATTCATATTTTCTAAATCGTAAGCATTAATTTTCGGGTTACTAAAAAATAATAGACTTTAAAAGTATAAAGAAAGTTATGCAACTTAACAAATAACCTAAAAACACACATAATCCCAATACTCTTCGATATTTTTTAATTATCCTAGTTTAAACGTCATATTTTATATAGCTTAAAAATAAAAACATTTAATTTTTTTGCTGCATGTTTGTAGCTTAGCAATTTTAATGACGATAATGAAGTGTAAGATTTATGGAAAGTTGATGTTTTTTTTTTATTTAATTGGAGCTTAGCAAGAAAAGGATAAATTAACTAAACGAGAATATGCATTTTTTGTAAATTTCACTCCAGACAAAAATTATAGTTTATTAATAAAGATAGATAGAAAGTTTTTTAGAGCATGTAAAATTCTTTTTTATAAACTCAGATGAGAATAAAATATAATTTAAATGAGGTAAGTTGATTGGCTGAAAATTTCCCAAACGCAATAATTAAAGATACTAAATTGTTTTTGAAACGTTTGTCTCTAAATGTAATGGATTGTTTTAATTGGTCTCTAAGCTGTGTTCCCGACTTGTCAAATGATTACTTAGATGTGTCATTAAGTGTTTTCTTAATAATTTTTAAGTTAATTTAGTTGTCATTTTTTGCTGTGTTTTGTTGACATTATTTTATCAACGAATTTAATAATTCTAACTTAAAAACCTATGTATCTGTGAATGTGTGTATTTAACAACAATTAAATGAACTTCCTTTTGAACAATTAAATGATAAAAATTATGTGTGTTTGTAAACTATAAAAAAGCTTTTAATATACGCTTTTGTTTGTTTCAGAGCCTATCAAAATGGGTTTTTTTTAAAGTACAGTTAAAAGCTTTATTGGTGACTGGGGAGCCTTGGCCATAAGGGAGACTTGGCCCACCTTCAAATTTTAGTATTTAAAAATATTTTAGCATTTTCTCAATAGATGGTACTCAAAGCTACTGTTGTCAGCAGATAGCCACCTTAGTTTTATTGCTACTTTTTTGCATTGAGGAGAAAATAAAAAAGAAAGTTTCTCACCCCAAAAAGTAAACATTTTAGACATAATTTGTAAGATTTTTTCAGAAAAACCAATTCAATTCAGTTTAAGTATATGGTATTTTTAAAATACTGTTATATTAAAGTTTTATTTTAGCTATAAAGTTTGTGCAATGAAGTAGGCTTCAAAGCACCATGTGCCATTCTTTACGAAATGTATAGGTGGGGAGGGTTGGCCACTCTATGTTAGGGAGGGTTGGCCACTGGACCAAAGCTCCCTAAGTGAACTAGTTGTGGAAATCTATACATAATGTTTATCAAATACACGGTTAATAATAACGTATGATTATAACTTTATGAAGGTAATAGATTGATTATTAGTATTTGTACTTGTTTAGAATAAAACGAAAACCTCAACTAAATCAAAATTATCATTTATGACCAAATATCAAACTTTTTCTGCAAAAACTATATAAGTTATTAATTCAAGTACAATAATACTCCAAATTAATATTAAGATATTATCAGATTTTTTCTTTATAGGGGGGAGGGGGGATGAACGAGTAGCTTTGAAAGTGCGCTTTGACTTTGACTTTTACAGTTTGTGCCATTTAAATAAAAAAAATTCTAACTGAGGCTTATATCTTGTGCATTTTAATGTGGGTACAAACTGAATAAAATATATTTAACATAAATATAAAAAATTATTTGTTATGGACAATATTAGAATTTTTAATTCATACAATACTAGAAAAATGATACTCTAAATATTACGGTAAACATGATTTTTAAATGAGTCCCAGAGTGTTGAATTATAATATAATTTTTTTTACATTTAATGCTTACAAAATTAATTTAAAATATTTATTATTTTGCCCTTTAAAATTAGGTATTTTTGCATGGGCCAAGCCTCCCTTACCATGGGCCAAGCCTCCCTTAATAAGGGAGACTTAGCCAAGTTTCTAAGTTTTAAAAAACAATAAATTTAGTAAAGAAAAAGAAATTATTTATAGTATCACTGCTATATCCTTGTTGCCAATAAAATTTCCTTTAACATGTGCTATCATATGAAATTTTTAGTGTAAAAATAAAATTTATAAAAATAAAATTCTGAAACTATGGCCAAGGCTCCCCAGTCTCCAATATATAGTAAACTAAATATCTCTAAACAGAATTTCCCAGTAAACATTTCAAATAATATTTTTGCGTAATATACGCTTAATACTCATTAATCTATAAAAGTAAAATATTAGCAAAAGTATAAACGATCCTCAGAAGACATTTTTTGAAGTAATATAAGCAGAATTGTGTGTTCTAGAGAAGTCTTATTTTATTTGCCATAACGTGTTTAGGTTCAATTTGTAAACAATTAATTTTGTTTGTTAAATTTGCATAAAAACGGGCGAAGGCATTTTTTTTACACTTCCTAATAAATTTTTGAAAGTGTTATTCAATTATAAAATCCATTTAAATTGTTTGTAAAAATTATATATTAAATATAAATTAACTATTGTGAATTTGAATTCTATAAAGTACTTTAAATCATCAGTAATAACTCTACACAATTACGAACACAATTAAAAACACATTTCACATTATTTTCTCCAAATCCTTAAACCCAACTACAACACTTGCCTAATACTAAAAATAGTCTCTAAAACGTATCCTAAATGAATATACATCAAAGCTAATTATTTACGTGACACGAACTTTGGTCGGCAAAGCGATTCTTTGGAGTTATGTTGCTGCGTATGCAAATTCTGTTTGCAAGCAACACTATTCAACTAGCCAAGCACATGCGTTTCCTTCTCGAGTTGTTAATGAGGCCACACTGGGTTTGAGTAATGATTTCCCTGCACCTCGAGTTCTCACCATGAAATATTGAATATTTTGAACTCGTATCAATGTATATCGAGTTTCTTCACACTTTACATTGTGTTTTCCAAATTAGAGACATGGCTAATTCTATCTAACTGTAGTGCAAGTCACAATTTAAGAGGAGCTTACAAGCTTTTTAAATTTGAAAATAAATCTAGTCAAATAAAACCTGTTATTATTTGGTTTGTGAGGATCTTCTTCATACTTTACATTGTGTTTTCCAAATTAGAGACATGGCTAATTCTATGTAACTGTAGTGCAAGTCACAATTTAAGAGGAGGTCACAAGCTTTTTTTAATTTGAAAATAAATCTAGTCAAATAAAACCTGTTATTATTTGGTTTTAATAAGTGAAGATCAGCTATTGCGCTAATTTTATGTTAAAAGTTGCAGTTATAATCACTTTTTACACACGTGCCTTACACTACAGGAAGGTTAATTTTGCATGGAATTAGCCACATGTAAAATCTGTTATGATTGTTTCCCTCCCTCAAGTATTGATATTGGTATTGAAATTTCGAAAAAAAACCATGACAAACCATTAAACTGCGATGCTTTCTATTAAAATGTATTAACATTTAATAGTAAAGTATAATGATGTTTTTTTAATTGTATTGGAATTTAATATTAAAATGAACTAATATAAAATTATTGATGTTTGGATACTAAAATGTGTAATATTTTGGTAATACTTTTGATATTTGAGATAAAAATTATTTATATTTAACGGTAAAATTTATTAAGATTTAAGTACTTACGTAGTTATGATAAAACAATTGGGTTTGTTTAATTTTCAATTGTTGGAATTAGAAAGCTAATTAAGTTCGTTAGAGTTCCGGATTTTTTTGAATTAATATGTTACATAAATCAATGTTTTGAAAATTTATTTTTAGAGTGTTTAATCAGTGATAATTGGGGGGTATTGCGACAAAAATAATAGAGTGTTTAGTTTTTTTAAAAAAGGGTATACACTATGAGAAGATGCATTTAATTATGAAATAAAAACTAATTTGAAAACTGAATTTAAAGTATGAAAACATAAACTTGCGGTTGATAACTTTCCACTGTTACTATTTGGTTTCAACTCCCAAGATAAGTTTCACAAAAGTAAAAATAAGCAGATAAAAGATAAATAAAATATTTTGTAAAAAGATTAAGTTAACAAAAATTGTAGTTAAAAGATCTACATTTCTAACATTTTTATCAAAATTGTATTGAACGAATATTTATTATAAAGATAAAGAAAATTACTGTGTGCATGTCACACGTCTAAGTAGCATTGCTTTATACAAAATACATAATTCTGTAATAAAATAAAGTATACTATTTAAATTATTTATGAACCAATACTTAGTAAAGAAAATAATTATTTATATGAAAAATGTGTTTCTTAATATTATTTGTGAAATCAAATTCTTACAATAAAGTACTCAGCATACGCTTATTCATAGAAAAAAAATCTAGATTACGATTGGTTACACAAACGCAAATAGGAAATTACCTCACAAATTATTTAACTCTATTGCATATCTTACCACTTCATAAATGAATAAATACATTTAAATAAGTAATCACATACTCGATTGTTGCACAACCAACCCTTCAACTACGGATTTACATGTCGTCTCTTTATGAGGGATAATATTCCATTAGAGAAAATGGACGCAGTCTCATTATCCGCATTAGAATCGTAATCGGCTTACAATAAATTACTTTGACCACAATGGAATACTATTTCTTAATTTTATTCATCTACAATCTTTATAGCATAAATAGGCTCTCTTCCACTTGACTTAAGATTAGTATTATTTAAGCACTTAAGAAAAGATACATTTTAACAGATTAATATTGAACTTGAACATTTGATCTATGAACTTGAACTTTTGAGAGTGTAGACATAATCCCCCATGGGAAATTATTTAATTGCCAGACACTTAACATTTAAAATTTGGTTTTTAACTTCACTCAATCGAGTTTTATTATACGTACGAAATAAGTATGCAAAGTTATTATTAATTACAATATTAATTAAACATAAAATTTTAATTAAATATATAATCGTATTTAAATATATTATTTTAATTAAATATATAATCGTATTTAAATATATAATTTTAATTAAGTATATAATTTTAATTGTGTAGCTGCTCTTCTATATATAACACTGCGTATTTGCTTGATGATATTATATATTTTTAATTTTTGCTTGCTGATATTATATATTTGCTTGCTGTTGTGATCTTCTATATAAACACAATTTTTGGTAAACTAAATAACTCCAAATTTAACTAAGCCGATTTAATGTTCTCCTCAATGATTGACTATGTAAACACAATACTCTAAATCACCTTTACTATTTTATAACTACAGATTCAGGTATTCTATTAGAAATCTGCTGAAGTAGTGATTCACTTGGTGAAAGTCAAAAGCAGCGAAACGGAGAATGATGTTTACCTAGGAAAGGACATTTATTTAACAATAAACTATTTAACTGCACATTCATATATCCAGAGGTAAGAATCTTCCAAATGATCAATACACTTTTCGGCACTTGATGAAAGACAAGCATAGAAATCGGACGCAGAGTTGATGCACGGCTACATTATAAACTATATATAAATTATTGATAAATTATTTAAAATTTTCAGATGCAGGTACGCTGGTACAAATCTACAGAAGTTACGATTTACTTGATGGAAGACAAGCACACACATAGAAATCGGGTGCAGTATTGATTCACGCCTATATTGTATAAGCGTATTCTTACAATTAACTACTTCATAACTACAGATTAAGATACCCAGGTAGAAATCTGTCGAAGTAGCAATTCACTTAATGGAAGACAAACGTAGAAATCGGGCGAAGTGTTTATGTACTTCCATATGATCGTCTATGTAAATGTAATATACTCTTACAACAAACTATTCCCTAACTACAAATTCAAGTAGAAATCTGCCTCAGAAGCTATTCACTTTTCAGCACACCATAAAAAAGGGAAATCTTGTGAAGCATTATTGCCATTCTATATTATAAACACAATTCTGTTAAAAAAAACTATTTTATAACTACATACTCAGATATCCAGTAGAAATTTGTCGAAGTAGCGATACACTTGATGAAAGACAATCGTAGAAACCTGATGTCCTTTGAGACATCAGATCCTCTATGTAAACGCAAAACTGTCACAATTAACTAATACCCAACTACCAATCCAGGTAGAAATCTGGTAAAGCAGTGATTCACTTGAAGAAAGCGTCGAAATCGGGCGCAGTGTTGATGCACGGCCATGTGATCGGCTATGTAAACACGATTGCTTCACACTCCGGAAGGGTGACCAGCTGATCGATATGCCGAGAGGCAGAGGAAACATCTGGGTGAAGGTTAAGGTCAAGTGGAGCGAGGACATCGACCAGAAGATGGGCAAACGGTGACAGGCATTTTTCAGAATGAGTTTTCAAATCGATAGCAGGCAGATTGTTCTTTCATCACACATACTAGTTGTGCTGTCACTATGTGCGTTAGAACGATGTTGAACTCAGAATGATTCAAGACGATTTTCAAATAACGTTCGTGAACGAACTCACAAAGACTCGAAATAAATGTCTTGACTCGAAATAAATACTATGGATTATAATCTACATTGTTGTTTAGGCATGGTGTGTAATATTTTGAGAAATGTCTTGGAATCACTCATTAAAGTAATTAAAGATTCTTAATTTAAACCTTTTTAATATTTATTTATTAATTTTTTAGAGAGAGAGATCTAAGAATAACTTCGAACCTGTTCATCAACATGATGTTTAAATTAACTAATCTTAATCATGTCGAATTTATTAATCTTAAGTACTATCCACTTCATATTATATATTCAATATTATACGATCACGATAATGAGGCCTACTGAAAATATTACACTAGTATGCTATGATAGAATCTGAAACTCCGATGGATATTAGCTATTTCAGTTGATAAGCAATGCTTTATTATGTGGGTGGATGGTTAATTCGTGGTGATCAGAGCATACTCATTTGGCTCTCAGTACCACCTCGTAGTTTAATTTGTGTGTATTTTATCAAAAATTAAAAAATGTTGTACAATTATGATTAAAATAAATACGTCATACACAAATCAGAATATAAAAAATACAATTGTACGTTTACTTAGACCAGTTCTAAAATTTTTGTTTTCGGTAATGTGGTATCTCACTTACATAAAATAACCTTCGGCTTTTGGTGACATTAAAATCAAATGATAACACACTTAAAATAATTGAATCATTTCACAAACACATTTTTTTAAATATTTCAAATAATGTTCAACAGCAACACTCCATTCCGATAACAAAATCAAGATATTCTTTCTTCAAATAAGGATGATTAGCATTTGACTAAGATAACACAATATTTAAGATTGCTATGTTAGAAAGTTCCTCCCATACGTAAAAAAGTATTAAAACCGAATATTTAATTACATATTAGATATTAGTTTTATGTTCATTAGCTGGCTATTCAATTTACCAACTTTTGTAAGATGTTTACCCCTCCCTTAATTTTAACTAATTAAGTAGAATATAAAGGACTTCTCAAGCTTTGTTTGTTCTCGCAAAACGCTATAGAATCTAACATCACTTAATATTACTTGAATATTAAATGATATTGAGGTGTGTGTCACAAATATTTTTTCACTTAATTTGTCCAAAAGCCATACACTATACTAAAAAGACAAATTATCGAGCTCTTCCCAAATGAGACATTTGGCTTTGTATAAGACTTTACTCATATTACTTGGTTGGAAATTCACACCCATTCATAAATATGATGATTAAACGGCATGGCACTTGATTAGATTGCACAAACCCCTATCTCACTTAACTAAAACGACATTTTGTTTAGCCCGACATGAAAATTTCGCGACATTTTACTAGGAAATTTTCTCCATGCATGAATACGGTTATTAAATGGAATGCATAAAAGTACAAAGATCCTTTTCGCTCTCTGTCCTTGTCGAGCCACTCCAGATTTTATTGGAGAAAGGGGACACGCAAGGGCGTATCCCTGTGCTATCTGGTTGGATTTGGCAGTTCGCCGTGATATTTTGCCTTAATTATACATCGGTGTTTGTGTCTATTTAATTTATCGCTATTGTATTATTAAGAGTTCAGTAAACAGTTCGGTAAACTGATAGCGGGTGTTTAGGTAATGTGAAATATGAAAGGGTTTTTAAATTAACGTTTCTTTGATGATAATTTATAGCATGATACCCATGAACATCATCGATGTAGTAAAATATGTCATGTGAAAACTACTGTATTGTATTTCTACAAGTTGAGTTAGGTGTTGAAGATGACATTTGCATTAATGAATGCCTGTTTGTTCTTTGATATTTGAACTTTATTAGATATTAGGATCTAAGAAAAAGCACAATTTGTACTTTTTGTTTAAAAGGTTGCAACTATTAATTAGTAGAGATAAAAATTGAGCCTTGTTTGTCCTATAGCTTAAATTCTGCAACAGTAAAAAAATAACAAGGACTACTTGAAAAAACAAATACAACTATTAATAAGAGTTTTTTTTTTACACTGCCATATTTCAAAATAGAATCTAAAATATTTTGTCAGTATTTAAAATTTCTAGTGTAAATTACTATTGGAGAAAATTTTCTGGAACTCATTTAAGAAAAAGGCTTTACATAAAATATTATAAAAAAATCTCAATGTTAAATTTGGGTTGAACAATGATAGGATGTTAGGAGATATGATGAGGGTTCTATAAAAAGAGAGTAAAATATTCGAAACTTCCTTTAGTACATTTAATTTAAGTATCAGTCTAAAGTTTTATGTTTTCCAATCAATCATTTGTAATATCTTAGTTTATTTACTTTTTAATAAAAATGTCTACTATAAGTATTTTAGTTTCTTAAATTTTGGTATGGTATCATACGTAACAGTACCATTTTAAATATTCATAATTGATTTGAAAATGATAATTAAAATACCATTTAATAATAATTATATCTATTCAATACACCAGTCACAACTATCTAGACTTTACCTCAGCCAACCTTAAGTATCCTAGCATTTACTTACAAATCAAATAAAAAAAAATCATATTCTCCTACATATTAAAAAACCGTTGGCCGACATTTTTTTTAGCTCAAAAACATTCTATATCTATGACCAGCCTTCTCTTAAAGATGAATACATTTTCTTATAACTTAACTCCGACGAAAAATAGAGATAAAAGAACTAAACCCTCTAGGGACCACTGTAAGCTGATCTCTATAACGAAATTTTGTTGTAAAACAGGATAAAGGGAAACTAAATAATAGGGACTTCTACCAGCGTTGTTGTTACTAAAAATATCACTACTTATCGTTTTTTATCGTTTCTTATCTGTTTGAATTTTGAATAGGACACCAAATTTATTTCCTTTCGGGAACAATGTTTATGGCGTGCATTTTTTAAGAAAGGCTGGGTGAGTAACATAAAAAAAGAAAGCAAATTTTCTACTTTTAATTTAATAAAATTTAATTAAAATATATTCAAAAATTGTAGTACCGTGTTTTTAAATCTAATTTGAGCGAAAAAATATGTTAGTTACTATGAAGTTTTAGGTGTTTTTTAGCATAAAATTTACAGAAATGGAAGCTATAGCTACAAAAGTCGCCCCTTTTAATAATTTTAGGAAAAGAAAACGCTAGGTACATTAAAATAATATTTACATAAAATTGTATTGAAAAAGGCAAATTTATATATTTTTTTTGAACATTAAACTTTATAACAATAATTGAATTAAATAACTATGTAATATCATAAAAATTAAATTAAATTATTTTTTGAAAAATGTGAGTTTTAAAATCAAACCTAAGGTTTATCATTATAAATGAGTGATGCAGTTTAGCTTTTCCACTGTAACTTCATTACCAACATGTGCACTCAAAAGTATAGAAACAAAATATATCTAACTCAATTTTGATAAAAAAGTGGAGAATGCAACTTTTCCAGTTTGAGCCAGCCCTCATATGTTAAATACCAAAATTTATAATTTTATTTTACAGAAAATTCTCAAACTAATTAATTTAAAACCCAAATATTTTATCTGAAGAATATTTATATTAAAACTTTATTCGATATTTTATACCTCTTCATTATATCTAGCATTCGAAGCGTCAGAACTTTTTATCATGACAGATTTAACCTCCCTATACACGAACTTGTGGATACAGATATTTATGTTATTCCTTACACGTTTAATTAGTTGGGCACCAGCTGCTGCCTACCGTATTCCTGCATCCTACTAAACTAAACTCGTGGGTCATGACGTAAGCAGCGCATTGTTTATATAGTCCCTATATGACGTGTTGTTTTATTTATCGTGAAACTTATTTCTATTTTTATGAGCAAGCTCTTGTCTCCTTAGCAACATTCTGTTTATGTGTTGACAACTCTCCGATTAGATAGAACGAATTTATTTCAACGCTAGAATATATTACATATTCGATTGAATTGTTTTCCAGCTTTTGTTGTGTTCAGGGATTCTTTTTATTGCATTTTTAATTTATTTTCTTTTCACTATAATTCCGTGTTTTCGAACTAACTTTTGGAAATGAGGATTAGTTTTCGAATTTTTAATGGAAAACGTGTATTGTTATAATTTATTATTTCTAGAGTATATTGAATTTAGCTACTTCAAACAGTCCTAACGTATTTGTCGCTTTCTTAATCAATATAAATTAGTAAAAGAAAGAGATGAAGTGTCTCAATACAAAATCTTTTGGATAGTGTGAATATAACGTTCAATGTGTTGACAACTCTCCGATTAGGTAGAGCGAATTTATTTCAACGCTAGAATATACTGATTTAATTGTTTTCTTGCTTTTGTGGTGTTCAGAGAGGCATTTTATTGCATTTTTAATTTATTTTCTTTTCTCCATAATTCGAACTAACTTTTGGAAACGGAAAACATGTATTGGTATCGTTTATTATTTCTAGGGTAGATTGAATTTAGCTTTTTCAAACAGTGCTAACGTAGTTGGTGCTTTCTCTGCCAATATAAATTAGTAAAAGAAAGAGATGGAGTGGCTCAATATCTATTTCGAACGGTGTGAATTTAACGTTCAATTTAATTATATTTTATCGACGGCTTTTATAAATGGCGTTAGTATGAAGGGTCCCCCTAAGTAATTGAGCCATATAAAATTTTGGTAATAGTATATAGCCAAACCAAACTACTTTTATGTGCACCTAACTGTTTGGAATATTTGCCAAAAATTATTGCAGTAATTGTTTTATGCTATTTCACAAAAAATAACAATACATTTATAAATTCAAACAGCAATTTAAAGGGACTTTTAATTGGACTTAGCAAAAAATACACGTTATGGAGAGTTAAAGAACTGCTTGTTAAATATGAAAGGACTAAATTTCGCAACCTTTTCTTGCAATTGTATACAACAAATACACCATTTGTTGTTGTGAAACGCCATAGCAACTACTTTTCTGTTTTATGATGGACAAAGCTTATTTTTGTTTATTTCTGTATTTGAAATGGTGTTTTATTCTGATTCAGGCAAAATGCTACCATACATATACTTTAATGTAACATTTCTGGTATAATGCGATTTCTTTGTTTATGTGAGGCATTTTGTAAATAAAATATATTTATGTAATGACATAACACTTTTTATGTACTTGAAATTTAAAGTCTGGTTTGGGTTTTCAAATGCAGGAAAATTTCTAAGAAACACGTATTCTGAAGTAAATTGTTTTCAGCAAAGTAAGATGTTTTGCCTTCGATACATGAAGTTCTAAAGCTAAAACGGTTCAGCTAAATCTAAACACAAAAATCATTAATAACAAGTTAAATACAAAAACATAAGTGTATAATTAAAATGTGTGTGTAATGTCTGTACACCGCATAAGTATATCCAATTATATATAATCTCTACGCATAAGTATATAGGATTTAATTCACATTTATAAATATTCGTTATGTATAAGTATAGATGGTATCAAACTTTAAATACCTATGCTTTAAAATGCCCACTGCTAACTTCAATATGTTTTATTACCATCAAACTTATTTTTTTTAGCATTTAACATCATTGCATGAAAAGAAATTATTTTAATGTGCTATTAAAAAAATGTATGTATGTGTATATCTTCATCATATTTTTAAACTCTTTTAGTGTCCGACATGTGAACTATTTCACTATTATAAAATGAAATTGCCTTTTCATAATTGTTTAGTTCGTAATTTATTTTATTTTTTACATTTCTTGTTGTTTTCTGCTGTATATTTATAAATGTTTCATTTTTTAAATGCTTGTTTTAATATTTGCTTTAAAATTGTTTTATTTAAAGCGTAACTGATTTTTCAAAACTATGCGCGAATTTTATTACGATTTACAAATATTATATCAATTCCATACTGTAGGTGTTAGCGATTGGATTTCAATAATTATGAAGAATATAGATTGTTTCATTAACCCAAAGAGCCATTGTTGCTTATTAAATATTTTAAAGGAAAATTATAACAGCAATATATTTTTTTGTTTTGATATAAAAAATAGCCAACATTTTTTTTAATAATTATTTTACAGATTATAATTCCGTTGTTAATTTGTTTACATTGAAACATTTTATTAACAAGGTTGTACAGCTGATGAATAAAAAGAACCGCTCCACCCCTTGCATATAAGCTGCCATTGATGAAAGATTTTGAGAGATACGTAAGTTTTCAATAAAATTGTAGATTTGATATATGCTAGTTTCAAAATTTGTATAAGGGGTCGTCTGCACTTTAAAGCCAACTTTAAAAAAATCCAATAGCAACGAACACTTGTTTTAACATAATATGCTAAGCATTGTCACAATACCCCAAATATCAATTTTCGTTAACTTTCATGCAACATTTGATTCCTTATAAGAACTCAAATTTAAACTTCCGTAACGGTAAAAAAGTTTCACAAACTTTTCTTATCTATCTATGAAAATATATAACAGGGAAAGCTAGTTCCTTTTTATTTACTATTTCTTACTGTTTTAAAAATAATTATATAAATTTCATTTTATTGAAACGTTTTTGTATTTTTTTAAAAATATTTTTTAATTAAAAATAGTTTATAGAAACGGTTGGTATCACCTAAGAATAGTAATATGCATATTTTATTGCTTAATTTTATCTGCGCTAGGTGCAGCTGTTGATATCCTTTTACTATAAATACTTGCTATTTTGACAATAAATTATTTAGTTTGTTTTTTATTCAAAACCGTGCCTGCGTCGTTTTTCCTCTTACCTTGGCCTCATAACTGCGGTGATTGTAGTTAGATATTAAAAAATTAAAAAATTCGTTATTTTGCTATATCCTTTAAGTTGGATACCATCAATAGAAAAAAGATGTTTAATCTTGACAACGTGGTCCTCTGTTCCTTCTCTAAATGGACAAAATTACAATATTTAGTCGAATAAACATCAAGCAGTCTTATAGTTAAAAGGGCTATCTGACATAAAATAAAATAATAAACCTTAGCCTGACGACGCAAGCCATAAAGACTGAAAAACCTCTGACGTTGTGTCGATAAAACTACCGTTATCTGACTATTATGGGGCAGGGGAGCCCAGTCGGTTAAGGTGTTCGCCTTGCATGCGGAAAGTCCCGGGTTCGGGCATCACCAAAATAACTGCCGACCTATAAACGGCCCGTGCAGTCAAAAATGCCCAACGAATAAACCCCGTGAAGGGGGAGTACATGTTAAACATGCTCCAAAGTTCCAACGCTGCGTACGATGTCACCCTTAACGGTTGCGTTGGGTGCCCACTCAGTTGTCGGCTCGTCACTTGACTGTGGTTCTAAATTATGAAGCTCGTCACCAATAGCCCTCGTGTAGCTCTAGTGCTACGATAATTCAAACTAAACTAAGCTAAACAGACTGTTATGTCCTTCAATACGGTACGAAAAAGAAGGCTCACGATCTGTGGGTGAAAATAAAGACCGACTGTACGAGTAAAATTGACTATAGAGATAGACGCCAGCCAAGAGCTTAAAAATTCACAGATTTTGGATAGTGAAACCACCAGTGATTATGTAGCCCGAGCTAAAGCCTGAGATTATGATATACTGAAAACCCTAAAAAGGAAAAAATAGGTTGAATACATTCTAGAAATCTTACTCGAAGAAGAACAAAACTTTCAACGAGTAAGTAGATCCAGTACAAGGAGTAATCAAGCATTTGCCATTAGAAAAGATACGAAACGATTTTCAGTTTCAAAATGATGTATGGATTAAGTTGATGGTTCGTTAAATCCATCATGTTAGTACTCAGAATTTGGAAGAAACACATGGCCGGAACGTTCAAACCAAACTAATCTATCATAGTAGTATTTAAACAGCAGCGAAACTATTCATGTTTGTTGTTAGAAACAGAAATCTTTAAACTAACTACAAAAACAAATAAATAGTTTCTAAAATGAACAAAAAAAAATTATAAACACACTTTTGCCTTACTACTACACTTTTTGAATTAAAAAGGACATCTTTCTCTAAATCTTCCATTCAATAGTAGCCGGGAAACTAAGGGCTGACTTTTTTTTCGTAACTTTACAAAAACTTTAAGATTTAAAACACAAATGGTATTTACAAGGATTTTAGCTATTTTTGAAGGATCTAGTTCCAAAACTCACATTCTCCAAAGCATAACTAAGATAAAGAGGTCAGCCCCTTCATTGGAAATTTCGTAGAATTTACTTTACCATCATCAAAAGTCACCAATAAAGGGGCCGGCCCTTATATCTTAGTTATACTTTGGAGAATGTGGCTTTTGAAACTGCACCCTTCAATTGTCCACTGTTTCCTCGAACGTAATTAGTAACGTTTCATAATTATCCTGTCGAAAATTAAATCTCGATTGATAGTTAGCGAACATATTTTCTGGGCTTCAATTCAAGTAAAGTATGAGGATTCTACGTTTATGAAACATTAATTACAGATTGTTTATCAGTTTCGAATTTCCGGAAGTTCTTGCACATTTAAACTGTAATTTAATTGATTTTAGTTGATTGTTACGGACTTTAACATTACTAGATGTAAAATGTTGAATTGGAATTCATATTTACAGGATCTCTGCTGGGTTATTACTTAAATAAAAGTTAACAACTTCCTTGCCTAGAAACCGCCTTTCAGCGTCATCCAGCAAGGCACCATGTAGCGACCTTAGGCGTTCAAACGTGGAGTGCCGCCTTTTCTTGGAGATGGAAAAAACATTTTTGAGGGGAGCTCTTGTGTTTAATAATATTACTAAGCTTTAAAAAAAACTTCATTAACTCGATAGTCAAATATGATGTATACAAAATCATAGAATGTG
This sequence comes from Oedothorax gibbosus, assembly GCA_019343175.1. Lineage (NCBI taxonomy): Eukaryota > Metazoa > Arthropoda > Arachnida > Araneae > Linyphiidae > Oedothorax > Oedothorax gibbosus. The sequence goes on from JAFNEN010000492.1 coordinate 249,660, forward strand.
TGTTACTGTTTTTGTTTTAAGTGTGATCTTTAGAGCATTTTCTCTTTATTTAAAAAAATACAGTTACAGTATAAGCTTTACTTTGAAACATGGTAACTCCGTAACCACAAATACAAATGTACTTTACATGTTATTTTTTGTTCTATGTTAGCAATTAAAGTTTTTAATGAACTGTAAAAAAATATGAATTTTCAAGTTTCTATTTCTGCAGGGTCTCTACTTTTTGTGCTCAACTTTTAACAGTGCATCAATTGTATTAGTGAGAGTCATGTCCACCCTAATCAACATTCCTAACGTCACACTTCAATCCAAAAGTAGCATGCGTGTGCAATTCTATATGTGTTTATGTTTCTTTTTTGTTAACAATTAATTTTTTACCGAACTGTAAAAGAAGCATCCATTCTAAAGTTTATATTTCTGCAAAATCTCTATTTATTGTGCACAACTTTTAACAGTGCGTCAATGATATTAGAGACATTCATGTCGACCCTAATCAACATTCCTACCACCACACTTTAATCCAAAAGTAGCATTTGTGCAATTATATATGTGTATAAGTTTATTTTTTGTTATTTGTTAACAAATTAATTTGTTAACTAACTGTAAAAAAAGCATCCACATTCTAAAGTTTCTATTTCTGCAATGTCTCTATTGTTGTGCCTGCTCGAAGCACAATTTTTAACAGTGCGTCAATGCTATTAGCGACAGTAATTTTATGTTTCTGTTTTTTCTATTTGTTAACAATTAATTTTTTCAACGAACTGTAAAAAACATCCATTCTAAAGTTTCTATTTCTGTGCCTGCTCGAAGCAGAATTTTTAACAGTGCGTCAATGATATGAGTGACATTCATGTCGACCCTAATCAACATTCCTACCACCACACTTTAATCCAAAAGTAGCATTTGCGTGCAATTATAGGGTCTTCCACCTAAAGCGACGCCTCGCTCTTGCTAACTACCCTACGTCTTGTAAGGCAAGGTGGGTTCGGTTGCCTAGCAACACATCTGACTCAGCTATAGAACTGGGATTCGTCCATTTAGCGCGGAGGGGGGAGAGATTCTTTTTCTTGGTTCTCATGTTGCAGAATAGTGTCGTGCAAAAATATGTAACTAAATGCGTTCGGGACATTTGACGCCGCTGTCTTTAGCAACTAATGAATTGGGGACGATTATACCTTTTGGATAAAAGGATGTCTTTCACCGACACTTGTTAAGGGCTAAAGAGAGATGGGGGAATTAGGCAGGGCTTGACATTCGAATTTTGTTTTTAGTTCATCTTTTAGAGTTTTGTGTTACCTTGGTGTTGAGTTTACGATGAAGGATTATTGCATTGGATGGTTTAAAATACACACTGTTAATCTCAAAAATATTTTGTTTCAGATTATAGTAATAGGAGATGAATGATTTCAAATATAGGAATGTGTCACTAAATGCATTCAAAAGATGACTTTGGTTTTAGAATTCTCACATTTGGGGACGATTAAGTCTTGGATATACGAAAAAAAGATTTTTAATTAAAAAAAAAATAATAATGCATATTAGTTCGAAAAAAATAACTAGGTTACTTTGCGTTTTGCTTCAATTTTTAAGAGTGTTTTGATTTAGAAAAATGCTTGTATTTTGCAATGATTTTGTACAGATTTATTGCTGTTTTGGGATAATTGTTCAAAAAGGGATTTCAAAAGAAAAGTACATTTAACTTTTCAATAATGAGCTATTTGCAGTTATTATTTTGCAGTTTTCTCTTAATTTTTGTATATATTGCAGAATTGTGTCACGATGAAACAAAACTTATTTATATGATTTGACTGTTTTTAGAGTAACTACGGTATTCAATATCTATGATTAAACAGTATTATTTTAGAACTAGCTACTGTTAAACAATTGTTTCGCTCTACGTTGTAAACTTGTGTTAAGCATATATTCTTTGCCAATTTTGAAACACATAATATCGTTTTAAGAGTAAACAAATAAATTATGAATTTATTAAGCAGTTTTATTTTTTTCAAACTATCAACCCCAACAAAATCTAATATAGAAAGGTTGGTTTTGAGTTTCTTTAATTCTTTTCTAACCAAAATGAAGGACTATGGAAAAGAGATTCCAAATAAAAAAGTTTTAAAAAAACTGAACGAAGATAAAACAAATATTGTATTCATAAATGTAAATGTCTTTCCATTTTTGTGGTATTAGGCTTCCATAGTTTTATTTAACAAATCCTTTTTTATTATTCATTTGATTTTCCCTTCGTTGAATGTATCGTATTTTGTAATATTTGGTATTGAATGTTTAGAGAAACTTTAAATATGGATTTTAATCCTCTTAAATTACCTTTAATGTGAATTTTAAACGCCTGCCTTGAATATAAAATTGAAAAACCTTGAAAATAGATATGAAACGTCTCGCCTACTAAGATCAAAAATAAGATTTTGAATAAAAAAATCTATTGCGATGAAAAGTTTAACTGTCGACGAAAAATTTGAAAAGCAATTCAATATTTCTTATACCTTTGGAAAAGTAATTTAACAAATCACGTTTTATTCTGAAAGAAAAAATATTCACGTTCCAATTATAGTTTAAAGTATAAAATGAATAACCCTTAAAGGAAAGATAATTTTAATTTGTTATTCGGTAAAAATGATTGAATTTTAGAATTATTTTCGTCCCTGTTGAAAATATAAATCAAATATTTAGATATATTATTTTAAAGGACTAAATATTTTTTGTTTTTACGAAACACGACAAAAAAAGCTGACATACACTAAAATAAATACCAAAAATCTGCATAAAAATATATTTTTTATTAAAAATATTAAAAAATTGAATCGGCGAATTTTGAACTTTATAGTACCTACTAACACCATACAAATATTTGTAACACTTTTTCCCTCAAGTTTCCTTTGTGATCTGTAGAACCTGTTTCACTACTATTATACTCGGCCGACAGAAAAGCAACTTTACAAAAGTCAAGGGGAAATTTTTCTCCGTGTTTTCTACTCTTTGCTGCGCGTGTTTTGTATTTCTTCTTGTTAGAGTGAGTGTGGCCTTTTGGAAACAGTTCGCGTTGGAAAGATCGAGAAACAGTCTTTTGAAATTTTGACACACTGTCAGAAGACGAAGACAGCAATTCAGCATTTACTTAATTTCAATGTGACTCAGCGTCATAAAATTTAAATGAGGTCAGATTTAAATGCCCAAGCCAGAATTGGCTTGTTTCAGATGATGTAACTATTTCCAGTTTTTTTCTTGCACTTCCGCAATTTAATTGGTTGTTTCAGTTTCAATCTCAATGCTCGTTTTTTTCGTATGCTGTGTTCTATCATACAGTTAATTACGTGCAACGAGTATAAACTTTAATTTGATTAAATTTTAACTATGCAAAACATTACTAAAACATGAATGCTGTTAGAAAACTTCGGTTTATATTATATTATGTCTTATGCGGAGACATTAAGCAAAATTGTGAGACAAAAGTTTAACACTAATTACGTACAGACATTAGCTTTAGTTCTACTGAAAGAAAAGTTTATACACAACATTCGTGAAACAGAAAGAGACACATACAACTCACTTTTGCAAATATTAATATAAATGTAATTCCAGATAGACAAAAAATGAAAATATACAGCTGGAACTGTTGCAACTCAAACGTGAAAAATGCAATTTTGGGGATTTCTCAGTTGTTACCTAGTTAATTAAAGTATAACTTATGATCGACTCGATACAAAACCATCAAGTTAGAGGAGTATTGTACAAATAATTGGAGCATAGCAATATTAAAAAATATTACATACATATTAAGCATTATTAATTTGTTAAATAGATCTTGCTCTTATTAATAAGTTAGGAGAAATAATTATAAAAAAACGGAATAATGAGTTACTTAACGGAAGGGAATAAGTAATAATAAAAAAATAAACTACAGGTTGTGTAAAAATAAGTGTGTATATGGTTGTAGAATTATTTATATGTTTTCAGATTTCTTGCGTTAATGTCATGAACGTCTGAGTTTTTGTTATAAATGAAGAGCTTAGTGGAAGAAAGTGCTAAGTGACAAAAAGGTGAAAACGAGAAAATTAGCTTTTAAGTTTTTCGTTTGTACTTAGATACGTTAAAAACGGCACTTACAAAAGGTTAAAAATATACTTAACTTTAAGTTTAAGAAATTCGGGAAACTTGATATCTTTAAAGGAGGGAATAATATGTTCATTGACACAAAAATCTCAATTTTTTCAAAAATGTCACTTAGCACGTTCTTCCACTAAACTCTTCAAATGATAAATGCGCGTTTGGTTAGACAATGATAAATTAGTATTTTGAATAATGTATAAAATTTTGAAACGAAATTTGTTTGTAATGTTAACTAAATAGAATAATGCAACGTGAATTGTTACTTTTGTCTGTTCTAAATTTATATTTGATTTTCAGTTTTAACTTTAAATAAGTTTTGTGATAAAGGAAGCATTTATAAACATAAAAAAAGATTGTGATACTCGATAGTAAAAATATATAAAAGTGTTATAGGAAAGTTTTGGAATAAAATTTTATTTCGAAGAAAATATGTATTAATTTCGCTTTGAATCCATTTAAAGAATTTAATTTCCGTTTAAAAACACTAAATTTAAGTATTTTAAGTTCGCTTTTCGAATAACTTAACTAGTAATACATAACTTGTTCAGGACCATGGTGTTTATTTGTCTATTATTTTGTTTATTTAGATAAATGTAAGCAGAAAGTTCATTTTAGGGTGGCAAATACACTGCTCAAAACAATTAGGGGAGCACTTTGCTTACTTTTGTTAACCCTTTAAGTTCCAACTTTTTATTCTTTATTCTAAAAATCTAAAATTTGTGAAATAGATTGATTATGCATCCATAATGAAATGGTAAGAAACAGGGGGGAAATCTTATTTTTTTTAACTGAAATTTAAGGGGGAAAAATTGGAATCATAACTTTTGAATAAGTTATAACAATAATTTTTTCAAAACTTTAATTGTAAAAAAAAGGTAAAATTAATTTTTAAACATCTAAGAATACAAGCGTGAAGAATTTAGGGTCTATTTATTTCATAAAATATTTTGGGAGTGAATTTTATTTTACCACGTTTTTCATATTTTCATTTAATTAAAACAAACATTATTTAATTCTTCAAAAGACACGATTCTTTCATGTAACGATAAATAAGTGCGGTCTCAACCGAGTAAGAAAAAAATCGCAAGCTGATATTCCAAATGGAGTCATTGGGGGTGAAAGGGTTTAAACCATGCGCTCCCCTAATTGTTTTGAGCAGTGTATTTTGCCAATCGTCGTTAAAGGTTTGATTGTTTTGTGTTCAATCTTTGGTTAATATTTGAATGAATCTAACCATTTAAAATAGTTTTATGTATTATTGCTTTATTAAATTAGGTTACATTTTTTTAATTTTTTTCATAAATTTTCTTTTCAGATTTCCCCTTTTCTTGTTATATTTAAAAGTCTTACGACCATTGTAGTTCATATAATAAAAAATATATAGATCAAGGTTTTAAGAGTTAAACCCTGGTCAAGTTAAAAAATATGACTTTGGTTCAAATGCTATAAAATCTTATCATAGCAAATTTTTTTAAACGAAATTAGACCCTACCTTTTTTGCCCTTGACCCTTCAATGCAATTCACCCGAATATCGTCCAAGAAAGAAAGTTACCAGAGATGAATTCCATAGAAATCGCAGCCTCAAAAGGCCGGATTGATAAATCCTTTCGAGTAATGCTTGATTACTGGGCTATTCAGCAGCGCTAAAGTTTTGCAGTTGGTGTCATTAGTCAGGATGAAATACCGCAGTCTGTTCACCTCAGCTGCTCATAAGCGCGATAAATTTGCTCTTAATATACGCGATAATAGCGGCGAGATCAATAATCCAGACTCCTTTTTGACGCCTTCGAAAAGCATTCTCTTTCAAGGAGAGAATACTCTGAAGATGAGAATGTATTTGTGAGAGTTAATCATAAGTGCAGATTTGTATACCTGGATGGCGAAGTGTTTGCTTTAAATAAATAAGTTGGTGGATTTATCAGTTGCTGATATATGTGTCTGCGCTGAGAAAGCCGGCAAGTAAAAGAAATAGTCAACAAACAGAAAAATTATGTTAAGGTTAGTCGCGATAACACATGCACTCTCGGAGATAATACTCTCAAGATGAGAATGTATTTGTGAGAGTTAATCATGTGTGAAGATTTGTATACCTGAATGAAGAAGTTTTTCTTGAGAATTTCTTTAAACAAATAAGTTGGTGAACTTATCAGTTGCTGGCATACGAATCTGCTTCGAGAAAGCCAGTTATATATAACAGAAATTGTCAACAAACAGAAAAATTTAGCTCCGGTTTGTCACGATAACGTGTGATGGATTTACTTAAATAGATATCTTATGTCTAAAATTACCCTCCCTATTTATTGTTGAAGAAATATTCTAAGTGCAAAGTTGTTCTCTTCGTAAGAAATTCTTTCACTCTAAAAAAATGGTCCCAGACTATTTGGAACTTGTACTTTAGTTGAAAAATTAAATCTAATGGATTTGACGCATTACGTTTGGTGTTAATTGCAATTAAAATTAGAATCTGACGTTTGAAAAATCAGAAGGTTAAAGAGTAAAGTTTTTTGTTTGTTTTTAAAGATAGTCAGGGGGTAAGAAATTGAACTTTCACATCTGCAAAATGAATTTACAAATACTTATTTTCAATAACATAGAAGTAAAGACGAATTTTTTAAAAATTAGAAACATCAAATAGGTTTTGCATTACAATGATACTTTTAGCTGGTCTTTTTAATAAAGTTAAAAACATAAAAAATAAATTTTTAATAAATGAACTATTTAAAAATGCTTAGTGTGTATTTTAAATAAAATGAAATAAATTATTTAAATTCTAAAAAAATTTAGTTAAATTAAAAATAGTTTAAATCACCAATAACAGTTACGCATTATGTACAAGCCTTAGATATAATCGCCAAAATCCATATGTATCTCAAACGCAACTTTGATCCAACGAAAACAAACCAAACTCTCGGAACCTGTCCTGACACAAACACGAAAAAATTATAAAAAGAAATACACACTAGTAATATTAAGTCACCCCACCTTCAAAACAAAACAAAAAGAAGCCAGAATGTAACAAAAGCGTCCAGAATGTAAGATGTACATCGATTCGGGGGTCTCCCCCCCCCCCGTCCCCCTCAATTCTATGAATACCTGAACGAACACTCCCCCTTTTAATTGATCTACTGCCTCAAGGTCAAGGTTGGAAATCATTGATTGGTCCGTCTCCCGACATGAGAAGAAGGGTGATCAGATTATGCTGGAATCCCCCTCACTGGGCAGGGTGAATGTACGATCACAGGGAATGTTTATTCCCCGTGGGAATAAATAGGATGGAAAGACTTCAAGAGATTGGTACTAATAAACACTTTGAGGTTAGCGTAAATGAGCTTGAAATTCTAATCATATCAAATATTTTGAAGTTCGATTAAATATACCTAAAGAAAAAATTTGAAATTTCGATACATACTAATGAACGTTTTGCAATTAAGGAAAATAAAAATTAAAGTTTATGAAATGATTTTAATGAACACTTTACAGTTAAGGCGAAGAAAGCTAAAGGGCAAATTTAAAATGTACACTTTGTGCTAATAATCACTTTACATTTACGGTGAATGAACTTATATATAAAGGAAAACTTCAAAATTTATAATTCAGAATGAAACAATCATGCATCATTTTAAAATAATATCAAGTTCACTAAAAATCAAAAACTTATTTTTTCTTGGTTATTGTAAAAAGATATCGAAAAACTTTCTACAGATTTCCGGAGTCAATTGGCTTGTTTCAGGTGACGTAAGTCCTTCTCGCTTTCATTTCTGTCAAACCTTCGAAAGCTGTTCCGAATGTTACTTTGTTACCACGTGGACATTGATTCCCCAAACGAGGCACGAGAAAGATTTTATTTTTATTTCTGTAGACACTTAAGACCTAAAACATGCTCATAACAAGGATTTCACTCTTCTAAAATAAGCTAGATTCGTAACTTGGGTTCTCGTTTTCTCCAATTAGTGATGATGGAAACAAAAGTCACGTGCTGAAATCTGATCTTTTTTTCTCATCGTCTAGAATTCCGTGAATGTGAGCTCTAGATTTATTTATTCTCGAATGAGTTAACGAGCATGAATGAATATAAGAATGTAGTTAAAATGTGGAAGGCGAGATATTGGCTTTTTTTTATGTGGGTATTACAATTGTCTTGTTTCAAGTGACGTATTTCTTACAGATTTTATTCTTATTTTTGGCTCCGATTAATGCTCGTTTCCCACGTGACATTGATTCAGAAATTGAAACTCAAGCAATAATTTATTTTCATTCAGCATTTCTGTTGCCACTCAGGATCTGAAACATGCCAACAGACTTAGATGGGAAACTTTTTGGTTTTTTTAAGTGCTTTATGACAAATTGATTTTCAGAAATGCAAAACTTGATAAAACATTTTAAATAAGTGTTTATTTTGTATTTAATGTATTGAATATTTTATTCCTATGTTTCGAAACCATAGAAAAAAATGTAGGATTTTAGTTACTATTTGTGAATAAAGCAAAATAAATTTCAAATTGTTGAAATTTTCCCCAAATTTTTTTCAAATTTAAGTTACAATTTTATGAATATATATTGTAATACTTGAATGTAAATTTAATATATATGAAATATATTTAATTTTATGAATTTGTATTTCAATGTTATGAATATTCCCTATTGAATTGAAAGCTACTTAAAAGCGTATTCTAGGACAAAACGAGCTCTCCATTCAATCTGAGCAAGTTGAAGAATAGATTTAACATACACCACACCCTTCTACAAATGAAATTGAATTTTTTTTATTTTCCTTCATTCTTTATTTGGATACGGACGACACTCCAACCATCAACTATATTGCATTATCATATTTCTCATCTCGGTCACGTGACCAGTTAGAAACAAAACATTTAACCTTGGACCACCAGCTATGAGGCAAAATGCTATAAACTGAAACATATTCAAACTCGTAATGCCCCAACCACGAGATTTAGTTACACCCTCCCTCCCCCCTCCATCTACCAGGGTCCCCTAGCATTGGATATGAATTAAACAAGCACGGTAACGCGCATCGCAATCACGTGACCTTTCACGGGGCATGTACATTTTGGGCATTTAAATGGGTTCTTACTCAAACACAGTTGAATAAGGTTCTGTCATTAAAAAATTAGCTTTTTAAGAAAACCGACTTCTACTTAAACTTTTTTTAATGACTGCAGTAACTAACGACCGACATTTTTTACGGCACTTCACCATTAGAAGGTTACTTAGCCAAAATGGTACACTTGCCATCACTGTATAAGATTTAAATTTAAATGAAGGGTCTAGTAGCTGAAACTTACATTTTCCAAAGTATAACTAAGGCATAGGGTCCGGTCCGCGCATTGGTTACTTTTGAGAATCGTAAATTCAAATAGATGGAGTCACCAATGAATGAACCGGGCCCTATATCTTAGTTATGCTTTGGAAAAAGTGAATTTTACAACTAGACCTTTTTTTTACTTCAAAAAATAGTCTTTATTTTACATAAGGTTTCTATAGAAAATAGTTTTAAAGAGATCATAAAAATTTAAATTAAACAATTATTTTCAAGCAAAATAATAATATTCATATTATTTAGATTAAAATAACAGTTGAAACTGTTTGTATAGAAGTCTTGTATGCACAAAATCTGTTACTGTATGGAATGAAACCTAGAAATATTTGTAAAAGTTCCGTTTAAATACAGGTAGAGGAAGATAACAGAGGAAGAGAGTTTTCTTTTTTAATTGTCAGTGTGAGCGAGAGGTACTTGTTTCTATTTGTTATTGTCGTTTTCATAATTAAACTTCCTTTTATTAAGCATGTAAAACACTTCTACAAAAGAAAAGAGTATTTACCGTAGCTTTTTTAAAAATAGATATCAATAATTAATCCGCACAGCAAAAAAGCAACAGTGTAAAATTTCATCATGCTTTGTTATTTAATAATAAAAAAATCTAAATTATCGAAATTCTTGAAGATATTACCTACATAACAAATGTGTGTGTTCCCTTGCTCTTGTATTCAAAAATAAAAAAAGTTACTTATAACATCGTACAAAAAGAAAGCAACAGAGTAAAATTTCATCATGTTTCGTTATTTATTTTTTATTAACAAAAAAATCTAAATTATCGAAATTCTTGAAGATGTTACTTAAATAACAAGTGTGTGTGTTCCCTTGGTCTTGTATTCAAAAATAAAAACAGTTACTTATACCATCATTACTCTTTCTTTTCCATCTCAATATCTGAGTCACCCTTGCACATGCCCCAAACAGGAAGGGAATCCCCATCGGGGTTCGGGGGGGGGGGGGGTAACAAAAGAAGAGCTTGTTGTGAGTGCGGCCGCACAATCGAGATGTTGAATGAATTCATCTGCTGCAGGACCGCGCGTGAGGATTATTCTAGGACGAGTGTACTGTAGTGAGGGGCACAAATTAATAATATCGGAAACTCGGGGGTTGTTCGGTATAACGTACGCCAGCACTGACTGTTTTCAGTTTTGAAGTTAAAAAAGTTGGTTATGTCTAATTTTTGATAGTTATTTTGTTAATGTGTTATTTAAACGTAAAAATATAAGCCTATTTTTTTTTATCTTCAAAATAAAACGGGGGTGAATATGAATCCCTAGGATTTTTTGCTTGTAAAATCATTCTGAAAGCTGCAATTTGACTTAGTACGTGAATTTTTTTCTTGAGGAAGAGAATTTGAGGAGAAGATTTAATTTTAATAAAGTTTAATTTGTGAAAAATTGATTCAAATAGTAGTCGATAATGTCACCGATCAGCTTAAAAAATGTAGTTAAGTTTGCCCGAAATAAATATATATTCCATTTTGTAGTTCTAGGGTTTAATGTCTTGTTAGTATCGTATGTTAGTTTAGTTATAGGTTAAATTAGATTAACTAAATTAGATTTAAACACAGTTTAGCTGCCGGGTGGTTTGTTTGTGGGGCTTAAGACAATGGTTGACGTTACTGTGACGTCACAATATGCGTGGCCGTTCCAGTTGTCCATTGAAAATCTGATCAGGAAATCTTGATTGGTAGTTCAGCCAACTCTAGCAAAAGCAAGGGACACATTTAATACTTGACATTAAATTTTTTTTATTTGCTTTTTAAACTTGCGAAAAAACTGTGAGAAACCTTTCACAAGACAATTCGTCAATATGTTTTCAAAATGCAAACTGTAAAAAGTCGCTCTTTTGTTTAAAGGATAATGGATGTTAACTCTTTTGTTTAAAGGATTTTGTCTAGAAATTTTAGAATAATCGTAACAATCTCTAGAAATAAACTAAAAAGTAGTGCTCGGTTTATTTTTTTAATTAAAGTTTAGTTGCTCTAATTCTTAAACTACAAAGTATCTCCTTGAAAATTCTCTCTCTATTACCTTATATTTCTTATTTAATTCTAAAGCCTATTAATACATTCTTTAACACAGTACTTACAAGATTTCTTATACAATTAGAATACTAAGTATGCAAAAAAGATTTTGTGAATAGCAAAAATTCTGTTGTAATTTCATCCAATTAACTTTAATTAAGATACTAAAAATCAATTTATTTAATTATCTCTATTAATAACATTGTACTACAATCTAAAAAGACACTTGAAGTTGGATGTAGGCTTTTTTAAAAGAAGGTAATATTGGAGATTTTTTACATCAAGTTAGAGTTTTGTTAGAATGAATAAGAGTTTTGAGAAATGTTCGGTAATTATTGTTGACTGTAATAATAATAGTAATAATATAATCGTTTCCGGCTGCCTATTTGTAGCCTCCTTTAGGCGCTTTAACACAGCCAATTACGCCTCGTAATTTAGAGCCCTGGAGTTGGACTGTATACTTTTTACCAAAGATAATGGTTTAAATGTTTCGAATGTAAAGCCAATAATTGAAACTTAAAATTAAAAATATTTAATAATAATCGTTATTTTTTATTCTCACATATTTCTGTTTGATATTATACATTGTTGAAAAAGAAGATATATTAAAAACACAGATATAAATGGAACGCAGTTTTTGTAACTAATTATTTAATACGGAACACTTTTACGGATCTTTTATTAACGAACTTTATTCTTTTTTAGTCGAATAATTTGGATGTTGCATAAAAAAAATAGTGTACTAATTCTGTTATTATTTTTATGAGCATTGAAATAAAATTTAGGACAAAATGTTAAATTTTATGATTGTTCACCTTTTACGTATGTTTGAACAATATTTTGTCACGTAAAACACTTAACCCTAAAACTACAAACAGAGGTAGATATTTACCTTAGGTTAGCTGGTTAGTGACATTACCGACTACTATTTAAATGGATTTTTCACAAACCGAGCTTTAATAAAATGGAATGTTTTCTAAAAATAATCCTTGGTATGAAACCCTAAAAAAAATCATATACTTATTAATGAGCTTTTAGAACGATTTTACTAGTTAAAAATCCTAGAGGTTAATATTTACCTCCGGTTTGAAGTTTAAAGGTAGAAAAAATAGGTTTGTATTTCTAGAGTTACAAATCAAATAGAAAAAAAGTCTTGTTGTCGTTCAACAAACTATATAATCAAAATAGCCGAGAAAGTGCATTAAAAAAACACAATTATTCCAACTGAAGATCTCAAGATTCCAATTTTTGATTTGGTGATTCTAATAAATTCCAATGGTGTTTCTTTATAATTTGACATGTTTATGAAAAATGTGTTTAATTCGAAAATAAGAATATTTTTTTACATTAGGATTGGACAAGTTATATTATCTCAGCTTATTTTCTCATGTGAGGCAAAGAGTTATGCAAAACACAGATCTATAATATATTTGTTTAGATCCTCAAAGTGCCTTAAAAAGTTGTGATGCTGCAGTAAAATTCATATAACAGTAAATGCATAAAAAGAAAGAAAAATATATACGCAAAGTAAAATAATTTTGAATCAATTTTGGCATTTTAGTGTGACTGTAAATGCGAATTTGAACCAGATGAATAGTTTCATCATAAAAATGATAAATGAATGATGTTATGAAATTAAGTACTTCACTCACATGATGGTCTTAAGGGAATTTGTTTATACTATTACAATTTTAAATTGTTTTATGCGTTTTTTTAAAATATATATATATATATGTGGTCATTTAATATGCAACCTTATTATTCAAGATCATTATGATTGTTCGTCAAACGTTCTTTTTTTGTACCAAATCAACCTCACAGCATTCTCCATTTTATCGTTTTGCCCCAAATATCGGTTAACAATTTTCCACAAAACAGTTTCTATTTCATAATCCCCAAGAAGAAGACTTTCTTTTCTGCAAAAAAAAAAGTCTCAACCAAAACCAAAACGTTGCACTAAGATAGAAAAATAAATAAATAAACAAATAAATAAAAGAAAAACCATTTCATTGGAGTCCTTGACCTTAAAGCCTACAACGAAAGAACACTGGCGAAACTTTTTGCCCGATCGATAGCAGTGGCGATGCTACTTTCTCAAATAACATTTATATGACATTTGCTTTATTTTTATGGTTGCTTCAGGTGCAGTTATTTTTGATGCTGTGCGTTACAGGTCTTAACTGCTTGTGCGAAAGTACAGCTATTAGTCATAGATGATAGTGGTGTAATTTGGGAAGGGTACGGAGGTTGTGTAATATAGAAAAAGATTGGGAAGGTAGAGTATAAGTAGGCTTAGTACTTTCTTGCTTGAGTATTATTTAGCTTCTAGTTTAGTTTAAACTATAATTATCAAAACCGTAATTGAAGAGCTTAGTGGGAGAACGTGCTAAGTGACAAAAAGTTAAAAACGAGAAAATGAGCTTTAAAGTTAATAGTTTGAACTCAAATTTGTTAAAAGCTGTACTTGCAAACCACAAAAATATACACTGTTAAAAATTTTGTGCTTGGTTTCACCATGATATTGGTTCCTAGTAGCTGCAACGGCTGAATGGTGAAACGTTCCACCATATTTTTGGTATTCGGTTGAACCATTTCTCAGGTTTTTGTTTCCAAATCCAGAAAAATGGTTCAACCAAACACCGAAAAAAAGGGGAAACATTTCACCATTCAGCCGTTGCAGCTACTAGGAACCAATATCATGGTGAAACCAACTAATATCATGGTGAAACCGAGCACCAAATTCTTAACAGTGTAGTAAATTTAAAGTTTATGTAAAAGGGGAACTTGTTATCGTTAAAGAAGTAAGTAATATTTTTGTTGACACAAAATCTCAATTTTTAAAAAAAAATATAGCTTAGCACGTTTTTCCACTAAGCTCTTTAATTATCAGAACAATCAAAAAGTGTTTAGGAACCACAATAAATAAAATATGTTTTTCAAAAACTATAACTGCTAAAATGTGTTTAGTTTAAACTGTAACAATCAAATAGTTGTTCTAGTTAAAACTACAATAACGGAATTTGGTTTTAGTTTGAATCGTCAAAAAATGAAAAAGTGTTTTGTTAACAAGATAATTAACACGTCAGAAAAGATTACGTCACATTTGCGTCACTATTGATGACGCCACTAGTTGTATTGCATTTAAAATTAGTAATACTTTTATTGATTTGTAGATATATTGCGTTGAGTTTCAATGAAAACATTTTATTGAATATTTTTAATGTTATTTAAATATCTGTTAGTTAGAGTAGATTCGTCATAATATATTGACCAAAACCCTTAAATTAAATCTCAATTAATCTGAATTTTAGAAAATAAGAATGTATTTAAAGAAAGTATAGATACATTACAATTTTTAAATAATTAGTTGTAAATAAAATGCCTTTAAAAGGATTTTTCTGGATTATTTTTGTTGAATAAAAAAAATAAACTTTTCCATTAAAAGATTATACTTTAATACATCTTTTTTAAGTTTTTATCTCATTCTGTTACACAAAAAAAAATTGGCTTCAAAAATTTCATATCTGCGACACGTTATAAAAACTAAAAAGCTTATTTTTATTATTTGTCTGCTCCAAACTGCCTGATACTAACAATAAAATGCTTCCACTATAAATAAAGTCATCTCTAAATTTATCCAAATACCAACGAATCTAAGTACACCGGAAGAGAGTCTTTATTCTTTAACAATTTCCGATATTCGATCCTTGTAAATCCCCCAAAAGTTATGTGAATCTTTGCGTAATGATGTGATCAGAAGCAGATACATAATGATGATATAAAGTTATGTCACAGCAATTTTGAAATAAGTGGGTTGACAATATTGTATTAGTGATTGTGTTTTCTGCATTATGTTTTTGGATACTGGCTCATGTATTTATTCATATTGGATTTTATTGTACATATTAAGTATAGTGATTAATGTAAAATATTCGCTGCCTATGTTGCAAAATTTCAATGAATATTTACATGTTATTGATGGTTTGGGTTAAGTATATAATATATTTGTTTATTATTACTTGGTGTATACTAAAATATTAATGAAATCTGGCATATTAATTGCCTTTTGATAAATTATTAATGGTAAGTTGGATTGGGATAATATCTAGAGTCTAGACCGTTGTGGTTGGTCCAATGAATAGACACGCTTTAGGTTATTAATGTTCGTTTAATTTTGATAAAATCATTAATTAATCGAATCAATTATAAACCTTTAAATTAGTGCTCATATTATACTATGCTAAAATATGAGAGGAAAAAATATTTCTTTTAAGAAATATGTTTCGTCAGTTAAGTATTAAAAATATAAGAACTATTTGGTTTTTCAAAAGATTAACTTTTAACGTATTTGAACGTCAGTTCTATATAACACATTATGCGGTTTCAAAGTTTTAAACACTACAAAAAATGTTGTTTAACGCACTGTCGGTGGATTAGCTTTATCTGTCTTATGTGTCCTAATGATAAACACAATTAAGAACGAGTGTGTCATAGAAATCCAATAATACAAAATGAAGTCGGAATTAAGTTAACAACATAATTTTAAGGCATACTAGTCATTACTTGTTTGAGTATGCTAGAAAGATGCTGGTTTGTAGTTGCAGGGTCATAATCGTGTGACAATACTACTAAATCGATTGCGTATGCTGGGATAATAACTGATGGATATTGGTAAACGTAATTAAATTTGCTGTAAGCGTGTTGGAATAATGGGATGGAATCCGCTGTTTATTATATTGGATATTAGTATTGAAATACTCTTTGCATAGTTTTGCACAGCATTACTAGGTGAGTGTAGCATTACACAGTGTGAGTGTTGCGACATAAGAATTATTAATTGTAGTATGGCATAAGTTGTGTAAGTAAGTTAGAATATTAATGAGTTAAAAATAGCAAGGTATTGATGGATATACCGGCACAGTGTGGATTTTATGGCATTCTATTGGTCGATAAAGGTTTAGCATTAAACGTAGGATAAAAATATAATTAATATTAGCATAGTATTGATAGTATATTATGGACAGTAGCATGCTAGGAAAGAAAATGCACTAACTTTGTATACGGAACCTTATGAACTGTGTAACAAAAGAATTGAAAATTAATGAGACATCGTGATGGATACTGGCATATTATTGATAGTATTGTATGAAAAAAGCTTAATGCAAAATGTGATATGCGATTTTTAATATTGTTGTATTAGGTTAATTTCAACATTTATTTGCTAATTGTTAACTTTAGTCCATATGACAGATAAACTATACTTTGAAATTTAGAATCATAAAGGTATACACACAACTTAAGAATGCGTATCAGGAAATATGTATATTGAACCTTAAGTACTGTATAGAAAAATCTTAAAAAATAATGGCATAATATCCTTTACGTCTATATATCCTTTAAGTATAATTGATTGATACTGACTTATAATAGATGAATATCGGTATTTATTTGATTGATACTGGAATTTAACTAAAGGATATATACTGGCACAGTAATGATTGATATTGGTATAAAATAAAATGAATGGACACTCGCATTGTTGTGATTGTATAATGTTATTTAATAATGTATACTGGTATGGTACTAGTTGTATATTGGCATATGATTTAAGTATACGGGCACAGTATGGATTGATACTGGCACAAAATAAAATTATTGGATACTTGGAGGCACGGCAATGATTGTACACTGGCATTAAACTTATTGATACTGACGTAGTAATGATTGGACACTGGCATAGCATTGATGGATAATGGCAAAAAATAAAATTAATGGATACTCGGGGGCATGGTAATGATTGCACACTGGCATTTAATTTATTGATAGTTGTATAGTAATGATTGGACACTGGCATATTAATCATTGGATATTGGCATAGTAATGATTGGATACTGACATGGTAATGATGGGATGCTGGCATAGTATGGATTGATAATGGCAAAAAATAAAATACTGGGGGGGGGGGGGGAGTGGTAATGATTGTACACTGGTATTTAATTTATTGATACTGGCATTTAATTTATTGATACTGGCATTTAAATTATTGATACTGGCATAGTAATGATTGGATACTGGTACATTTATGATTGGATACTGACATAGTAATGATTGGTAACTGGCATATAATGGATTGTGTGATTGAAATTGCTTTCATACCTGTGGACGTTGAGGGACAGGAGGTGGCCGAGGGTTGCCGGTCCAGTAACATTCGGGAAAACGATCCTCCGTCTGCAAGGACAAGAGAAAACAAAAGAACACGGAATCACTACAAGGGCAACCAAAAAGGATCACAACACATGCTTGCTTGGATACACAGGCAAGTAAACAACACAGTAGTATCAGAAATACAGAGGGAAGTAAGGTGAAAATGGACAAGCTTCAAAATGGTCAAATGCATGAAAGCTTTAAGGTTAGGGAATTGAATGTGAAAAGTTAATTTTAAATTTTAATTGAATTCAATTATATCGTGTCCCTATCAAAATCATTAAAAAAAATGCTTTAAAATTGTAAACAATAAATTGAATTCATTACTTTTTGAATAATTATAATATTTATAAGTTAATTACAAAGCAATGATGTAGTTTCATACTATTCATTGTTCATATTTTAAGTACATATATTTTTATATAATTTTAAAATGCATTTAATAATCATTATTTAATTACATATTTTATTATTTTACATTAAATGTTAGTCAGTTACATTTGATTTGCATTTTTCATTAAAACATAGTAATGTCTATTTAATATTTTTGTATTATTTTTCTACTGAAAATTTAAAAAAATAAAAAATATTTCTTTATTGAGAATTTTTCTTACAGTTTCATAAGCATCATTTTACTATTATGTATTGAAAGCAATTATTTAGTTCGACTTTATATTTTACATTTGCACTTAATGCAACACAATATTTTTTGTATTTTAAATTTTTATAATCATTTGAACAAATAAGCAAAAATCATTCCAATTTTAAAGTTAAAAACACGTTCTTAGTTTAATACTTTAAGATAAATAATTTATTATTTTATATTTTAAAGTCTGTTATTTGTTGGATTTAAAAATAAATGCAATATTTTGTATTGAAAAAAAAATACACAATATGACACACACAGGCAGAAATTGAAAAGGCTTAGTTAAAAATATTGTGAAATTATCCTATCAACTTTAGTTAAGAAATTTTTACAGTCAATGATAAAACAAATGCACATTTATTAAATATAAATTTAGTTTAATATGAAACACAAATGTAGAAACATAGTAGCTGGCCTAGAAACTGATTTCTAATTTAGAATGCATTATCAATCAAAAGAATTGAATGAAAAAAAAATACAGTAATATATTACTAGATATATTGCACATTTAGAGAAGTAAAAAGAGTAAACTTACTTAATTGTACCTAATTGTTTTTAGTATAAATTAATAAAATTGTTATTAAAATAGAAAATTATTGTTTTATCAATGAATAATAATCTATATTTTCTGTCAAAATTTTAATTTAAATGAAATGCAAATTTATGAAAAGTTTTCATTTTTTTAAGGTAAACACGAGTCTTTATCTAAAACTACATTATAAAGACAAAAAAGTTTCACATCCATAATATAAAATCTAAACTAATGAATATTGTTAGCAAAAACGCAAGCACATATAGACGTTTACAACACATATAATATCAAAAGTACTCTAAAAAGTTAGATAAAAAGCAGTGCATAAACTTTATAAAAGCAGTATGAAATGAGGAAATTTGGGAAACACAATTATGCAGTATCGTAAAGAAGCATAGATTTAGGATACATTTTTAAATTGGTTTACACATAAATGCATGTTTTTGAATATTAAAAATGGGATTTTGGACATTACCATAGTGAAATAAACAAGCATAAAAGAATAGCATGCACTACATATGAAAAAATAATGCGTGTAAAATTTTTCCGTCGATGCATGGGCAAATAAACTATTTCAGAATCGAAAATGAATGTATTTTAACAATCCGATAGTCGCTAAATAGTAGATGAGAATATGGTATATATTTCAAAGAGGTTTATGAGAGAATATTTAAATAAAACATTGTTAAAATGCATTCCGAAATTATCTAAACATTTTTCACAGAGTTTTTGTGTGTACTTGCTTTACACAAGAGCGAAATTTTTAATCATTTAAGATAGTTTGGAAAATTGTAGAACACAATGGTGCGTAAAAAATGCTTAAAATTCAACGTTGTTTACAAAAATTGTATTCTTGAATTTTTTCCCTGATAAATAAGTTAAAATGTTTAATTACCATGAAGAAATATAAAAAAAAATAAATAACTTTAAAATATTTGATGGTGTAAATGGACGACTAGAACGGTCACATCTATGGTGACACCACAGCGACGTCAAACATTGTTTTCTATCCCCAAAACGCACCCCGATACGCCCTGTTATAATAGTCCCCTACCGGTAAATTTGAAAAGACAAATTTAAAAGAAACTGAAAATTAGACCTTTATGTTAGACAGCACTAATTTAAACAATGTTACCTATTATTTTCTTCTGTATCACCTAAGAAAAACATTTTTTAAAAAAAATTGTCATAAATTATTTTCGAATAAAAAAGTTTTTTTTAGTTTTAATTGGAAAGTTTGATTTTTTGTTTAACAGGGTTTTTGTTTTACTATAGCGAGAATACTCTTTATTGATCTGTTTTTGATAAGGTTAAGATTTTTCCCTTTTATAAAATAAAATATTTACTAAAAATATTTTGAGTGTTTGATTTCACAAAAAAAAATTACATTTTATTTTTTTATGTAAAAAAGTTAGCTGTTGTATACTTAAAAATAAATTACTAGAAAGTTACAGTAAATTTCATTGGCATATGGAAATATGTTTGAAGAATGCAATACAAACAATGATATATGTTTTCCAATATATTTTGAATTTGAAATGAGAATATTTTGTTTAATGAATGAATTTCGTCACACCAGTACTTTTTAACGATGTTTGAATCAATTGTAAATATTTTTTTTATCTCATTTTAATTATATGAATGGAAAAATTCTGAGAATTCCAATTATATCTGAACCAAAAATCGCAAAACCTTCTCAGAGAAACTCTCAAACAAGAAAGAAATTGTAGTATTATTAATTACAGATGATAAATAATTAGATGTTTTGCCGGTGAAAATTCTGAATATTCTAAAATATAAGTTAATTTACAATTATTATAATTGTAAATACTATATTCTGTATGGATAAATACAAAGCGCATTTTTATAAATTTTCTTACGAAAAGTTAGAATGTATTTTTGTTTTATTAAAAAATATTTTAGATTTTTTTTAAAGACAAAAAAGAAACATCTTTTAATATTAAAAAAAAATGATGCGAGTCCACCTTTATTGATAAGGTCTGTGTTTTATTGAATTTATTTAGAAAACCAGTTTTACATCTCTAAATCAATGAATATCGAACTAGGGTAGTATAGATCAAAGAGTTGAGTAAACAGCATGCACGAATAAAAATATTTTCTACAATTCTCGGGATTTTCTTAGCAGCACTACTGTCGGGATATTTCCGTTATATGAGTACTATCCGATTATTTACTTTTTTCAATTCAGAAGGGGAAATATCCCTCAATCGAATAAACATAGAGAAATGCTAAAAATATTGAACAGAACCGCAGACTACTGGTGGTTCAAGATAGTGCTCAATCCACCAAACAATTGACAGCTAATACTATTGGCAAACTTTAGGATTATGTTTATGGTGTTTAAAAATAGTTTTTTTTCCCATTTTGTAACAAAAAAGATAAATTTTAGAAATTTTTTATATTTTTAAGACGAAATTCACGGAAGAAAAAAAAACTATTCCAAGTATACGAAAATTATATGTAAAAATGTAGAGTAATTTTATGCAAAAATACAAGTTGATAATATTAGGATGTTTTATTCTCAGATTGAAGTAACTTCCGCTATTAAAAAAAATAGGGTTATTTCTTTATTTTGGTTTGCCATATGATGTTCCGCATATCAAGTTAGTCCAAATCTTTGAAAAAAATTGTTTGGAAATACAACAAAATGTAGTTCAAACTAGAAACGAAAAAACTAGAACTTTATCACCAAGACCATCACAGACCATCACACTAATAATTACATTTATGAACATATGAATGAAAAACTCAATACAATTTTAGTTGGCTTAAAGATAATATTTCAACTTAAAACAAGCTAAATCATGCAAAAACTAGGGTCCATCTTTTATCAAATATACAAGTTTTTATTATTCAGAAGATGTCTTTAAAAATGGTTAACATTAAAACTATTAAATGTATTGAGTCCATTTAAAAAGTTTTAAAACCCTTAATTATATAATGCATATACACTGTAAAAAAAACCTGTTGTTTTCACAGTTAAAAACTGTCAACTTAGACGCCAGTTAATAACTGTTTTTTTTACAGTTTAAAACTGTAATTCTTTTACAGGAAAACTGTAATTTTAACAGAGAAAAACTGTTAATTTAGCAGGGAAAAACTCTTAATTCAATGGTTTTCCCCTGTAAATTTAACAGTTTCTCCCTGCTAAAATAAAATACCCAATACTAGCCCTCGCGACCGAGTAATTACTTAGTCGCAGAAGGTTCAGTATTGGTCTCGCACGCAAGAAGTTCCTGGAAGAGGTATGGACCGGGCCCGGTTTTGAACCAGGAACCTCTTGCGTGCGAGCCCAATACTGAACCGTCTGCGACAAAGTCATTACTCGGTCGCGAGGGCAAGAATTGGGTATTTGTGCTGAACGATGATCTCAATCACGTGACTCTTTGCTCGTCTTCAAATTTCCCCCGCGGGCAGGTGCATTTGATGGATTGTGAGTGTGACGTCACGTTAACGAAGATAAATACAGTTATTAACTGTTTTTCTAAAAAACAGTTTTTAACTGTAAAAAATAATGTATTTAACTGTAAAAACAACAGTTTTTTTTACAGTGTACCCGTACAATATATAATACACAAATATTATGATCGAAAAGTTCACCATTTCAAGTTCATTACAGGGTTTAGCTGGAAACACTTCCTATTAAATTAGTTAAGAAAATTGGGATGTTTTTTTTCTCCGGCGTAATTTATCTGTGATGTGATTTATGCATGACGTACTGTCATGATTTTTCTAAATGGGTTCAATTTGAGAATATTACCCTGCTAAGCTTCGTAAAACAGTATATATTTCTTGCATGTATATTTAAAGATTATTTGAGGGAACCTTAATGTGTTATACACATATTAGGGGGTCCTAAACACCTTTACATTTATTTACCATAAAAGTTGTGTTTCGGTTAAGAAATAAAGGTCATTATAACCTGAATACCGTTACAATTCAGCTATTTATTCATCATAAAGTCTGTAAGTTTTAAGCGATGATGAAATAATAAGTGTGTAATAGACAGTTTCAGAAAACAATTGTGAAATTTGTCACGCACACCAGTTAATAATGTGAAAATAGATAAATTAACTAATTTCTGAAAAATATTTGAATATTTACTCATATTAACAGACAGCTCAAGACATTTAAAAATTCTTGAAAATTGGCTTCATTGTTGAAGAATCTGTTTTCGCTCAAATGATCCAACTAATAATATTCGTAACTCGTTAAATTGAAACAGCGTAGATGAGTTATAAACTAAATGTATAGATATCTGATGCTTGTACAAACGAAGGTCCCTAAAATGATAGATGATTACGAGATCAAGTATACAAGTACGAGGAAATATTAAATGCGTTAAGCATTTGTTTGCTAGGGATAGAATTGCACAGTCGGGAGAGCTCATTATACTAATCATAATCATTTTCAACACCATTACTCATAATAATATTTCGAACATAAGTTTCGTAACATCCGGAAGTTGAAAAGTTCAAATTGTTTGTTGGTTGTTCAATTGGTTTGTATTACACTGTATCTCTTTGTCAGTCTAGGATTTGTCAAACTTGAATCGTATTTCACTCTTTAAATAAAATATATATTAAACTCTAAGGAGCTGTTTGTTTATATGATTCAATACTCTTTTGGACCATGGGGTTATTTTACGTCGTGAATGGCAACAGCTCCAGCGGTCTTGTTTGCATTTTTTGTCTAGAATTATTTTTGATTTGGTATTCGAAATTGATATTTCTATTAATATTTTACTTTTTTTAAATTTTTGAAATTCCAACTTCTTGCTGTGCGTTTGGTTGTTCAAATCATTTGTAAAGAAAGATTGTAGAAAGAACAGTTTCTTTTCATCTATGATGGTCATTTGAAGAGTGAAACCGAAACAACCAATGAAATCGATGGACGTGGAAAAAAGAAAACAAAAGTGTTACATCATATGCAACATTCCCACTGTCACAATATGGCAGGGTGTGAGTAAAGAAATCCCTAAATTATTATTTTAACATGGAATTTTGGAACCGTGTAGTGTGTAGTGCAATTTCATGCTTTTAAAAAATATAACTAATACCGTACATAAAAGACACAGACTTCAACTAATTAAAAAGAAAAAAGTTGAATTAAGTAAAGATTGTCGAGTAAACACACAAATACTTGATTTTAAGAATATAATAATGTACAGTTAAAAAGTTAAAACGTTAGCAAAATATTATGTGACCTTACAGTTATCAATTATAACCATTTAAAAGAATTGCTTTTTAAATGTATTTCTTACATGAACTTTTATATTTTGTTATTACTTTCTCATAAAGAATACACCTCCATTAGTTGAAAATAAATTTGTGAACAATGAAGTATAATTTAATTTTAGTGCTGTTTTTTAAATATGTATTTCAATATTGTTAGTATTACTTTTCAATATCTGCAATTTATAAAACGAAAACATGATTATCGACAAAACTAGATAAAAAGTAAAAACTAAAAAAAAAACGAAGTAAAAGATTAAAAAATAATAAAAAAGAGCATGTGCTTTTCTCTAAATTAAAGTCAGGGTCTTTAGTCTTCTTTAATTTATTTAAGTGGTTTCGAAAAGAGCTTTACATTAAATTGCATGTATCAATTCTTTTAAAATAAAGACAAATTTTTAGATTCACAAAGTTTCGAATTAAATCTTTATTTTCTTATTATTAATACACAACCGTAAACAAAAATGTGTTCAATTAATTATTTCTTTGACAGTTCGTCCTCTTTTAAATTTGTATAAATATAAAGTATAAATAAGTGGAAGAATGAAAGATGTTTTCGAATAAAATTTTCTTAATGATCTTGCGATTTTTGTAATTTAAGTTTGTAATGTTACTAATTAAATTGATATGTTTTATTTAATTATGATTTTTTAATACTTTAAAGCTACATTCACTTATTATTCTTAAACCTTGAATTATGAAACACTTAAGGGGTACAGACGTTTAAATCCGAAAAGGTCAAACTGTTTATTTCAGCAACATATAGAAACATTTTTGGATGTTACGATTTTATTGAGTTAAACATTTATAGTATTTTGGAGGGTTTTTTTTAAATCGTGTACAATTACCGAAACCTTTTTTCACTTGAATAAAAAAAGAAATATAAGTCCACCACAGTATTAATTATATTCAAGATCATTTTCTCCAAATTAGTGTAGGTATTTCGATGCAGATTCGCCCGGCAACCAGAAAATAAGTAATGCAATTAATCGCTAAATTGAATAAATTAATTGAATTAGTCAATGTTTGTTCTGCGTTGTTTGTTGGCGTTGTCGTCCAACACTTTAAGCCTCGATAGAGTGAGATTAGATAGCCCCACTTTTTTTTTTTTAGTTTATAGCATCAAGAGAGCTGCAAGCTGTGTGTGTGCATACCAAGACTTAAGAAGGAAAACTAAGCTTTCTTAGGATTTTTAATTTGCTCAGTATCAATTCAATTAAATTTAAATATTAAGCTTGCAATCCTGCAAAAAGTAATAAAGGCGGATTTGAGTTTTTTAAAAATAAAGGAATTTAAAAGACTTTATTCAGGATACTAATGGTACTTTGCACTCATTTCTGAAATTGCGTCTATTTTGAAAATGCATACTTTATAGCTTTTAGCAAAATTGTGGAAACTTAATTATGCTGAAATTCTCAAAGTGTGAGAAGTTATTTTTAAGTGCAACGTCAAAGGCCGTAGAAGGGGGAAATACTTAATGCGAAAAGCACTTACTTAAAATAAAAACATATTTTTAACATACGATTGAATGATTTGTATATTTTGTTCTCTAAAATCAACACATTAAATGTGCTCTAGAAGTACTTAACGTGACTATTAAGTACTTTGTAGTCAATTATTACTTTATAAAATTGTTTCAAAACGACCAAATATTAGCAGAGTGCCTGTTTTACGATTTTTTTAAACCACAAAGGGATGATTCTTATAATTTTAAAAACTTTTACGCTGTACAAAATTTTAATCGTAAAAGGCAAGCAAATAGCAGAAAGGGTTATTCATGTTTAGAGTAATATTTTAATAGAAATACAATTAAAGCCCTAAATCATTAAAAAAATTAATTTAACTTCACATATGAGAACTTTTGATGCTGCTTAAATAGTCATTTAACGTTTAATAAATAACACAGTTAAATAGTAAATTGGTGCATTGGAAGATGGATGAATATTAGTACATTAACATGAATTGTTAATAAATATACCACTCTTAGTATATTGTGAACCAACAATTTCATTTTTAATGTACGAATACTGTTAAAAAACTAAATTAAAAAATAAACATACATATTTTAAATTATTGTTTTAGAGTATATTTTTTGCAAGAGTTTATAGGTTAGAGAACAATATCTTTAATATTAGTTTAATACTTAATATCTTCTGGAACAATAGAGCGTGGTAATTTTTTAAAAAAATTTTGATTTTTTTTTTGTTTTATGAGTGATAAAATGTTTTTTCTATCAAAGATTATAAAAAAAGCATAATAAAGAGGTCTTGACCTCCAATTATATGTCATGGACAATATTAACTTCTGACAGTTTCTATATATTTCTCTAACCTATTTAGTTTACTTTCAATTACTTATACTTTGTAAGCTTTGAATAGTCTGTGATAATTATTTTTCTTATTTTAGCTAAAAGGTTCAGTTAAAAATAACAAGTCTTAGTATCAATGTGAGGCGATTTCAAAACATATTATGTGAACTTTATCTTACTTATTATTGCAACGCATTGCTTATAAAATCTGTTCATTAAAATTTGCTTTTGGGTAAGAAAACACAGTAATTTGGACATTGTTAAATGTCCATTGATTGCCCAAGCATTAAATGTTGATAGTTATTATATGATAATTTTTGTTTTTTAAATGGTAATTTTCACTTTGATTTTTAGAAAATCTCTTTTGGTTGAAAAGTCCGAAGAAGATACCCTAACTTTGCTTAATGACGAAAGTATGATAAAAAGTTTAAATTCTTAAATAGCATATATAATACGTTGGTGTCTATAATCGGTTAAGTAACCCTAAACCATCCTATTATTTTTATAGTTTTGATAAATGCTTAATCTTTTACTTAACCCTTTGCAATAGTATTTGTCTAATATAATACACAGAATCTTCCTCTTTCACATAATTCTCCTTGCCTAATTGTATTACAAGTCTATACAAAAGGAAACACTATTTGAAATTGGGTATGAAAAAGTTTTTAAAAAAACTTTCGGAAGTTTATATAGACGGTGTCACATAAATACCTTATTTAATGCCCTAACAGTCTGTGAAAAACAATAATGTATTTCGAAATGTTTATACAACTTGAACAATCTTTAAATAAACTACAAGAATAAGTAAAATAGTTTTGTAAAATTAATGTATTGCAATGGCATCAAAAAATTGGAAGACAACTATCTCAATATTTCAAGAAATATTAGAAATGCACGAATTGCTAGAAATCACAACGAACAAAATTTATCGTTATCCATAGAACAAAAATTCTCAAACAAACAATTATCTAAACAAAAATCAAAACAAAACTTAAACCCAATAAAAATATAGAATCACATACCGAAACCCAGGAAATTTGTGACAATCCACCAAATTAAAATTTCTAAGCGAAAGTCTCATAAACATTTGCCTTTGAACCATCAAAAATATTCAAACTAGTTTATTTTGAAAAAAAAATAGTTTAAATACAATTGAGAGAAAACAGTATAAACCAGAACTTTCGCCAGAGGTTTTCTCCAATAAAACTACCTTATACTTGTGCCCAGTATAAGATAGGAACAATAAACAAGAAACTGTGTGTTACTTTTATTCTTATCACGCCCAAGTACATTTTGTTTATCGCGAATCTTCTTTATACTGCCACTGGCAACGATTAGAATAGAGATACAGATGATATCGCTTCCCCGTTCTATCATAATCTTCATCGCTTGGGAGAATATACCGTATTTTTATCACTTAATTTAACCTACCGGTCGATTGTGTGGTGAAAATAAGTGTTTCGTTTGTTGGGTAAGCTTATGAAGCAATTGTGTAAATGTTTTTTTTGCGATTGTGAAATGGGATTTGGTTTTTTGAGGGGTTTTTAAAAAGTAAAATTCTTGCAGGTAGGGCTAGGGTTTAACGAGGAGGGTTACATAATGTAACTCAGCTGCCTATACTCGCAATATTTGAATAGCTTAGTTAGGGGAAGAACGTGCTAAGAAACAAAAAAGGTGAAGACGAGGAGATGAGCTTGGAAGTTTTTCGTTTGCCCTTAGATACGTTAAAAGGGGGAAAAATACACTTAACTTAAAGTTTATAGAAAGATGGAAAACTTGTTATCTTTAAAAGAGAGAATAACATATCAATTGACACAAAAATCTCAATTATTTAAAAAATGATACTTAGCTCATGACTGTTTTAAAAGGATGTCAGTGTTTGACTAACGTATTCGATCTCATGACTAGGATTACTAGATCTGAAGACCAACTAAGCTACTCAAACCCTTCATAGTAACAATTTGTAGTATAACACACAGAATATATATGGGCGAGTAGATTTAATAAATTATTTTCGTTTTTCTTAGTAAAGAGAAGAATAAATGCGATTTTTCCTTGAACGATGATAGGAAAACGAAAACATTTAAAAGCTGCATTCTAAGAATATTCCGCAACGTATCTTATTCGAAGAATTTTGTATTGATTGAATAGGAGTGTGTAAATACTGGTTGTTCGTTTGTATTTTATGTTCTATCTTCGATATCTTTTATTGTTTTTTCAAAATATATAGATTTATAATAATCCTTTATAAGAAAACAATAATGGTTCAAAGTTGTTTCCTTTCTAAGTACTTTTGTTTAAATATAATTAATATTTTTATATTTGCGACAGTTATAATGTTTAAGATTTTTACTAAAACGTTCATGAAATTTTTTTAAAGAAATTTTTGAAGTTGTGTTTCTGTGATTTGCTCTTCTTCTAAAGTAAAAGTCACTAGTGAGAGAGTTGTTAACTTTTTCAAAAACAAAAAATCTTTTTTTACTTCAAAGCTTTTTAATATGTTTAAAAATCAGGTAAAGCACTTCAGTAACTAACACATTATTGAAAATTTATGCTGTTTTTTTAATTTTTACAAATTTCTTAACAAAAATTTACTCAAAAATGGCGTGTTCCTGTAAAAGAACTTATCGGCTCATCACATTACTAAAAGTTGTAGTAAATCTGTGTAGTTCAACCTTTGACGGCACCGTGTGATAGATGTGGCACAGACGTACATTTAGACATATAAAGCAATAGCTTTACTTTTCTTGCAATATTTCATACAATTTAGAAACGTCAAAACGTTGCTACAAGTAATGAATTAATTGAAAATTCTATTAATGTATAACCTACCCAAAAAATAGGCTAATTAACTTTTTAACTTTTTTTATTTGTTGACTGGATTAGTTAGTCCTAATTAGCCTATTCTATATGCATTGAAGTGATTTTTGTAAAAAAAATGATTAGTTTATCTGTGTAATCCCCTTAAACCAGTGTATCTCTTATAAAAAAAGTCAGTATCTAGTTTTTTTTATATTGTTGGGCATTTTTAGTTTAACGCTCTTCAGATAAATCAGTGATTTGGGCAGCAAAGAGTAAACGAAGATTTTTAAAAAAAAATTTTCCAAGTAATCTGGCCAATTGGAGATATTAAATCCTATGTGTTATGCTGAAAAACAAAATCGTGCAGTGAAGTGTTAAACTGTTTGTGAATTATTTCCTTTTCATATAAAAAGTAAAATGTTAAACGTTTTTTATCCTGTTTATTGAAACATGTATATATATTTGACTCACATTTCATCACATTCAATTAAACAATACATTTATGTTTTACTAAAGGATAAAATCTACATCCGAGTATTAAGAACTATTTATAAAGATTGAATTTTTTATTGAAATTATTGTTAATTATTATTTACACAACAAATAAACTTCCCTTTTTGAGTTAAAAATTCTTTCAACAATTTTTTTAAATATAATTTCCTAAACTAATTATAAAACTGTAGGGTCGAGGGGATCATGGGGCACATTGGATCACATTCAATACTCTTTTAAATTATTGAATTCAGGAGATAATAAATTAGTTTCCTCGAAACCAATTGGTGTCCTACCAAAGTTGATGTCCTAATGCCCCATATGTACATGTATTAAGAATAAATTTTGAAAATTATTGTAGAAGAAAGTCGGAAAAAAATACTTTTTCAAAGTAACATGTAAGATTTTGAGCTCTTATTTATAAGCAAATAGCGAGTAATTGTAGGAAATTAGAGCTAAAGGGTAAGCTACATTTTAAGCTTTAATATTTGATGAAGAAATTTATCATATCTTAAGTAAATAAAAAAAACATTTGGCAAAAATGGACTAGCGGGGCATTTTGGATCACTAAGACATGGATCCTCGAATTACATTGGATCATCCGAATATACTCAGATTGGTAAACCGATACCTTATGATACAACAAAACGACAAAATTTTGTTTTTATTTGTATTATATGCGAGTAAGTATGTGTGATAAATATCGTTATAGTTAGAAACTATTTCAAAACATATAATTAATTTTAAAAGTTATATTTTTATTCGTATAAAATAGAATTTTAGTTAAAAGAAGAAGAATATTTCAAACTCAAAAGTCTTAGATTTAAAAAAAATAGAAGAAGAATATTTCAAACTCAAAAGTCTTAGATTTAAAAAAAATAGAAGAAGAATATTTCAAACTCAAAAGTCTTAGATTTAAAAAATTAGAGATCATATAAATAAATTAACATAAAAAGAGCGCTGGATATTGTGTTATTAAAATACTGTTTCCCATGTGTTTTTTTTAATTGCAAGTGTAATCGAGAAATTTTACCATAGTTTTTTATTTTTACTTTTTTGTGAAATAATAATAAGTTTTAAAATTGATAAAAATTAAAAAATATTTAGGGGGGACAAGGGCTAGTTTTCCACGCTTTATTCGTTTTGATTGTATATTTTTTACTTTTACTTATTTTGAAGTAAACAAGGTGCCATTGTCTTTCTCACATGCTTATATACAAATTAGCATTACTAGTTTTCCAAAAAGTAAATATACTTTTTGGCAGCAAGTGGTTAAATGCAAGCATAATGAATGAGCTAGAAAACGTGCCCCGTATGCGGGGTACTTTTTCCCAGACTGCCAAAAAGTGATGGGGCAAATTTTCCAACTATTTTTTTTTAAAAAGATTAACACATTTGAAAAACATTTTATAATTATTTTACGTAGATTTATTGTAAACTGAAAAATCTCAAAAAAGTATAAAAGTATATATCAGCTATATTTTAATGATTATTTATATCAAGAGCTTTGTAAAATATGCAAATTAATAGAGCAGGCTAACTAATGATACTTTGATCTTTTCAGAGAAAAAATAAAACTTATTTGAAAAAAAAGTACATATAGTGATCCAATGTCCCTTCCCTAGTCTTAAATATTTCACTATCTCAAAATTTAATTAAAAAAATTCTTAGTACAGTATTTTTCTTCTTATTTTTTTCTCTATAGAATCAACTATAGAATCATCAGAAGATAGAATCAACTATAGAATCTTGATAGTCATTGGAAACTGGTAAAGAATTAGATTTATTTTGGACCAACCTTGTTGAGCCTCTGGGCTGTTGTCGGTCGACAATTTTTGTATTTGTATTTGTATAAAAGTTTTATTTTTTTGTGAAGATTTCATTTTTAGAACTTTTAATTTTTATAAATAAAAATTTCGTGACTATCGAAAACTAGGATCTACTAATTTTATTATTTTATTAATCAGAAAAATATTTTTAATTTTACAGATAAGAAGTAGGTCAGTTTATTTTCATATTTAAATTTTATATATATATATATATATATATATATATATATATATATATATATATATATATATATATATATATATATATATATATATATATATATATATATATATATATATATATATATATATATATATATATATATATATATATATAATCCAGGACTAACAACTTGATTTTTTGGATATAACCGACAAGAAAGTGTTGTTGGAGTATGTTTATAGAAATAAATACTTTAAAATAAAATATATTGGGTACTATGCGTTTCTACTCTAAAATAGTTAACATATAATTTTATTACGCATTATAATATGCAAAAATACAATAAATAAAATGATTAAAAAGTATTCGTTTTTGAGTATTTTTTAATATATTTTTAGCAGACACAAGGTTTTATTAGTTATATGTTTAACTATAATGTGTCAGAATATTATTTAGTCAAATCAAAAGTATAGTAATCATCGTCGTGAGGTAAAACATTTTTGTTAATTGAAAACCCACGTGTAGATCTAGTGTGCAACATGAATCTAACCAAACCAAACCGAAATTAAAAGCCAGTAGCTTACATATCATTACTTCGAAAAAGTATACAATAAAAATATACGGAATCATAAAAAATTTCAATTTTAGTGTAATGCGACTTACAACTTGGAAACTAAAATGTTGGCTAATTCTATATTTTGTACCCATTGTTTGCAAACATAGATCTTACATATTTAATCCAAAGATACAATATAATAAATGCAAAGGATTAAATTAAAGCATAATAAGCTTAAAATGTACATTTGAGGCACATTAATGTTAAATAATATGATTAAAATAATAAGATAAAATACAGTTTCATTATCGAATGACTTTAAGTGAATATATGTTAAAGAGGATTAATACATTTCATTTAAGTAATGTGAAACAAAACGATTTTGGAAATGGATGTATTTTTTGTTACCGGTTTTGAAACCAGAGGAATTACTTTAAGTGGCTATATTGCAATGGTTATATAACTTACTTTAGAATTTAATACTGCATATTTAAGTACAAATATTCTACAAATTAAATGAATAGGATTTGTGAATATAATACGATTAAGAGATCATAGCAACATTTTCAACTACGTTTTAATCTTACATATGTAACACATATTTAGCGCCTACTCAAATTTGACAATTTTTGTAGGCGTCTCTGTTAAGTGGGGGAGAAGGGGGCTAATTGGATCATGGGGCACATTGGATAATCGTGAATAACTTTTTAACTAATGTAAGCAGAAGGTAATAAATTTGTACCAAAGTTGATGACATAACTTCCGATGCGTACATGATTTATGAATACATTCAGAAATTTTTTAAAAGAAAATGAAAAAAAAACTTCTTCAAAGAAACATAAACAAAGGGTTTTTTTGCAAGAAATTTTCGCACACATAAATTTCTTGACCGAAATTTCATAAAAATTCGCAGTTTTAAGAATTTTCAATTCTAAAATCTTTAAAAAAAAATTAAAACATTGATTTTCAAAGACTTTGGTATTAACTATTTAAATTTGATTCGTACTCTTGGATTTCTATTGGTTAACAAATGCTTAATGGTTTATTATTCTTATGATTAAATGAAATAATCTTCAAATTTGTTCTTTTTCCGTTGTTTTGTTTTAATAGTCACATGTGCACAATTATTATAGACGGGATTACTGGTTTGTAATAAATGATTTAAAAAAGGCACGTTTATTTGGTTTTATGATAGTGAAGAAATTTTAAATGCATATAATCTAAGTTTGTTTATGAGGTTTTAAATTGAGAAGTAGAAAATAATTTTTCAGGTTTTGGCGTATCTTGGATACCGTTTTT
This sequence comes from Oedothorax gibbosus, assembly GCA_019343175.1. NCBI lineage: Eukaryota > Metazoa > Arthropoda > Arachnida > Araneae > Linyphiidae > Oedothorax > Oedothorax gibbosus. The sequence goes on from JAFNEN010000492.1 coordinate 283,239, forward strand.
TTTTTAATTTACTGTTCCTTGTTTGTGATATTCCATCTTCAAATGTTGTTTTTTAAATAACTTAATAACGTCAATTTTAATTGCTTATTAAATTTTTTATTTGAATTACGTTTTTTTTAAAATTAATTTCCGATATTTTAATGGAATTCCGGTTCTTTTGTTTACTTGCTGTTTCTTAGCACGTGTATCCGCTAATAAGCAAATAATCGAAAACATCTTATCGCAAATGCCCCCAAAATATTTATTATTAAGTATTTATTTAAATATTTGATACCGTGGGCCATTTTGGTCAATTGCCGGCTTTAAGAATATGAGTTGTACTTTTTATAAATATTTATATCAAGAGCTTTGCAAAATATCCGTAAGTATGATTATAGAGTAAGATAATGAGGTAAATATAGAACTCTTCTAAAATGTTTTTTTTTTTTAAATTATTAACTAAAAATACAAAATGAGAACCAAACGTGAACCAATGTGTTTCCAAAACGATCCCTTTTGCAAAACAAAAAGCTCTAAAATAATATCAAAAGCAAAAAATATATGATTATTTAAAAATATATGAGTTTTTAAATTCACTCAAATTACTAAATATCGGTCAATTTGTAAATAAAATTGACAGACTTCGATAAAAAACTTTTATCTTTCGTTACGAAATTTAATATCTCGCTTCTATAATCCTAGACAGAGAGGAAATCCTTTGATTTCGTCATCATACTGAACTCGATCGAAAAGTTTTTCTTCCGCAAGTAGCAGAAGACACGTGCTAAAAATCAATTGCTTGATTCCGAAATAGGGCAACTTCTCCGTTGCCCAGTGGTCAGGGTTTGGTTCTTCGGATTATTCCTTCACATTCTCTGGAAAAGATGCTCAAATATGACGAGTTTTCGTCATTTTTAACAAAATGAGTTAGTGAAAAATGCTCCGATTAAACATTTCGTCGAATTGACAAAAACATTCGTCAGCTATTTGAAGAAAGTTGTTTCGTCTGCTGTTTGACGAAATTTGTTTTGTCTGCTATTTGACGAAATTTGTTTCACGCTATTTGATTATTTTTTTGTTTCATCAGATATTTGATGAAATTTGTTTCACCAGCTATTCTGACAAAATTTGTTTTGTCTCCTATTTGACGAAAGGAGTTTGATCACATAAATAGCGAAAGACCTTTTACTCATAGGCGAAATGAGTTTCGTCACATAAATAACTAATTATTTTTTACTTGACGAAATCAACGAAATCGACGAAATGAACCTTGTCAAAAAGTACGAAATATTTCGCTAATTTTATTTTGAATGACATCGGACGCTAAGTCGTTGGGACTCTGGACTCCATAGATTTAACGAGCACGTCCGTCCCAGTGTACTCGCCATCCCCCATGATTAAGTAAATATTATTTTTCAGCATAAATAAGTCTATAGGCTGGTTGGGTTCAGAACCCGGAACCTTGTCAATGAGAGGTGGACGTTCTTACGACGCAGCAATCGAGATTTAAATTCAATATAGTTAAATGTATTTTAAAATGTTCTGCTCTAGAGTACATTTTTGAAATTTATTAAAAATCTTCAAAAAATATTAGCAAAAATAGTATTTGTCATATGATTCTTTATTAAACAATCATTATTTGTTATTTGCTTACCTATCTCGAGTTCAATTTGAAATTAATGCAAAAAAAATTTACTATTTATCTAGATGTAAGAAAATTTCAACATATTTGGTTTGACTTCATCCTCCTCATACAACATTATTCAATTCGTTTAAATATTTGTGTATTAAGATGCTAAATACTAATAATACTAATTAAAGATTACAAAAAGATTTTGTTGTTGTTGTTGCTTGTTTTACAGTTACCGATAAAACTGGAAGTCAAATAAAATAGTTAAACCGATAACCAGAATATTTTAAACCTCGTCTCCCTACTTGGAAAGCAAAATGTGAATAATTTCGTTGAAAATTGTAATGAAGTGCTTAAACTACTATTACTGTTAACTTATATTACTGTTAAAGTAAAGTACATTTTTGTGATTTAAAATATAAATATGACACAAAGCATTAAAAATATATTTCCAAATAATTTTCAAGAAACTTCAAAATTGTACCAAGAATCTCACCATCAGTAAGCCAATTTCGACGAAAGCTTATTACGCAGGGTTAAAGGAAAAGCCAGACCAAACTGGTGCGGCGTTTACAATGCATTAGTCAATAAGACTGTTGATAGTAGTCTGAAACAAACGCAATTTCTACTCTTTTCTTCAGAATTGTCTCACAGTATTTAAACTTAAAATTGTCTAAGTACTTATTGTGGTTCTACGAATGCAGCAGTCGACACGAGGCGAAAATCAATTGTCTGGTTTCGAAAGTTTAAAAATACCTCTCTGCACAGCCTGACCGCATTTGCTTAAGAATTAACAAATACTTCAGCGAAATCAACTTTTCAAATATAAAATCATCATTAAAATTTCATAAATAACATTTTATTTACGTTGTTTTGTATGAAAAAGTATAAAAAACAAAACGGCGGCTATTTACATAATTTTAAAGCTAAACAGTTAAATAACAAACAAAGCTGGTTCTGCGAAATGCAGTGCGTCTAGTCACTCAGTGCGTCCCTCCCTGGTGATATTTCGTGATATTTGGCTCGCCATTATTTTTTTGTGTTTTTCTCCGAAATTTACAACGTTTTTTGATATTTTTAAAGCTTCGTTTAGCAGCATTTTAGTTGGTGTTTAAAATAATTATCCAAGCTTCCAACCAATATCTTTCAAATTATGTAATCGGTATTATAAGTAAACTATCATTTATATAAAAATAAGTGTTTAACAGAATCACAAATTTTTTTATTCTATTTTCAGATATAATTCACGGTTTTTTAACTCTTAAAAAATATGACTAACTTTCTAATTCGAAAACAGCTTTTGACAAAAAGGTTATTAATAGCGTCTTTTCAGCATTTAAATACGGCGTACTTTCTTTGACTGAATTGCTTGAAGATAGGCAAAAGCTGTGTTTGGACGGACACGTAAGTCCTTTTCACTTAGTCAGAGTAACCTTCCGAATGTGACTGTAAAAGACATTTAATTTTAAAACTGGCGCAAAATAAAATCTGGCAAAAGGGAATTCTTCAGATTTGTTGCGCATTCAATTTTACATTTCAATTAAGCAGCTAAAAAGATGGCACCAAAAATCTTTTTTGGCAAGAGGCCAAGTGCAGGCAAGCAAAGCAAAAGATAAAGTGTTCTTTTCGAATGTCTACCCAGAATGTCGTTGATTAAAATGCCGTGTCTTATCTTTCATTGTTTTCATTTCTGTGCAATATTAATGAATCTGCTATTCACCAAGAAATTCAGAAAGGTACTCTACACCTACCAAGTACTATTCAAAGAGAAATGTTGAGGAAAACATCAGGGCACGAAATTTGGTTTTAAAAAATATAGTGTTTTCACGTATAAACCTATATAATTTTCAGAAAAGGCCTATCTATTCTATAAAAAGGATCTGTTAATTTTATAGAAAGAAACATATAATTACAGAAAAATATTTTTTTAGAATTTTTTTCTGAAAAGATATGCTGTTTAAAGTTAAAACAGCTTTTTATATTTTTAACCACGTAAAGAGTAATAGGCTGCAACCGAACAAGCATTTTAAATGTTTGTTTGAAACTCTGCCTGCCGTAATGGCTCAGTTAAAAGGGTGACGGACTGAAGATTGCGATATATTTCTGGCATGCCAGATAAAGTTTTTTTTTCACTTAAAACTTTTACAGACTTTTTTTTACGGGGCAGGTTAGAGATGAACTGGAAATGTGATTTAATACCGAATCTAAAAACTTATGCGTATAAAATAGAATTCCCCAGAAAGCTTATTTAAAAAGTTTTAGAGAAAAAAACTATGTCGTATTGAAAAATAAACAACGGGCGGGAACGTTATTGGACATTAGCTGAAACTCAAGGTTTGTTATAAATCAATAATCCTTAAAAAATGCATGTATAATTTTAAGTTTATGATGTTTACAGTACACTGTTAAAAATTAGGCACTTTGTTTCACCAAAAACATGGTTCTTTGTAGCTGCAACGGCTGTGTGGTGAAACGTTAAACCATATATTTGGTATTCGGTTGAACCATTTCTCAGGTTTTTGTTTCCAAATCCAGAAAAATGGTTCAACTAAACACCGAAAAAAAGGTGAAACATTTCACCATACAGCCGTTGCAGCTACTAGGAACCAATATCACGGTGAAAGGAACCAATATCATGGTGAAACCAAGCACAAAATTTTTAACAGTGTACAGATTTAACATGCTAAATTATATACATGTTTTGTCGTTGCACTGCAATATGAACTTGAAAACTGGCATATGTTTCGAGGTACCAGAAGCCTAAATCGGCCATTAAGGACAAACAAATTAAACCAGCCAAAATATAAAGTATTCTGAAACATCTAAATAGTAAGTAAAAAGCATGTTGCTATAAACTTTAAAAACTTAACGGTATTGAAATATTTTTAAATGTTTTTTTAAGGAAAAGTAAATACCTTTCAAAGTTTTAAACGCCATAAATGCTTTCATATTTAAAAAAAAATTTTATATTTAATCTAAACAAATAGGTTGAAGAAAAGAAACGAAAAGTTTACAAAAAAGCTCTTTATTCTTAAAAAAAGGCAATAATTAAGTTAAACCATAATTTAAAGCTCTAACCAAATTTTTTAAATAAATTTTAAAATACAAAACAAAGTAATGGATATAATTCAACGAAATATTATGTTGTACGTATTAAAAGAGTAAAAAATTCTAAAATATTATTATAAAATCGTGCATAATTATGCATAAATATTTTAAAACAACATTAGATAAAGTTAAGCTGGTTTTTTAAACAAGATTAAATTTATACTATAATAAACCTAAATTTAAAATGTCTCACATAATGACGAAACTTGGGAAAGACAATCAAATAACATAAAAGTGCTGCCGTTTTTGTGAAAGAAAGCCAATACCACTGAAAAGTAAATCAACCGAAAATAAAACTGGAAATACAAAAATCCAGTAAAAGGTACAAAAGTAATTTTTCCCTTTTTAAAGTTTCGAAATAATATAGGCGGAAAAATATTTTCATTTTGTAAGATCAAATAAATATTACTTTGATTTTAGCAATACTGTCCTTTCGCAATATATCAAGATGAAAACGATAATAAAATTTTAAAAAGTGGTTTGATAGAGAAACATAATCTTGAAAGTAGGACTTAGAAAAAAAATACTATGGTACATATATATATTTATTTAATAACTATAATTATCTTGAAAATATGCTAAAATATAATGGCTGTAAGAGTGTGTTTTGAACAGGAATTTTAACAACATAACTAATAAAAATAAGTAGAAAGCTTATTTTCATGTGGCAAATTGTTTTGCCAATCGTCGTTAATGTATTGACAAACACAAAAATTTAAAAATAAGAATTTCAAATTCTATTTTATAACTAAGCTTAGTTAAAACATTCAGTTTATTAAATGGAAACATATATTTAATACCTACAAAGATATTATTTACCTGAAAAATATCTTATTTTTCAAACGTCTTAAAGGGATTCATTTTAAATATATTTCACCATACATCTCAAACAACATTAAGCTACTTATTCATTGATACTACCTTATTAATACCCTTTTTTAGTGATATTTAAATCAATTCAAATAAAGACATAATAAATGTTGCAAAGTATTTCTTGGACATTAATCTTTTTTTATATTAGTTGATAAAGCAAAAATTCCGCCTCGCCCACGCGAATTTCACAACCCTAATTGATCAATGCAAATAGAATAGAATGAAAGAGATTTTTTCTTATTTAGAACCAATAAATGTGTTTATGTAAAAGCAATTTGGATGAATAAAATCCTTTTTCAATTAAGATGTTTATTTTATAAATACATTCCTTTTATAAGTAATCGTACAGAATCGAGAAATGAAAATTTATTTAATGACTTAAAAGAAGAAATCTTAAATATATAAAATTGTTTATTTAAATGCACTTTCGACTGAGATTCTGGGTGAAATATCATCTAAATTTATCCATTTAACAGCATGGAGAGTACGGGGTATCTCCATGCCGGTTGAAACCCAATTTCATTGTTATGTTTAAAATATGTAGATTTAGAAAAACTTTCATAATTGTTTTTTAAGCTACAGTTATACTATTATTTGGTTTATTATGATTTCTTTGTCATATAAGCAATAGAAACATTAAGAAAGTGTACACACACATGTCAAACACTTTTATCTTATTCAGAGGACACAGAATCCTTAAATCTCAACTAATGTATTTTTCTCTTTGCAAAATATAGATTATATTATGACTTATCTGCTTTCAAATAATAAATATGTTTCGATTTGGCACTAGGAGTATTGTTACTTTTGTTTTTAAAAAACGTTTAACTTCAATAGAAAATGTATTTTTTAAATAGGGAGACCGGTACTACTCTCCAAATGGGGCACGTTTTCCACCTTGTTTTATATTGGAAATGAGCCGTTAGGATGCCCCAATTGGTAGCTTGGTTTATGAAGCTGCATGTTATATGTCACCCACACGGATCTTTGTTCAGTTGCTGTTTTTTTTCTTGAGCAAATTTTCATGCTTATATATATCGAAACTTAAATTAAACACACTTCCATTAAACTTACTGTTTATTCGTTAGAACTAAAAGATAGTTGATTTATCTGAGTAACTTTGTATTTGTTTTAAAAATAACTTAAACCTCGACTCGTCAGGGTACTATTGAAGTCAAAATACATCTAGGTTTTCCATAATTTTACGAGGCACGAATTCCAACAATGCCTCGTGCCCGACATTCATAAACTAAGCTTTTTATGCAAAAACTGAATTATTTTTAATATATAATCTCTCTCTGACAACATATAACCATATATAAACTACTACGAGGCACGACTATGATACTACTGTGAGGAAAGAATGAAGTAGCAAAAAACATTCCAAAACTAAATATTCGTCATGCATAGTGAATGACTGTACTGTAAAAAGTGTGTCACGTGTTACATCAAAAATTTGGTTAACAAAATGAGAAGCAATCTCACCAAACTTTTATGTGATAACTCCGATTTTTTTTGCAACCTTTAGCCATGCTATAGACAACCTCTACATACGAACATCAAACTATGGCTCCACAAAAGAGAAAATTAAGTAATTTGTTTGAGTTCATAGTGACCCAGATGAAACTGAATTTTATTTAAATTTCTTAAAATTTTGGTATAGTAAACTGGAATTTTATACAGTTTTTATCTAATTGATGGGTTTACTCTATGCGATTAGTTTCGTTTATAATAGAATTACGTAAAAATAACATAAAAGATTTTTAGGTGTGTGTTAAATCTTTTTTAAAAATAGTTCGACATTTTCCCCATGAGGTTTTAGCAGACTGGAACAATGTACCCCGTATACGGGGCACGTTTTCCACCTAAACATACTGGCTTTCTTCAAACCACGCGCTTCCGAAAACTATGTTTACTTTTTGGAAATATAGTAACACTAGTTTGGGGATAAAGTGCAAGGAAAGCAATGATATCCTTTCTTTTTCAAACTAAATAGAACCAAAAAGTATACAAACAAAACGCAAAACATAGATTTTTTCAATTAATATGCACAATGGTATTATAAAACAAGCATTAAAAGTTAGTCCATTTTCATATATTAAGTCAAATATAATTTTAATAACTTAACTAATTCCAAATAATTTCTGTTAATTTTATAAATTTATGTGTTTAAACGCTAAATAAATGAAAATCTTTTTGTATTACATATTAAAAAAATCCTTTTTAAGTTCATTTTTAAGTCTATATAACTCTAGTAACTAAAACAATTTTTTACTTATACATTTTACATGGGATCAGGGACTAATACATTTAACATGAGATAAAAAGTAAAAATTTTCCGAAAAAAATAACCTTCAGTATTTAAATTCTTTCGAAGAATCGCATTCTTTAAATAAGGGCTTTAAAATTAATACGAAACATTGACTTTAATAGAAAAGCTTTAAATGAAATTTACTAAAAGAAGCCATAGAACTACAAAGAAAAAATAGCATATTCAAGTGATAAAATCCAAAAATTCACGATCAGCACAACTGGTACAAGTCAAATAATTACATTTTATTCTACACAGCTTTGTAAGTTTCAAAAAAATTATTATAAAGCCTATACTGTTCAGCAACTAATTTTCTTATGCATTCAAAGCCTAACTTGAAAAGCAGGTAGTCCCAGTTTATAAAGATAGTAAATTATGGAGTAGTAAGACGGTGATCCATCATGATATAAAATGTCAGGATACCTTTGTAAACGCAATACTTTATTTGAAACGAGTGGTTTAGGAATATTTAGATTTGCAAATAAAACAATGCATAAATATGTTAAATACAAGTATGAAAATGCGGCTGATTTAGTGATGGAAGCGTTTTTAATTAATAGTTCAATAAGTTAAATCTTTAATGAAAATCTATAAACAGAGATTGGTTAAATGATATGAAAATTTTATAAATAAGAACTCGGAATAAATGTTTTAAGGGCTTAAATTATGCATTGTCAAAAGATAGTTCTTTGTTGAATTATGATTTTTTTATTCATTGTTTAATTTTGTGTAATATGATCACATAAAAATTGGCGTGATATACATTTATACTTTAAAATGTTGTTTGGATCAGTTTAGTGTACAAGATTATTTCAATCGCGATAAATTTTAAATAACGAATGATTATGTAATTTATAACTATCAATTAAAACTTAAAGTCTATGTATTTATATTATGAATAGTAAGTAATGTTTTAGATTCGTCTAAATTTTAACTGTTTTAAAAAATATCAATTGTATAATCACGATCAATAAAGCACCCTTAAATTAAAATTAAAAGTAGGAATACTACTTGAACAAAGATCTACATATTTTTTATAAGTGTCTTAATTTATGATTATTAAGACTATTACTAAGTGACTTTTTCTGGAAGCTTGTTTTTCGATTTTTTTTAACTAATAGTAGGGGGAACTGGGGACATTTCACCCATAAGGATACATGACCCAATGCCTTTTTCTCAGCAATAGAAAAGTTTTGTGAGTTGAAAGTGGCATCACTTTATTCCTTTCAGCCAGCTGATCACATGGTGAAAAAAACGAGCTGAATCATTGCGTATGTGTTTAGTTATGCGAAAAAATACGTTTTCATGCACTGAAAGTAAATTTTTGAGACCGTAAGGTTTTTCGGTCTACATTTTTTGGTTTAAAGGAAAGATTTTTTCAATTAGTTATTTGTTTAGTTCATGCTATTAGCTACAGTTAAGTGTATAATAGTGCTAATGTAATTATTCACAAATGACTTTGTTTTGGGGTTAAACAAAAAAAGTGCAACTAGGGATAATTGACCTAAGCCAATTGGGGATATGTGACCCAAGTAAACAACACAAAAGTCGACAGAAGTAGACCAAGCAAATTTTTTAAAAAATCACGGGAGTGCCAAACGTAAATGCCTGGGTTCTTAACGGAGTATAAGGTTGTTGGGAAGGTACAAGGGGAATTTTTTTAACGAGCTTACAATTCAATATGCATAAAGAATCGATGAAAATGTTTAAATGGCCTAAAATGGACAATACATCTCAAGTTGATATTGATTAAATAGTAGCGATTCTTCAACCACCTGTGTTTTCTCTGCAAAATAAAAGAAGCCCCAGTTTTGTATTTCGACCAGAATTTACTTTTAAATTTGATTATTTTGTTAGTATAAGCACAGTTAATGTGATAAAAATAAAAAGTAATAATTTTGTCTGAAAATACTATAAAATCTATATAAACTTTATAATATGATATTAGTTTTGTTATTAGGTAATTTTTTTTTGATAATTTTAAGCCTTACAACCAAATTTTTGGGTTGGGTCACGTATCCCTAATGGGTGGGTCATGTATCCCTATGCATTAGGATACATGACCCAAAACTAAAGTTTTAAATAATTTATATTTTACTGCTATTGCAGTTAATACTACAGAAAAATACTAATATATATTGTGTAATACTTATTAATGCAAAAATTAACTGCATTTGCACCTCCCTAAATAGTGTTTTTTAAAATTTACAAGCCAAAAACTATAAGTTGGGTCATATGTCCCTGGTTCCCCCTACAACATGTTAAATGAATTATTTATTCCGAATATAAAGTTTGTAATGAACTGGCGCAGTTATCAGTAAAATATGTTAAATTATGCAACAACGCTCTTGTTCTAATGCTAACAAGAAATCAGTATAATATTGTAAGCATGCCTAAGTCTCATAAATAAACAACTTATAAATATTCACAATAAATATAGCATTTCGTAAAAATGTGATTGATCATGTATTAATGGACCAAAACTAAATCGAATAAATATTATTCCTCTTGTTTATATTTGAAATCATCTGTATTGAAGCGACAAAATAATGCGCCAATAACTTAGTTAAACAAAACAAATGTGGTGTGTAATTAACATAAATAATATTCCGTGGTGAGAATATATTATTTTTATGAGGGAAAAGTAATTGCTTTCTATCTATCTATTTATCTTTAAAATAGAACAAACAAATTACATCCTCACTTTTTATAATCAAAGAGTTAAATGATACAGTTTCATAAATTACAAAGAAAACTCAACTATAGCATAATTTATGTCCTAGTCCATGTGGAAAGTTTTGGAACCTTTATGAACACAGCCAATTATTAACTAAATATAAAATTTCTATAAAAACTATCCAAGTGTACAATGGTCGGTAAAAGACATAATTGTGGTAGAGTCATACAAACTTATAAATAAATAGAAAAGTTTTAATTGGAAAATATTTAAAAATATTTTAACTTATCTAAAGAAACAGTAGCGCTGTAAAATAATTTTTAAATTTAAATTCATAACTTGAAGTTCATGTATTATGGCATTATGCGTAATATACATTGGCTGTTCGAAATAAAAAAAAATACATTTATAAAAAGCTAGTAATTATAACCAATCACTATTTGCTACATCTTTTGTGGCAAAAAGTGACAATAGTGTGCTATAGTTTTCGGACCCAGATGGCAGAATAATTCGCAGAAGAAATTCGGCACTTACTAGGCTTACTAGGCACTTATTGACAAAAGATTGTTTTCAGTGATAAACAAATATCTATGAACCATTTATCGATAATTTAATTTTTAACTAACTAATACAATATAGTTATAAAAACTATGTTTCCAAAATCTAAATTATTACGTAAAATTGGAATGATTAAAAATTACATTGGTATGGGAAAATGACGTAATAATAAAATTTATGCAAGTGATTTAAATATGAAAAAATAAACACACTTTTAGAAACACACCATATCGAAATAAAATTGTATCTGGTACTGACAATCAAGCAATCGTACCCAACTAGAGGGACCTCATAGTTTAAAAAAATCCGGGATATAAATCAAGCCAATATGCTTGAGTAAGATATTATAATTAAAATAATAATAAATAGATGATAAGGATTAAATAAATGGTAATTATAAAACTAAGTAAATACTAACTAAGTTACAGGTTACAACAATTATAAGACAAATAACTGAAATGAGAAAATGGGGCGGGAAGGGACCTTTTATTATAAAATTTGAAGCTTTTTAAGCTGGTATTTAAAATGTATTACTGATAAGCTTTTATAACGTACAACAGTCGTTACTAATGAAATTACACACGGTAATAGCATTCATTAATAACAAATAAAAATAATAAATACTAAAATATAATTTATAGTTCTCGATGAAAAAGCTAAAAGTAACAATATCAGCAAAAATTCTGCAATACAATAATCCTTAAATGCATCTATAAATGCAAACTTATGAATAAGAAAAAACATTTAAAAACGAATAAATCTTTTTTCAATTGAATCAGTATGACTCAGCATAGTCAAAAACAGTGTTAAGATATTAAGGGTTCAGAACTATTGTTGAATTTGGATGAAAAATCATTGTGCATGTGTGTGAATGGATACGAAAGAATAATGGATATACAAAAGAAATATAAAAATATATATATACTTTTTTTTGAGAAATAAACTTTTTTTAACAATCAGTAGTGCACTTTGAACTTGGAAGAACGTCTCTATTCTTTTAGATTGTGTGTTGTTGAAAAAGTTGAAAAAAGCTATAATTTGGCAATTTGGGAAACAACGTTTCTATTCTTCTAGATTGTGTTTTATTGAAAAAGTTGAAAAAAGAGCCGTAATTTGGAAAATTGAAACAACATCTGTAGGGAATAAATACGGATTTATAAAGAGTATCAACTTATTTGAATAAATCCGAGTGATGCACAGCGAACTCAACAAACACGTCTATATACTTCAAAAATATTGATAAACATATTGATAAAAATAGCTTTATATGTTTGCATTGAAATTATGCGACATAACTAAGTATGGATAGAGAATACATAAATGAAATATACGACAAACTGTACCATGCTTTAAAAAATACATCTTATTTGAATGTATCAAAATAGCACAGATAACTAAAATTATTCAAATGAACCAAAATAGCACAGCTAATTAGGAATAATCATTCACTATTCTTCAAGATTGTCTATTGTTCAAAAATAAACGACGTAAGTGGACTATTGAAATTATATCCGTACGGACTAATTGCAAATGCAAAAATAAATACACTAACACTTTTTAACCAAAATGCACCAACGCTTCAAAAAATTCAACTTATTATGAATGAATCAGAATGACGTAGCGAATCGGTAGAAATTCAACCGTCTACTTCTATGTTTATTTGGGAGAAAAAAAAAACCGAGGCACTTTCAAGGGGTGACATTTTATTTTCCCTGCACATCTGTTCTACTGCGGCTACACTTTGTATGCAGGGAAGCCCTATAGAAGTCACAAATTATGGGGGTTTGTATTTTTATATTTTTTTTTGTTTCGGAGTTTGTTAACACCACGAACAAAGCTCAAGGTTAAATTGGATCGTAAATGCGACGTAAACTGAAGATTAGGAGTTTTATTTTGAATAGCATTTTTTTAAGATGAAATAAGATTAACTTTTTTTATAAAAAGAAAAAAGTAAGGAAAAATGCTATCAGTATTTTAATTGCTTTTCTATGTGTAGGGTTTGAAAATTTTATATAATTTGACAATTTTGTAAAATACTATAATGATAATTAAAAACACTTCCTAGTTATTATTTTTAATGATATAATTTAAGTAAATATTGCTGGTTTACTTTCGAGTTAATAGATTTTTGAAAAACATAATTTTTGGAAGTTTATGCCTTTTTTCGTTTTTCAGCAAAACAAAACGAAAGAATTTTTAAAAATTTATATTTTTTTTTTAGTATTTTTTAAAATAAATAGCATGACTCTCATATTATATCAATACTACCCTATATTTAAAAATTAGTTAATAAATTTTTTTTAGGCAAAAGTTGTTAAACATGTTTTTAACAAACATTAGAATAATTTATAAAATTCGGTTAAAATATATATTACATGATTCTTTATATACCAGTTACCAAACAATTTATTTAATAAAAACTAAGCTAGTGTTTAAAAAGTTTAAATTATCAAAATTCAAAGCTATTTAAAAATTATATTATAAAAGAGAGAGAGACATTACACATAAAATATCAAAAAGATTATTGCAATCATACACACTGGTGCATAAAATATTTAATTCCAAATAAAGAAAATTTACTTTTTAAAATGAATGTAGGTAATTTCTTTAAATAATTTCTCCTGAATTTTTAGTTATCGAATATTTGTGATGATATTTAGGCAGTTATTTATTTGTGATTTTTGCAGTTTGATCAACTAAGGTATATCTATTGAAAATAGTACTTAGAGATTAAAAATAATAATTGTACAATGGTGAAGATTATTAGTTAAATAATTTTGTTTAATAAAGCTTTATTGACGGAGAAAAATGTTTTTCAACTGTATCAAGTTGCGTTTATATTTTGAAGGAAAATTATATATTGAAAAAAACTAATTTTGTACAATAGAAAATATACTTATTCTTGAAATAAATGCTGTTTACTTTTTTTAAAGAACAGAAATTAAGGTAAATACATAAATGTTTAGCTATTTTTGCATTCTTGTTAAATATAACTGGACTTCATAAATAGTTCACGTTTTTTTTCGACTGTGTTTATGTAAGAAAAAAATGTGTGACCATGAAAAACAGTTTTTTAAGTGTTCGTAAGTAGTAGTAGAGCTATTACAAGAATTACAAAGTTAAATGTATTATACACATATCCATTATAGAGTATAATTCTTATTTGCTAAAAACTCTTTCTCCTTTTAATCATAATAATAAAATATGTAAACATTTTTTCTAAAAAGTAAATAATAAGACGCTCCGTATTTCAGTGTACAACCTTAATTCTGTTATTGTACAAAAATATTATCTTGCATCACATAAACTAATAAAATAATTTTACGAGGTTGATAAAATAGGAAAAAAAAATTTGACCATATGATTTGTATATACACTCCAAGAAATAAGAATTAAAAAAAGGTTATAAATTTTAATAGTACATTGGAAATTTAAAATACATTTTATATTGAATTATATTAATAATATTAAAAATATTTGTAATTTTAAGCAACATAATATTTTTAATTAAGAAGTCAAACTCGACTTATAAAGTGTACATATTTATAACCGTATATGTTAAAATGAAATTAAAGCATGGAATTAGTTTTTAAATGCAGTGAAAGTTAATTATTATGTTTAAAATGTGAGTAATATTAGGTGGTAATAATTTAAAATTTCTTGATACATTTTTAAACGTCCTTAATTTTTTTTATCCTTTATATGGAAAATATCTATGTCTCTTAATATATTAAGGGAGGTATCATGAAAAAAAAATCTGTTACTGATTATTGATGCCTAATTTTAGAAAATTCCCTAATTTTATAAAATTGCTTCATTTAATGATAGATACTTACTATCAAGTGCTTTATCAAATAAAGTTTGATGCTGTTCTTTTTATTAAAAATTTTGATTGTTTTTAGTTGAGGTACAAATTTATAGCTTTTAAGGAACATGCAAAACACACCTTTAGTGTCCACTTAAAATCAAAACAATCTAACTAGAAGAAAGCTAAAGCTTCGAATAAAAGATAGCTTGAGTATAAGATAACAACTAAGTACTAACTGTACTAATTTCAATATAATTTTTTAACTTAAAAAATACTTGATTAGTGACTTGTGGACTTCTTCTCACGAGAGAGAGTTTATCTATATACACATGTGGTTACATAAGACACAAATTTGTTCATAAAAAGTGGTCAAAGTAAAAAGCACAATTAAAATACTTTCAGCAAAATATAATGCATTGTAAGCGAATAACAAATACGCGCGCGCGTGAAGTAAGAAAATTTTAATTATTAAAAATGTAGATGAGAGAGGGGGCATATTGTTATGTTTAGGATTTACTGTATATTAACATAATACAAGAAATACTAGTTAATAATAAAGTTTGGGGAAAATTATTATCGATGTTCAACTTCAACACAGAAGTTCATTGAAGATATGGTTATTGCATAGATGATAAGTTTAAAATACATTGACTAAATAAGATTTCAGTAGAAATAAAATAAAATTATATACTTATATGGACGGCTTGCAGTCGTTTTAGAAAAGTCTTTTTGCACAGGATTTACTATACATGCGAGGTATAATAAGGTGTATTGGATAAAACATGAAGACATTGAAACCTACGTAGATATATCGGTTAATCCTTTTGGAGAGTTTATACACAGATTTCAATAATTATTGGTAGTGTAATGAAATGCACACAGAAAATAAGAGCTGGAACCAAATGGCGTGAACACCTTAATCCTTCTAGAGAGTGTAGTTGCTTCAGATTTCACTATAGAAAGGGATGTCATGAAATGCACTGAATAAGAATGAACTGAAACTGTAGACAGGTTAATCCATATAGATGACGTGGTTGCAAACCAATTTCAGTATACCATCAAATGCAATGGCTAAGTAAGAGCTGAAACCAAAAGCTATAAGACAGGTTAATCCATCGGCAAAGGGGGTCTTACCTGCCAGGCGCAGGGCAGACATCCTCTGGAACTCGGGCTCTTCCAGCCACTTGTACATCCTGCGGAAGGTCTCTCTGCCGGACTTGAGTTTGCTCCAGGGCTTCGGGTTCCGCAGCAGGTCACTGAGCGTCCCCTGCGACCGGCACAACACGCGCTGGGCAAAGATGGCCTGCGGGATGCTGTAACGCTTGAGTTCCGCGCTGATCCGCTGGGCCAGCTCCTTGGTGTTGATCTCCTCCACCTCGTCCGACTTAGCCGACTGTGGCGAGACGGCCACCATCACCGTTTTGGTGGTGGGGGCCGCGAGGACCGGGGCCGCCACCACCACCTGCTGGGTGGCCGGCTGCTGCTGCTGGTTGGTGGTGGCCTGGTTGTTGTTGGTGGTGGCCGGGGCCGCGGTCTGGACAGTCACGTGCACGGGCACGGGCAGGGCCGAGGCCAGCGACAGGGCCACGTTGAGGGCCGCAGAAGGGGCCAGGCTCACCACGGGCACCGTCATGGTGGGCGGGCTCGGCTTGCTCGGAGGGCTTGGCATCTGCGCCGGAGGGGGCGAGCTCGGGACGTTCAGCCCGTTGAGGGTCTGCATCATAGAGGTCGGGGTGTGCAGGGCCGGGCTCTGGGGCGAGCCCAGGTCCCGGTGGGAGTAGGAGTCGAATCCCGTGGGGCTGAGGGACTTCTCCGGCGTGTGGATCCCGTTCTGCGAGTAGGGCGGCGACGGGATCGACTGCGAGCCTAGCCCGTTGGCCGCCAGCATGGACACAGCAGACGCGTGACTGACTCCGAGAGTCGGGCTCATGTTCATCACTGACATGGCCCCGAGCTTGTCGTACTGGAAGTTCATGCCGAGGTTGTTTTGCATGAGCGTGAAGCTCCCGGACACGTTCCCGTGGTGGTAGTGGCTGAACTTATCCGACATGGTCGAGATGGGGGGTAAAGGTTGCAGAGGCGTGAGAGTCGCGTAGCTGGAGGCCGTCGAGAAGCCCGGACTGATTCGGCCGTTGAGCCCCGCGTAGCCCGCCCCGTCCGACAGGGCCCGGAAGTCGGCCGCCTCGATGAGGGCCCCGCCGACCTCCTCGGAGTCGGACCTTGAGAGCAGGTCGACCCCGGGCTCCACGGGGTCGACCCCGGGTTCCTCGTCGTCGTCCGAGTCCCGTGGGATGGGCTCGAGGGGGGGCGAGCCGTTCTCCACCCGCGAGATCCGCTCGCTCCCGACCAGCTCCGCCATATCCTCGTTCATCCCGCTGCTTATACGCGCAAGAGACAGATCCGCCGAGTGACCGCCATAGTTGCTCCCGCGGATGCATCTGCGCACGGCTCCGGGAGCGCGATATCTCCACCCCCTCGCCCCCTTTCGGGCATGCGCCCTGGCTACCCCCCCCCCCCCCTTCATGAGTTTTTTGTTGTCGTTCCCCCCTCCCCCGCTTTCCATTGTCTGACGGATGTGGGGGGAGGGGAGGCGACCCTTTTCACAGCGTTAAAAGGGCACGCTACCTCCTCTAAACAGCCCAGTGCACTCGGTTCACTGAATGAATTGGGATAACTCTAGAATTAAAAAATGTTTTTAGACAAATAAATCTGTTTTAGACATTTTATTCGATTTTTATTCTTAAAATTTCCCTATTATTGAGTTTTGATGGCTGTAGTTACTTCGAATATATATTTTTGGACTTTAATTAGTATGATGATGAGCTTTGGTTTCATTTAATTTGTGTGATAAACTAGGTTTTTTTTTACTGAGATTCGGAATTCCGAAAAGGCGCAATAAGCAAAGACTGTATCTAAAAATAAATTCTTTACAAATTGGGGAGCTTTAGTGAGCAAAATTTGGATTTTTTGGCAAGGGTTTTTGAAATAATCGTTTATAAGTGGTTTTTAGTATTGGTGACCGGGGCTAGTTTTTCATGTTTTTTTCTTTTTGATTGTATATTTTTTACTTTTATTTATTTCGAAAAAACAAGATGCCATAGCCTTCCTCACATGCTTATCTGTAAACTAGCATTGCTACTTTTCCAAAAAAAAACCTTAACTATACTTTTTGGTAGCAAGTGTAAATGCAAGCATATTGAGCTGAAAATCGTGCCCTGTATCAATATAAAATTTCCCAGGCTACTAAAAACTGATGGGTTAATATTTCTAACTCTTAAAAAGATTTAACACATTTGAAAAACATGTTGTTACTTTTTTACGTAGAGTTATTTTAAACTAAAATAGCTCAAAAGGGTATGCCAGCATATAGGTAAAATTGTTTTTAAAAAGGCCAGTTTATTATACCAAGCTATTTTAACAAATTTCAATCAAGGTCATAATCATCTGGTCCCATTAAACTTACATAAAATTCTTTTTTACGTAACTATACTTTGGTGCTCTTTTCTAGAGGTTGTCTAAGTATTGTTAAAGATTGCAAAAAAAAATTTGACTGAAGTTTGATAAAATTGCTTTACTTTTTTTTTAAATCAGCGAATTGACTCAAAACTTTGGATGCAATAGCTATTTTACGGTGTAATTGTTTACTATCTATGGGGAATATTTGAAATTCTGTATACTTATCTGCTATTACATTCATTCCTGATAGTTTTTAGAGCAAATTTTATTGCTTTAGAATGGTACAAGTTCTGTCAGCTTTCTTTTTATTACTATGTAGAGACAATATTTTATCTACAGTTAAACTTTTTTACATTACGTGTTCATACATTAAAAATAATTTGTTTTTTTTTAATATTAAGCTTAATTTACAAAGGTTGGAGCACGTTTTTCTACAAGGCATTGTTCGAAATCTTGCCCCGTAAAATTTTGAAAAACATGCCCCGTTGCCATATATTGACTTTAATAGTATCTTGATGAGTACAATTTTAAGTTATTAAAAAGTTAGTTATTTAAAAACGAGTTATTTAAAAAAACGAATGCATAGTTACATATAGAGAAGAACTATCTTTTAGTATACGCAAAGATAAAATTTAAGTGTAATAAAAGTACGTTTGATTTGGGTTTGAAAGTAAACTTGAAAATTTACTTAACGTTGAATAAATCACAAAAACAGCTCTAACGACAATATTAGAACACCAACTAGATAAAGATTCTTGTGGGTGCTATAAAACAGGTTGCTTCATAAACCAAGCAGCTATTTGGCGCCTCCTAACGGCTCATTTCTAATATAGAGCCTGGTGGAAAACTTAACCCATGGGAAAACTATCCCCGGTCTCCCCTAATTATAAATAAACGTTTTATTTATTATTTTCTACTTTACTTTTTTTTAATATTGAGCTGAAATAAACAATAAAATAGTACAATTAACATGAACTAAATATGGCATAGATAAATGTTTTGAATGATATTTTGATTTTTTTTTACTTTTTAAACCTAAAAATACATTTGCTTCAGTACAGAAATATATATTTTTTAAATTTGTATTCATCATTAAAATTGTTTAATATTAATTTTTTTAGTTTAAGTTTACATTTCAGCCAAATAAATATTTTGAAAAATGGTTTTTCACCTTTTCTATTTTAATATTTTCTACAAGTGTTTAACATTTGTACAAAATAATACGATGTAGATACTTATTCTTTGCTCAACTTCCTTAAATCAATATTCTATTTTCTTTTATTTTAACTAAGAAGCAAATTAACCATCTCACAGTTAAGGAAAAACTTCAGTAAAAAGTTTCAGAAATTTAACTTTTCAAAAAAAATATTACCAACACTAACACTCAATTTATTTCAATTTACACAGCTTAATTACTTTTTAAAGAATTTAGTGATCATATGTATAGCTGAAAATACTGTAGATGAAAGCATAATATTTATGTAATAGCTAGAAGGTTTCGTTTGTTTACATTAATAATCACAGTTCGTGTGATCATCCCAGAGATTATACACATTTTCCTACATTTTCCATTAGTGTGGTTTTTGAGAAAAGCATGCAACGCAGCAGAAAAGAACGTTTTACAGATTCACTTTATGCTTCGGAAGAAAATCAGGTTAATCCTTGATGTGTAATATGAAAAGCGGTGTGTGTTTTATTTTAGTACAAAGGGACTTGGAATATATTTGATAATGACTTATACCATTTAAAGGCTATCATTAAGTTTGATAATAACTTTAAAAAATAATAAACAATATGGTGTTAATAACAAAATAAATATGATGTAAAGTAATATATTACTTTAGTTTCTATAAAATGATAGCAGCCTAAACGAGTTAAGAGTTTTCCAAATGAAGTACGTAAAAAAAGTAATAAGTAGCATAAAACAAAAACAGTATTCTGTAAAAATAGACCTTATCCTCATAGATAATAAGTTTTGGCAACAATTATCAGTAAACATATGAAGCATAATATGTAGGGCAAAGAATACAGGGGAAAAGCTGATAAAAAATAGGAAATAAGCCAGAGACAATGTTAGAGCCAGTCTATACGAAAAATGTTAATAAACGTCCATATTAACGTTAGTAAGTACTAGACACAACAAATATGAAAAAGATGGTGTAACTCTCTTTATTGCTGCTTAGTAGATAAAATAAATAACAGTGTACATCCAGAACGAATGCCGCAGGCTAAAAAAAATATGGTGCAAGAACTAATAAGGTAAATGAATTTAATTTCAGCACATAACCTTGTCAATTTGCTTGAGTCATCCATGGTTATGGGAAATAATAATAATAATACGAACTAATTATATAATATTTATATAAATACATACATAAGTAACAGTTTACTACCAATTAAGTAACAGATTACATGAAATAAGAGTAGTAAATAGCTCTAAATCCTTAATCATATAAAATAATAATTTTGAAAACATATATAGAATCTATAACTTATATATGTGAACAATAAATACCAACCTTTTTATAAAAAGAAGAAATGATTATTATAGTATTAAATAATAGCAATGTAAAAAAACTAAAGAAAAAATACTTAAATGTGTTTAATGTGGCTATATTTACCAAAACTAAAAAAAAGGTGCAATATACAATAAATCAAAAACAAAAATAGTATTAGAATATGCTTAACATATTAATATATCAATTATAACAATTAAAAACGAATAAAAACAATGATTTTGATTAAGTCAGCCTTCATTAATAATATTAATAATATTACTACGCTACAATTAATGGGTTATACCCAGAAAAACTTATTATATTAAACAAAAACCCAAATACCTAGCATAATAGCTCCATATACACTATATTATCATAACAAAAATACCAAAGACCATTCGAAGAAGACAGGTAAATAAGAGAGAAACACCTCCGCTGCAGAAAAATAAAGCACCGAGCCCGAATGTAAACAAAGAGCATGCTGGAACTAACCACGCTGCTGTATTGAGAAATATACCGATCAATAGTCGGATAGACGACTTTCAGCGGCCAAGTCTGTGAAGGTGCCAATTATTTGGATCACTCAACAACCAACGTTCTTTAGTGTCACATATTTTACCGGATTATGTTGTGTATCTTAGTCTTTGGAGATTAGGTGTTACGTGATACCTGGTGGCTGGATTTATATGTTTTCACACTAGAAGTTTTCGATTTTTATTATGTGGTTTATTTTTTTAACGTTTTGGTCGGTGAAAAAAAGTAGAGATTTTCTGGGATTGGGTTTGCTGAAAAAAATAAAAGTAGTGTTTTAAAGAAATATTTTTAAAGTATATTTCGATTTATTTAATTCTTTAGAAATTGTTTCAATACATAGGTTGTACATACATTGTTTCTTAAATAAAATTAAAAAATATTTCAATACATAGGTTTTTTTTAGCAATGTTTAAATGATATTTTTAAGAAATTCTATTCATGAAAGAAACTATTTAATAAAGAGCTAAAGGGGGTATAACTTTAACAATTTTTCACTTGTAATTAAATTCGTTTTTAGTGAAAAGTTTTGTAATTTAAAACCCAACGATTTTTCCCGTCATAAATTAAAACAGAATAAAATTAAACATTAATTTTAAAACGTAAATATTAAGCTTCAATCTACCAAAATACTTCATTTTAATACTTTAATTGATAATTATTTAAATAATATAACAGTATATGATAATTATTTTTATTTAACTGTATTTTTAGTTTTAATAAAGTTATTTTAAGACATTATATCGATCTTTTACACACAATCATACTTGATACATACAAACTAACAAGTTTTGAATAAAGATGTTACGATCAATAAATTCTATTAAAATTCTTAAAAGAAATTCTACTAAAAAAAGTCAAGGTTTCAGGGAAATCTTAAAAGTACGGCTGTTGTGTGTAAGAACTTTAATTAAAAGCTTAATATGCTTCATTTCAGAATTTTTATTTTCCTCATAATATGTGCACCTAAATAAATTAATTTAAGTTTAATACTTTGAGAACATTATGCCAAATTTTAAAATGCATAATTTTGAGAATAATGCATGAAATAGATTATTTTAAACTAAACATGTCTGATTATTTCGGAGAAAACTCCAAAAGTTTTCGTATTCATATTTATATTCGTTTGAAATAAGCTGTTTACATATTAATCGCTAAATGTAAAAGTAGGTAGAGTCCATTAAAATGTTTACTTAAAAACTCGCCTGTTTTCCCCACGATATGTTCATTTAACGACAAAAAACAAGGGGTGTGAAAAACCCCACTGCTTTTTATTTCCACTCAATAACAGATATTTGATATGCTAGTTTCGGCTTTCCATTCTGCAAGTGTGATTTTTCTGAAAACTTTATGGTGTCATCCGACGTGTAGAAAGAACTCGTGTTCTAAGTTTGATGTCCGTAGCACTTTTCGTTGGTCAACCATAGCTTTAGAACCTAAAAATTATATGACAGCTATCCTTTACGAATACGCGATTTTCCCGAAAGCATTGTTATAACGTCCCCCAAGTAGGGTAGACTAACCAGTGAATGAACGCTTAAGCCAAGTGAATGAACAGTTCTTTACCAGTGAATGAACACAAAAATGTCCAGTCAATAAACATGTTGGATTTTAATTAAAAACTAGATTCATTGACATTTTCATGCTCAGTATTTATTTTACAAGTCTTACTGACAACTAGAAAAAAGGTTTCTCCAATTCATCCAGTGGAATGATTTTCAATCCTTATTTTTTAAATGTATTTTCCAACTGTTCATTCACTGGGGCCTGTTCACTCACTGGTCAGTCTACCCTACTAGAAACTCGCGTACCAAATTTGAAAGACAGGGTGTCCGTAAAAGAATGTCCTAGTTTCAAATTGTGACATGACATCATGCCTTGTGGTTTCTTCCTTTGGGGCTTCGTAAAAAATCGGGTCTACGTTCCACCCCTACCCCACGATTTACCAACCTTAAAAGGTAGAATTGCACAGGCTGTTGCTTCCATTACTCCGGACTTGCTGCAGACAGTATTGGAAGAATTGCATTTTCGTTTGGATGTGTGCCGTATCACTAAAGGCTCACACATTGAGCACTTATAGGAAAACTACGTTAGTTTTCCTTCAATGTCATGTATGATATGTTATATTTAGCATAAAATAAACTCCTGTAATATACCATTCAAACTCTGACATTCTTTTACGGACACCCTGTATATAGCTCTTATAGTTCGAGCTATTGAGTAGTTTCAGACAGAATGAAAGACAAGCGGACCAATGTTTATAAACCATTTTTTCAGAATCGGCAACCTCGAAAACGTACGGAAAACACAAAATCTCCATTTTGGATTTTCCCCTCCATCGCAATACTTTCGTTACCTTATATTTCATACTAGGTACATGAAAGTAATAAACTTAATAAGCCTTTTTGTACTTTATAGCTTTATTTTTAACCACTGAGGCATAAGGGAATGAGCAAAAAGAAGGCTTGTTTTCACAGCATTGGATTTAAATTTTCAAAACTCCCAATTTTTACAATTATATATTTTTTTAAATATATTTTGATAAGAAATATTTTAAGAGACTCCTCAATACTTTACCTTTTAAAATTTGATAAATTTACAAAACTTATTACTTTTTAGAAGTTATGTGTGTTGTTTTAAAAACTGACCGTTTTAGACAGGTTTCTACGTCTGTGTATATCTCAAGTAAGAGAAACAAAAATTATCAATATATCATTGAAAAGTGTGTTATTAAAATAATTCAATTGAATTTTTTTAATAACCACATATATTATCATGCGTTTGTTTAATTAAATTTCGTGTTTTCTTCTAATTTCAATCATCTGATATTACAATAGCAATTTAGAAATTGTTAAAGGAACCAGGAAATGAGCGATAGCTGAAAACGACGAAATAGAATCCCGAGAGTAAAGCTTCACGAAATATATTTATTTTAGACATAAGAGTTTAATTTTTTATATGCTGCTAATCACATTTTCATCTAATAGAAATTATAAAAGATATTAAATTAAATGGCAATAAATTCATATAATAACACTTTTTATTGTGACACATTTTTGAAAAAAAATTTCGACATAAAGTTAGCTGCAGGTACACATTTCTCAAAAACTATTTACTCCCAATGATTTCTAACTTTGTACACTATTTTTACTTATGTTGCTTGTTATGTTAAAGTTCAAAAAATTTCAGATATTTATATTTTTAATGTTGGGAAGCTTTATAATGTTGGAAAATGGGTCACTTTTTGTGTACAAATTTAAAGAATAGATTTCTTTGAATTTTTTTTCAATATTTTTAAGAAAATTGAACTTTAACATAACAATCAACATAAGTAAAAATAGTGTACAAAGTTAGAAATCATTGGAATTTTTAGTTTTTGAGAAAAGTGTACCTGCAGTCAACTCTATGTCGGAATTTTTTTCAAAAAAGTGTCACTATAAAAAGTGCAATTACATCAATTTATTGCCATTAAAATTAAAATCTTTTATAATATCTATTAGATGAAAATTTGATTAGTAACATATAAAAAAATCAAACTCCTATATGTTTAAAATAAATATATTTCGTGAAGCTATACTCTCGGGCTTCTATTTCGTCGTTTTCAGCTATCGCGCTCGCTTCTTGGTTCCCTTAAATTCATATTAGTATAACAAATTATTGCCTAGTACTATTAAACTTGAACAACGGTTGAATGCAAAGATATGTAGCTCCTCAAGAAAACAAATATCTAACTAATAGTACTAACACGGAATATATTCTATTACAAATCCATAACATTCTTCTGTTGCAAGGAATTAAATTAGTCTGAATTGCATGCTTGTCACGTAACATGGCCCAAATTAAATTACGACAAAGATATGAGTTCACCCTTATTATATGAATCAATGCAGAAATGTGAGAAAATTTGTTGTAGGAACGGGAATTTAACAAAACATTATTGGAGCTGCTCATAGATAGTTGTAAGAGTTCAAAGTTGATAATCTGAATTTCTTTGAATTTCCAAATATTTTAATTATTTCGGTTTTTATGAAAACAATATATTAAAATTTGTAAAGTTGAATAATAAAGCCTGTATAAAGCATATTAATTTTAATATATTAAATAAAATAGCTCAATTATGCGTAATAGAGTAAATAAACAGACTCCAATAAACTAAAATTATTTATGAACTACTTGACACCAGTGTTTTAAAAAAAATTCTAAGCAATTCAAGATTTAAACGATTTTAGCGTTTCTATTTTGACAATATAAAAAAAGTGTTTATTAAATTTTTCATTGGATAATGTTTTCAATAGATTAACATTAATTAGAAAGTATTTAATTTTAAATTTAGTTGTTAGGAATTGTTAAATTTAATTTAATTAATGATATACGTTAGTATATAGTTTTAAATTTTAAATATTTTTTTCTTAAGATATACAAATTTTTTGTTTATCGATTCTATACAAATGAGTAAGTCAAACACATGTATATATTTTTTTCAATATCAAATGGAAAATTTAAAATCTATGTCTTTGAAAAGTTTTTCTAGATAAAAAATATATTTTTAAACAGAAAACAGTTGTAAATGTTGCATACGTTATAACAGATTATTACATAAAATTATTTATATATTTAACAATTCTAATGTATCATATATTTCTTTCTTCAATCTACATGCTTACTGAATCTATTATTTCCAACATTATACATTTTTACAAGATTACTACCTCTACACTAAATTGTGAATTAAGGTAATATCTTTTTTCCGAAATTGCATACAACACAATTTAAATTAAGTCACAGATATTATTTACCAGGAACAAACTGTAATATTCCTTATAATTGTGCTTAAATCGATGCCAACACGCAATATATCAGTCCACGTGCATAATTTTCCACTAGATGTTGTGCTAAGCACAATTCCCAGTAAACAACGCACACTAAAACATTCACTAGTGCACATTTTAAACAGCTCAGCTTGGCGTGCACTTTCAATCTCCAAGAGTTTTAGTTTCCTAGGCGACTCATGGCATCGCGTGGCAATTGTCAGTGCTCTTTGAATATAGCTCATCGCAATGGGTTTGCTTAGGAAATATATTCTAAGGAAAACATTTTAGGGTTGAACTACTTTTGGAGAGAATATGATTTTTTTGTATTCTTTCGTTTCAGTTAGGGCGTGAATTGCTTTCTCTCTTTTCACGTTTCAATAGCCGGGTGAAAATACTTGGATATTTTATTGAGAAAAATGCTTTGATAAACTATTGAGCTTTGTTATTTGATGGTAGATTTGAAAATTTGAAGAACCTGTGTATAATAAAGCTTCTCTTAGTATAAAAAGGGACCGTTTTGAAAACAGTTTAAATAGTTTCAAATGGAGTTACTTTTGCCCAATCTTTTTAGGCTAATAAAAGCTCATTAAATACACTCTTTAAAAATATGCTTGCCTTTTTCAATGTGTGCATTGTCCAGTAAGTGAAAAAATATTGAAGAAGAAAAGCGGTGCTAGAGTCTTATTCTTGGGCCACCACTTGTTACCACGGTATCATAAAAAAAATTCATGTTGGAATATCCAATATTTTTAATAAAATATTTTTAAGAATAAAAATAGAAGTAACTTTATAAATTTTAATAAATATCGTATTTTTTTTGTCAGAGGTCAACATTTTGAAATGTAAAATAAAAGCAACATGCTACAAAAGAAATAACAATAATTTTGAAGTAATTTTTTAATGAATTGTTGCATAGCTGCATTTGAAAATTAAACAATATTTAACCAATACTCAATTTTATCTACTCTAAGAAATACCTAATAAGAAGACTTGGAAATTAATTCAATTTATATTGTACCGTTCAACAAATCGCAATGAATGTTTCTATTTATTTATTTTTTAAATCTTTAAATCTTTTTTTAAAAAGAATTTTGAATAAAAATCAATTTTCAATTCAAATAACTAACTCCAAAAAGTTTAATTTGACAAACAACTTTAGTTATTAAGTAAGAAAAAATTTCTGCATCCCTTTCTTCATATCCACAAAAATATTAAAACTTAATCATATCTGAATCAAAGAAAAGAAAGTCATCTAAGATATTTTTATTTTCTTAATCTGAATAAAATTTTAGATTTTTAAACTTAAGTATGAATTGAAAAAATTATCTATAAAAAATTATTTATCGTATATTTTTCTATCATTTTATTTTTAAAAGGACATCATTTGCTTAATTTTCTTTAAAAATTATTTTTAACATTAAGAACCACAAAATTTTAAAATTAACTTTTTAATAAAATACGATAAACCATAAATTCAAAGGTCAATACATTTATGAGCATAAAAAACTTCTTTATTTATTCAATGTAAAAAAAAAACGTCACTTTTTGGGAAATTTAATGTTTTTTCGATGGTTACTGTTTTACTTACTTTACGGACTTCAACTCGCTTACAGTTTACCACGTTTTCTACAATAGTTGTTCTCAATGACGTCACTCTTTGCGGACTAGTTAACGTCATGATTGCTTTTCTTAGTTTCAATCCGTCGCGTCGTTAGATTCGGTGGCACAGTTGATATGACGCTTTACCTGTAACTTGAGGGTTGCGTATTCGAGTTACGCCTGACGCAAAAACCAGTTGTCGGCTCGTCACTTGACTGAGGTTCTCTATTATAAAGCCCGTTGACAAAAGCCCTCGAACAGCTCTATTGTGATGATAATTCAATCTAAGACTCAACATAACCTGACGCGAAAACTTTATTCAATTTTCAAAAGTTCAAATATTTTATGGAATAAAACCATATTTTAACTGGAATTTACCGTATTTAACACAGAAAATATTAGAATTTTTACTGTTATTTTCGAGTAACTCAGTTACCAGTAAAACCTTAAATTTGACGGAATATTTTTGCAGTGTAAGAAAGTCCAATGTATTTTACGGGATAAAACTGTATTTTAACTGAAATTTATAGTATTTAACACAGAAAATATTAAAAAATTTAAGGTTTTATTTGGGTAACTCAATCGCCTTAATTTTTACGGAATATTTTTGAGTGTAAGTGAAGTAAGAAAATTCAATGTATTTTATTGGATAATACTGTATTTTAACTGGAATTTACCGTATTTGACAATAAAAATATTAGAATTTTTACTTTTATTTTCGGGTAACTCCATTGCCCCTAAATTTGACGGAATATTTTTGCAGTATAAGTGAAAAAAAATTATTTTTAGTAATGGCTCCCCGTACCCCCTAAGGCTACCCTAGGCAAAGCTAATGACTGCAGCGTTGAGGCGTCCCAACTGAGCCCAAACGTGCGTTTTGTGTACCCAGTTGCGTCACCGCGCTTGCGTGTGACGGCGGCTAATGCCAAATGCAGCTGGCCCCGCCTTTGTGCATGCAGTCCAACTGCTGGATTCACAATCCGGCAGGGGGCGGGCACACATTGCACCGAGGACACGCCAAAGTAGATATTGTAACTGGAAATTTTGGGGTCCGGGTGGCCTAGTGGGTTTGACCGCAGCCCATTACGCTAAGAGTCTGTGCACTGTACCGGGTGCGGGTTCGATTCCCGCCTTCGCCCTGGGTGTACTTTCTCTCTCTGTGTCAGTGAAAATTCTGTCTGGGCATAGAGGTAGGAAGCAGGTCTCCTTTATGGTCTGTGGCTGTCATACTTGACGAAGGTTTATAAGCGGGGGTCTGATCAAGCACACAAACCGGAAAATACATGTACCAATCTACATACCAACTGAGTTAGATTAATTTGAATTATCGTCGCACTAGAGCTACACGAGGGCTATTGGTGGCGTAATTTAGACCGACAGTCAAGTAACGAGTTGACACCTGAGTAGGCAACCATTACGGGCGCCATCGTACGCAGCGTTGGGACTTTGAAGCAAATTTAACGTTCACTCCTTCTACACGGGGTATTATTCGTCGACATTTTTGGCTGCATGGGCCGTTTATAGGTCGGCAGTTATTTTGGCGATGTCCGAACCTGGCACCTTTCGCATGGAAGACGAACTCCTCAAGTGGCTAGACCAGCCATATTTCAAATGGAAATATCTTTCCAGTGGTATACAGTAGAGCTCCAATTATCCGAAGTAATTTTGACCTAACCGCATTCGGATAATTGGAGTTAATCGGAAGAAAAGGTATAATCAATCAATTGCCTTTTTATATGACAGATGAGTACCTAATATAAAAGCTGGTACAGTTATTACAAACATTTATATGCTAATTATAAACTTTTAAACTCGGCCTATTTGTTGCTGTTCGTCTATCTTGGATGTCATGCAAAAAAAATTACTAGGCAACGTAACAGATAGGCCGGGTGGAATTTTTCCTAAAATTCGGATAGTCGGCAACGCTTCTGAAAATTGAAGTTCGGATAATTGGAGTTCTACTGCCTACTGAAAATATCTCTCAATTTATACGAGCAGATTGGCTCCAGCAAAATTGCGGATGCGCATGCGCAGTAAAAAAATAAATTTATTGGCGACGATGGAGGGTTCCGAATACAAGTGAACCAAGTCCACTTTTTGTCATTTTCGAGTTAGCAGCGAAATTGTATGCACAAATTATGTAGAATTTCAACGTAATAATTATAAAGTCTTTTAAAATTTAATTTATAATTTTAAAAAAAAGTTAGGAGGTAATTTTGTTATAAAGATTTAACTTTAAACCTCTCTGTAGCTCAAAGAAGCTTTTTATGGACTTGGTTCACTTGTATTCTAATCCTTACAAATGATAAAGATAGTCAGCAAAGTAAAAAAAAAATCTTAAAAATTGTACATGCCCGGTCGACATGATTGTTACAAATGAATACTTGCCCGGCCTTTTTTCTTGCGCAAATTATCTTATATAGGTATTAATAAATATTTACCAAATATGAATAATTGAAGGGCTTCGGAGCCCAGTTGGTTGAGGCTTTCGCCTTGCTTGCGAAAGGTCCCAGATTCGGGTCAGGACATTGTCAAATTACCTATAAACGGCCCGTACAGTAAAAAAAAACTTAGACGAATAATACCTCGTTTAGAGGTAGTGCACGATAAATGTCCTCAAGAGTCCCGATGCCGCGTACGATGTCGTCCTTAAGTTGCATTGGGTCAACGCTCAGGTGTCGACTTCGTCACTTCACCAGGGTTCTAAATGACGTGGCGTACGTGGTTGTGTTAAGGCTCTGTTAGGAGACTAAAAATACCCAGTCGGAAACGTTCAATTACCAATTACATTAATAATGTTCTAACTATGCAGTTTGTCTTATTTTAATCATAAATTAGTACAATTAACATCATCAACCGAGAAATATTTTTCAAAAATAATATTCTTAGTTCTTTAAAAAAATCGATAACTAGAAATTTTTACCTTCCCGTTCGGGTAAGTTGGAAAAATTATACTTGCTCGATCCCAATTTTTACTTGCCTCGGGCAAGTCGGATAATAGATTTTTCTAACTCTGATAGTGAGCGTTGATGAATCGCCAAAAGGAGCCAAAGGGAAATGGAGGAAAAGAAGCCAGATAGTCAGCTCCAGGTATCTGACATTGGCCGTATTTTCTTAACATTAATCAGGTCATCTAGTATATGGGGGCTCCGTAGCCGCAGAATTTAGAAGAGGATGGAAATGCTTGGCCAGAAACAAAGTGAAGCCATCAGAATGTCGACAAGCAACTTAAGCTCAAACAAACTGCTCACTCAATATTAGTTCATGCTGAAACGCATCAGTTTATTCCTTAAAAAGCGTTAATTAAAAATCAAAATATACTATTTGTACAGTTGTAGGCTGTAGCATGAGATCTGAATTTATACAATATGGTAGTAATTTCCTTCACAGGTAAGAAAAATGCGTTGTATATAATTAAAGCGGTTTTTATATAGTCAGAAATCGCCAATTCTATATAGTAAGCCTATACTAACTCCACTATAGAATAACGCCAAATAGTTCGCGAAGAGAGTTTGTTTGGGCTTACTACAAGGGAATTGATTGCTTCACTTGGCAAACCGGTTTTCTTCTTTCCCTGTACGTTACCCAGTCGCCAGAACGTCTGCCTCTCATACAGAGGGTCTCGCGTTCTAAACCGGTCACATCCTATGGACGGATATTTTTTGGCAAAATAATAATAATAAAATCGTCTTAATACGGGGTTCCCTGAGTACACTGGAACAGACGTGCTCGTTAAATCTGTGGAGTCCAAAGTCTCGACTGCATTAGAGTACGATTCCTCCTTGGAGGCTAGAAATAGACAGCCGGAAGCATTCAACCTAACCTAACCAATCCAATATATGGAGGGCTCAGAATACAAGTGAACCAGGTCCATAAAAAGTTTCTTTTTTGTTACAAAAGTTTAAAGTTAAAGCTTTATATCAAAATTACCTCTTAAACTTTTTTTAATTAAGCTGCCTAGCGGATATTACCTGAACTAAAACTTTTTTTTTCTATATTGCACTGAAATTCTACATAGTTAGTGCCTGCAATTATGCCACGTAACGTACAATTTTAGGCGAAAAATCTCGAAAAAAAATATTGATGAAAGTTTTTGAAACTTTGGATTTGAGTTATACTTACATACTACATTGAAACTATAACATCGGACCAGATCATACAATAAATTTTCTCATTAAAATTTAACTATTTTTTTTTTCCAACGGCATGAATACCTGGCCACGGACATGATGATTTGTACAGATGTGACTTTTTGCACCTAACTAAAATAATTAATTATGATGTATCACTCGACAGTTAATGAAGTTCATTTACTTCAAAATAATAAATTTACAAATATTTAAAAATCTATTTAAATTATCACTAAATGCATACTGATGACGCCTGCCTACACTTAATATCGATAGCACTTTGAATACATGATTACGATCAACCAACCATATAGATTTCGTCTTTATTTGAATAAATGATTTTTTCCAAACTTTTTTTTAATGACTTGACTTCCAATTCTTCATTTTGTCTAATAACAGTTTCCTGATAATTTTTTGTAGAAAAATTTTAATAATACAAAATAATTTTTCGTTACGTAAACTTCATTATCATCAGACTCTTCTGCTAAAGAAAAATAAGGAACTAAAAATTGAACAATAAGAACAAATAACTTCGGTGATCTGACAGGAACCGATGTTTTGAGCATGGTCAGCTGTTGAAGAGATTACTTGCTGAAATAACAGCGGGAGTTGACCGAGGTTTAAGAAGGTTGCCTCTCGGTGCCTAAGTCTGATGTTTCGAGTCTCACTCCTGGTATGGATAGTCGTAATCGGCTTTTAATATTAATATCTAGTTTTTGTGGTGAAAAATGGACCGCCATAGCACTCTAAAATCTAACAAACCAAAATGTAATTGTGACTTCAAAAATACGAATCAATTTTTTCTCTTAAAATACACCCCGTCTCAAATAACGAACTTGACAAATTTCAAAAAAAAATCTCGCATCTTGTCAAACATTATAAGCTAAAATAAAATTATGGAAAGATAAGAAAAAATAGACAGCTGTAAGAGTTATAAATTACCATACGAAAGATGATCGCTGAAGTTTAAGTCTAGAAATAAAAAAGAGGTACAGATGAGCTCCTCGGATTTTCTGCTTGTAAAAGAACGCAGCAATTTGACTCATTAAGTATATGAATTTTTTGTTTTTCATGTCGAAAAGAATTTTGATTAGCAAATTCTAGTTTATAGAAATTTAGTTTGTGAAGAACCAATTTTAATAGTAACCAAAGATGTCACTAACTAGCCTAGAAACGAAGTTGAAAGTTCACCTAGAGTAAATATCGACTCCAGTTTGAAGTTCAAGAGTTAAATTAAATCATTTTAGTTGAAACAACGTTAATTTATATTATATATAATCTTTTAAATTAACTTTTATAGTTCAGTAATTACGATAACAAGTAATAGCCATTCTCTTTTACTAACTCTTTACCAACTTCAACTTCATCTTAGTATTATTTAAGCCAGCTTTCATAATATTTATATATATTTTGTTTGGTTTGCATTCTGTTGAATAAACATCGCACTAGATGTTAGAAATAATATTAGGCATCTAACTGCTTTTATAGTATAATTTTCAAAATAATATGCAATATTAATATTAAATTACTCAATGTATGTAAATAATTCTGAACGTATACTTACCATCTGTTATTTGGTATAAAACATAATAAAGCTGAATATTCCGGTTCAAAGATTCTTAATAGAACAAAAATCCTAAATACATTGTCGTTATAGTAACGTTAACTTCAATTAAAGTTAAATGCATTAGGTAATAAATAAAAGGAAAAAAGTCGTTTCCTAAAGCTTTATATAAAGTCTTGAATTTTATGAACATTGTGCAAAGTTTTAACAATACACTTGTGGTGCCCTAGTGCGAAGAATAAAAATAATATATGTGCGTAAAACATTAAAATGTAAAGAAGAAAAAACGTAAGTTCTTTTTTACAGAGTAATTTGTTTGTATACAGTAAAACAAACATACGAAAATGTACATTTTTTATTTAATAAACTATTTACACTAAAATATGTTTCATTGTTTATGTGTTCTTCAAAAAGTTTACAAAGAAGTAGTATTTCGGAGTAACATTGCTTTGATGGCTAGGAAGTTAGATAAAAGTACATAAAATTTGTTACTAATTCATTTGAATTAATATGTATAAAACTGTAACATTAACATAGAGTAGAATTTTTTTATTTAACTTAGAAATACTTATTAATAAGTAATGATAGGCAGTAGTTCAGGATTTTCTCTCAACTAATGAAATCTGATGCCAAACTAAAACTATATGCAGAAATTATTTTAGGAACAAGGAGCAGATTTTGGTCTAAGATAAATTAGTTAAAAACCTATTAGCTGTCTTAAGTAGAAGTTAATTAGGTCGGCTAACGTGCAGTTAAATGAAAAATACATAACTCTAAGTGAAAACAAATATCCAGAGAGATTTATAGCTCGCTTAGATTTATAATTATTATTTTTTGTATTTATTAACTATAGGGTAGTCTGAGGCAGGTTTGGTGCAGGGGAAACTTTACACAAGGCGCACGGACAGCGTCAAACGTCGGTTTTAAATTTTATTCTGCAGAAATATTTTAAAATCAATCACACTAAATAAAGCATGTTTGTAATGGACAATTCGAACGAGTCTAAGTAGGGTTTGTTTGTGGAAAAGAAGACAATACTTGAAGTAACTGTGGCGCGTCACTGCAGGCATACCGTTCTAGTTAGACGAATTAGCTGCCGGTGGTTGTTTGTTCAGGAGGTTTAAGGTAACGGTTGGCGTAACTGAAGATTCGTGTCACTGTAGGGGTGGCCGTTCTTGTTTTCCATTCTCACTTGCTTTTTCAGCTTAAACTGTTTCTGCTGGTTAAGAAGGATTTTACAATACGTTATACACAATGCACACTCCATTGCATATTTATAAATAATACGAATCTGAACTTTAGAACGTTGTATCTTTAGAAGAAAATTGATATAAGAAGGAGAAAATATTTATTTAAAATTTTATATACCCTTTTTTCATTGCCTTATTCTTTGCTTGGACAGAATTATAAGTGATAGAAAAAACTCAAATGAATCTAAAATATAAAAGAAGCATCTATTATTGATACAAAAGACTATAAATGTGATTTTACTCTATATTATAATACAATATACAAAGAAGTTTTCTGACAACAACGCAAAATCCTACATTTTTTCATCATAGCAAATAAAAAAAAGAACTATTTATAAAATTACACTTTATTGACTTTTTAACTATTATTTTTGTTAAAGAACACTTTGTCAGATATAGGTGATAAAAAAATTAATGATATAAAAAACTGAAATGAACCTAAAATATATAAAATAATGTGTGTGTGATGTATTTTCTCTCTATATTATAAAATAACATTAAGTAGTTTTCGAACAACAATGCTAAATCATATATTATTATGATATTTAAAAGCAAATAAAACAAAGTCTTTATTAAATTGCAATTTATTTAACTTTTAAACTGTTATTCTTGTTAAAGAACATTTTGTCAAAAACATCAGTACCTAAAACCCACTGTTATTTGAAAGAACCAAAAATCAACAACTCAACTTGCTTAGATTATTCTCCATTCATTGGTGGCCATCATAATTAGGCTCTGACGTGCAAAGAAAGCTTTCGATCATGACTGAGTTTTCATGAAAGTGAACACATTGTAACTATAATGAGAAATTAATGTATTGCAAATGGCGTAGTTTCACAGCAATCTTGAAGGTGAGTTGCCAAGGGCAATCTTAAGTTTTCACACTCCGCTAAAGGTACTAAAATGAGATTGTCTCTTAAAATATGGGATTCATGTAAATGTAAAGTAGCCGTATAGCTGTCAGGGTCGTAACTTTAACTTTTTATTGGGGGAGAAACCACTTTTTGGCACCCTCTTATATTAGTTTTGCCACCTCATCTAATTATATGTTTAATTATTACAACAGTAATTATTTTCCCTAAACAACATTCATAAGTCACTATGAATAAATTTAATTACTAATTAAATTAATTGTGCATTTGCTTATAAATTTATTTAAACTTAAAAATATAAACCTTTTACTTAAGTTAATTTAAATAAACTTAACCTTACAAATTATTGGCATATAACACTTCCTCAAGGGAACTGAATTTTTGTCTACTAAAGATTAATATAACACTTTCAGCAGCGAAGATTTTTGTTGCCTCCGGATTGGGATATCAAAATATGTAATCCATAGTAACAGTTTCAAAAATCAGAACAACCGCCCTTTTAGATGGATGACATCGACACATTTTAGACATTGTTCATTTCCAGTGCTGATGGGTTCATCCCTGTATCAAAAGATAGCAATTTATAACTCTAGGCAGTTTGGTACATTTTGGGTGCTTGACCGAACCCAAAAATACATTTTGGGTGTTTGATAATTTTAAATTGTATTTTAAGAAATCGAATTTGGACGGACCAATGAAGAGCAGGGACCCTATATCTTAGTTGAACTTTGGAGAATGTGGAAGGTTTGCAAAATTCACTACACATAATTTTACTTAATCAGTACTATAATTCAGAGTTTTATACAGTTTTCTAATAGACCTACCACTTACATGAAAATTGGTTTAGGTTGGATATTTTTCCCTACTTTTTTTTCTAAAAATATGTTATTTTTACAAAAAAAACCCTAATTAATATATGCGTATATAACTTTCAGGGGAAAGTTATTTTAAAAATAACATTAAATTATTAACATGAATTGTATAATAATAAATAATTAGCCTTGAAAAAGTCTTTTAGAATTATTTAAAATAAAAATATATGTTTAAAAAATATCAAAAATGTTGTAACTCATTAGAAAAAAGTTTACAACTAAAGAATTTTTTCATATACTTTGAGAGTTTCTTATGCTATAAAAGATTATTAAACTATAAGATATTTCGTTGACCTATTTTTAAGTAATAGATAGTTGACTATAATTTGTTATTGAAAACTTATCGAAACGAACAATATTAATCTACAATTATATTGATACTTCTTTTATTCACAATTCCATTTTGGTCCTTAACTTTAATTTTAATTTTGGCATTGCTCCTTAAAAACTCCCCCAATAAATCGATTATGTGAACAAATTTGGACCTTTTTAATTAGTGGCAACACTATATGAGAAAATAATTAGTTAAGTAAATAGTTTGAGGAAAGATTAATACTTGGTCAAAGGTTGCTCAATATAATGGTTGATGAGATTTGCTACCGTCGGCATTTTTAATTTTTTTAATATATTATACTTCAAGTATACTTCAAATAAAGAAATTTATTTTAGCAAATATTTTTTTGAGTCAAGATCAAACTATAATTTTAACTGTAATTCATTTTAAAAATTTCAATAAAAGTCTAGATACTTTTCATGCTTTTCAAATTCCTTATATTTCTAATATAAAACATCAAAATCAATACATTTTATATGTTAACAAAATCCATTTTTATTTATAAAAAAAATGGTATGTTTCAGAGGAACACGAGAAAAAGATATGTATATGTACTAAAATAAGTTAAATTTTTTTTAACAAAACATCCCGCATTTGCAATCATCTAACAAACCGCATATTCTCAAAGATTTGACATTTTTCATTTTATTTTACCAAAACAGTCTCAGAATTAATTTAGCAAGACATGAAAAGGGCGTCTGTCAAACAAGAAGAATTTTAATTGAAAAATACTCGGTACACAGTACCGCTCCTGTTCAAGAAGAAAGGAAATTTACGTGTATAAGTTTTTTATTTTGTTATCGTGCACGGATCGTCAACAATAAGATAGTTTGTATTAAATGTGTATTGATTTAAATAGGTTTGTATTTTGAAAAGTTGTTATAAAGTTAAACATGATTATGTAATTATTTGAAATGAATATTTCATACAAGTTTTAATGTCGTAAAAGCTATCACTAAATCAACAAATATATTGAAAAACAACTATTAGTGATTTAAAATAATTTTTATACATTATTTAATAATAATTTTCTAATAAACTATGGTCTTCCTTTCTCTTATTATTTGTTGTTGTTACTAATCCTCCACCAGTCTGACGAAGTCAGACTAGATCAGAGAATCCGTTGACATGAAGAAAGTCGGAGACAAGAAGAGGAGAGGAGTAAATATCCTCCCAAAGAAGACCCAAACAGTCCAGGATATGAACGGGAGAGGCCTGGTACTGGTGGCATTTCGGACAAAGGGGATAAGTCTTACAACCGTTGATAAATTCCAGTCATTTAAGGTGACCACTGGCAAGGCGAGTAAGGCTAGTAGATATTTTTTTTTATTTATTTAAATTAACTTAAGAAGAAATTTTATTTTCGCATAGCAAGTTTACTTGCCAATCGTCGTAATCAGTTAAGAGTTTCTTTTATTTAAGTAAACAATTGAACTATTATAATTTTCCTACCATGTTTAAAATGACAATACAACATTTGGATAAAAATCTAAATTTCTAAAATTATTGATCGTTATAATGCATTTAATAAGCTGCCGACTGGGCTGCTGCATGGTCAGGGAGCTGACCAGGCAGTTAGGTGGACCCGGGCTTGAATACCGACATGTATGTTTGTGTTTTCTGTATTCGTTCTGAGTACATTGCGACTTACGTGCTCGTTAAATATGTGGAGTCAAAAGTCCCGAACAAGGTCACGATGGCGCCACTGGTTTCCCATGGGTGCCCGCTTAAGTCACTTGACCAGCATTCTCAATTACAAGGTGTAATTGGCTGTGTTTAAGCTCCGCATGTAGGCTAGAAATAGACAGCCGAGAAAAATACTTCCTTCCTTCCTGTTTAATTAACTCCCTAAGTAATCCTAAGAACAGTACAATAGTTGGCCTCTGTCTCTAAAAATTAGATGGATCCACTTATGTGTGTGTGTTGTCTGTTATACAAATACAAATACAAATACAAAAATTGTCGACCAACAACAGGCCAGAGGCCCAGCAAGGTTGGTCCAAAATAAATCTAATACATTACCAGTTTCCAATGTCCGTCAAGTTTCTTCTTAAAATCTTCTACTCTCTTCGAATGCACAACATAATCTGGTAAAGCATTCTACTCATTGACAACTCTATTGTAAAAATAATGTTTTCTTACCTCCCTTCTAAAGCTCGATTTATTCAATTTCTGATCATGACTTCTGGTCCGGCTATTTAAAGTAAAATCTAAGCCCTCCATGTCTCCCTGTTTTATGAACTTGAATAACTGTATTAAATCACCCCTACACTCTTAAAACAAACGAGCGGTTTTAACTCAGTCTGAGTTAATTTCCACTCCTTTCCGTGCCGAAAATGCACTTCTCCTATAGGAGTGAATTTCACTCTTTTGTTTTAAGAGTGTAGCTCTCCTGTTTTCC
>JAFNEN010000492.1:327500-344002 GCA_019343175.1 Oedothorax gibbosus
GGTATTGTTCAGCGAGTTGACCAAGTGTTTAGGGAAACTCGAAAGTTTAACATAAGTGAATTATAGATAAGCATAGTTGGATTGTAGCGCTTCGAAGTTGACGTGGAGCTTAAAGAAACCTTCACAACTCCCTTCAAATCCTTGGCGGCCACATTTTATGAAGAGGGTATTTCAAAGCTTGTTTACAGATATGACAAATGCT
The DNA here is from genome assembly GCA_019343175.1 of Oedothorax gibbosus. Taxonomy (NCBI): domain Eukaryota; kingdom Metazoa; phylum Arthropoda; class Arachnida; order Araneae; family Linyphiidae; genus Oedothorax; species Oedothorax gibbosus. Next base: position 327,703 of record JAFNEN010000492.1, read on the forward strand.
TTAATCGTCAAGGTGATTATATGGAGAAATAAGCAGTATTGTACATTACTTTTGGTAAAAAAATCTTTTTTCTATTTTGACCCGTCTTTTTGTTACAGCCCATCGGAGGTTGAAAAAAAACAGCCCTCGTAGTATTTAACGTATTACCAGAACTTTTCCCAAATAAACTCTTAAAACGACATGTTTGAAAATGAATAAAAATACTCAAATCTGGCCGACTAAGCGGCTGAATGGTCAGTCAGAAGGTCCCGGGATCGAATCACGATGTATGCGTAAGGATGGTTGTGTGTTTGTCTGTATTTGTTCTACGAGTATACAGCGACACGCACTCACTAAATCTGTCGAGTCGAAAGTTCCAAACAAGAGCATGGTGGCACTACTGGTATAATTTGGGTGTCCGCTCATTTGTCGAACTTCGTCACTTGACCAGGGTTCTAACTTACGAGGCATAATTGGCAGTGTAAAAGCTCTATGGAGGCTAGAAATAGACAGCCGAAAAACGTAGGTGGTAGGTAGGTTGGTACATGTATATTCCGGCTTGTGTGCTTGATCAGAGACCCGCTTATAAACCTTGGTCAAGTAAAACAGAAACAGACAAAATTTTTACTGACACAGGGAGAGAAAGTACACCCAGGGCGAAGGCGAGAATCGAACCGGCAACCGGTACAGTGCTCACTGTTAGCGTAATGGGTTGCGATCAAACCCATTAGGTCACCCAGGCCTCTCGTCCAAATTAAGATTTCTCAACACCATCCCATTTTTCCTCATAGTAACACTTTTTTTCACACACTTTGTAATTGCTCGGGTTTTTTTTATGGAGACCAGAAATAAAGGTAACTCAATAAGCAATAAAAACTAAGAAAGATTATTATTTCGATTTAATTAAACTTTTGTTTAGTTAGAAAATCAATTAACAAAAAATTTAAGTAACGGTGTTTTTAGCTTACAACATTTTCATATCTCCAAGCCACACAATCTCCATCCAAATCTTTTAATGATGATCGTAGCGCCATCTCGCGCCACTAGATGCGTGGGACAAAGAATGAACTCTACACATTTCATACACGTACAGCCACTTTTTAACTTCTTAAAGAAGAAAATGACATAAGTGTTACATATCGATCCTTTTCATTTCTGTAAAACACATTCAAACTATTCTAGACTTCCCCTCAAGTTAAATTCTCGTTTAATAACAAAGTTTTCTTGTTTAGCAATTTTACATTATTGCCTTTTTTTTTCTCGTACAAGGAAAACAGAAAACACCGGTTGCACATGTAATCGTCATGGTTCCAAACTCCCGACGCCACGTAAAATGTCACTATAATGCGTTGGGCGCCAGCTCAGGTGTCGGCCTAGTCAATTAACAGCGGTTAAAATTATGAGGCTGTATACGATAGCTCTTGTGTAGCTGTAGTACCACGAAAATTAAATTTCTTTTTTTTTTATACTTTTTTCAAAAAAATTCTCAAACTTTTTGTCATTTCAAAAAGATGTAAGGGCAAATGTTGATAGCTGCTCAGACAGTATCCAAAAATTATTATAAATATAAAGATTTCGTTTTAGGTAGTAATATTTTATAGTTTCGTTTTTGGTTAAGTAACTTTAGTTTTGAAGGCCGTGGTAGGATGAATAAAAAGGCCGTCACGGGTTGGATATAAAACAAAACGACTAACGGGTACTTCATTATAAAGATAACAAAGTTACACATATATTAAAGTAGGACATATTAAAAGTAAAATCAACAGCGCCATCTGGCGTAGAAAAATTCAAATAATAAAATTTACATATTGCCATTCTTTGGCGATGCCAACATGTTTGACATGGATGCAAAGAATTATAATTGCATCTTAATTTAAAAAAATATATATATGAAGCGTTTCAAGGGGTTATCTCCTAACCTTTCTTATGAAAAATGAAAGCTTTATCTTTAATCTTTTCAGTTTCTTTCTCTTCTTTATAGGATCGTACGGTGTTTAAGTTCCTTTTGTATAGAATAAGGTAGGCCTGTTATTAGCATTGACTTAGATGTAGTTCACTAAAAGTCCATAGATTATTATGAATGTTTCTGAATAAAAAATAGTCTTATGATTTATGTTTTTTAATAAAAAAAATATATGATTTCCAATACTTAATTTTACGATAAAATATTCGAATTAAAATTAACGACTCGAAATTAAACGAGTTATATTTATCAGATAAAAACAGTTATAAAAATATTCAATACCCCCCCCCCCCCCCCAGCTAGAGTAATTAAGCTTAGAAAATTATTTCTCCCACTAGATTAGCATATAGAGGGAAGACTTCTGTTTGGAAAACCCGTCTCATCCCCCCCCCCCCTTAAAAATGCCTTTGTGTAGTGAAATATAGAACATTGCTCTCTCAAATACGAGAAACTGCAATGTCTATTCCTGCCTGCACTTAAGTACCGAGAGAAGAATATAAACAATGCACAAATATTAACTACAAACTTTAAATATATCCGATTAATCTTTACTGTGCACTACATTTGCTCAAACAGATACCTCTTATGTAATGTCTAAAAAAGCTCCTTAAATTCGTCGTTTAATATTTCCCCCATTAATAAAAAAGTTCATTATTATCTTAGATTAAAAAAAGGATTCGTTTCAAAATATGTTTTACATATCTTTAAATGTTATTAGTAAAAATTAAATATTTAAACTAATTTAAAAATACTATGTTATACAATACATAGTTATGGCAAAGAGATTTAGTTTTCTAATATAACATTAATACTGAAAATAATATTCATAATATATTTCACACAGACTAAAGAATTTTAAGAACTTTATTAAAGAATTATATTAGGAGATTTTGTCTGATAAAGGTGCTAATAATGATAACATCAAACATATATTTGAAAATCAATTTTATTTTTAAACAATACACGAAAGCTCAAATTAAATATTGCAACAAATCTTAATTTAGAATGTAAATAATTATTTCTGCAAAAACATACTACATATATACCAGTTTGAAAAAATACATATTTCAAATAATCTTTTAAGAGAACTATCTATGACATTGGTTTATTAAATTAGGTTTGTTTGGTTATGAAGTTTGTATCTGAAGCTTCTAGAAGATCTTCCTTTCAAATTTATTAAGTTACAATTTAGTTTTCATTGTAAAAAAGGTTTTCAAAGTTTTCATTGTTCAAAGTTTAAAAGTAAGGGAACCTGTTGAAAAGTAAGGGAACCATAAGGGATACTTTCCCATCTTTTAATTTTAGTATTTAAAAATACTTAAGCATTTTCTCAATAGATGGTACTCAAAACTACTGTTGTCAGCAGACAGCCATCTTAGTTTCATTGAACTACTTCTTAGCAGTGAGGAGAAAATAAAAAAAGTTTCGCATCCGAAAAAGTAAACATTTTAGATATAATTTGCAAGATATTTTCAGACAACACCAATTGATTTAAGTTTAGTCCATGGTATTTATAAATACTTTTATATTCAGGTTATATTTAAGTTATAAAGTTTGTGCAATGAAGTAGACTTTAAATCATTATGTGCCACTCTTTACAAAATGGCTGTGGTGAGGCTTGGCCCACTCTATGTAAAGGAGGGTTGGCCACTGAACCATTATACGTATGATAATAAATTTATAAAGGTAATAGATTGATTATCAATATTTGTACCCGTTAAGAATAAAACCGAAACCTCAACTAAAACTAACTTATCGGTTATGACCAAATATCAGACCTTTTCTGCAAAAACTCAATTATTAATTCGAGTATAATGATACTCCCGATTAATATAAAAACATATGATTTTTTTTGGGGGACGGGGGAGTGAAGGGGGCAGATTATAAATCTACTTATATTTTGACTTTTCCCAGTTTATGCCGTTAAAATAAAACAATTCAAACTAAGGCAGTTATACCTTATTTAATGTGTTTACAAACTGAATAAAATATATTTAACATAAATAAAAAAAAATACTTGATATGGACATTTTTAGAATTTTTAATACAGTTAAAATACTATAAAAATGTATTACTCTAAATATGAGTTATGGTAAACATGATATTTGAATGATTCCAGAGTGTCAAATTATTATATATATATATTTTTTTTACATTTAATGCTTACAAAAATATGAAAGATTTATTATTGTGCACTTTAAAAATATGCATTTTTGTATGGACCAAGCCTCCCTTATCAAGGGATGCTTGGCCCAGGTGTCTATGTTTTAAAAAACAATTTAGAAAATAAAAAAGGCATTATTTATAATACACTATTATATCCTTGTAGCCAATAAAATTTCCTTTAATATGTGCTATCGTATGAAATTTTTAGTGTAAAAATAAAATTTATAAAAATAAAATTCTGAAAACATGACCAAGGCTCCCCAGGTTCCCCTACAACATCTGAACAAAACAAAGTAAAACAAGTACAAAATACATTATCCTGAATATTTAAAAAAATGCAATTGTTTAATACAATATTTTATTTTGTTTAGTACACTCAAAAGAACATACACATTGCTGAAATATTTACAAATAATTTATATTATAGAAGTGTTAACAACAATAATTTAACATATCCCAACGCAGTTTACTTTTAAAATTTGAAATGTAATACCAGAAACTGAATTTATTTACAATTTGGTTTTCATTTGTTTATCAGAAAATGTTGAAATATAAAGAAAACAGCAAAATTACATTTGGAATTTAAAGATGGCACCTACAATCTTTTACAATCACTTTCATTGTGTTCAGTACATACCAAAAAAAAACTTATATTAAAAGCAATTAGTTTTTGCACATACAAAACATATAAAAACAATACATTATTACCAAGATAGGAAATTTGGAATATGAATGATTAAAAAAATGTATAAAACCATCATCCAATGTGAAACAGAATAGAAATAATACAATTATAGCAATTTCATAAACATAGAAAAAGAAATTATAAAACAATTCCATGATTTCCACAATTTATCCATTTCACAATTATTTGAACATTTGTAAACTTTTTAAAAATATAGAATACTAAATCAAATGGGAAGTTATTGGAGTTGTAATGTAATGAGGATATTTTGAGCATAACAAAAAATAGGACTCTTATTAAAAAAAATTATGCCGTTGAATATTACTCATAGTTATACATACCTAAAAATGATTGCACAACAGCAAATAGAATTAACCTCCCAACACTTAATCTTACCAATAGAACCATATATCTAAAAAAAGAGACAAAACAGAATACAAAAGTACACAATATATTAAAAAAAACATGAAGAAAACCTGATAACATGCATTATAAAGAAACATCCAAAAATTATAAAGATAAGCTAAACAAACATTGTCAGACAAAAGAAACAAAACCATGCCATAATAAAAATCACAGTAATGAGGTAATAAAAAATATAACAAGGAAGAGGATGTAATACAATAAAAAAAATATTATGAATACTTCCAAAACACTATTTTTTCTTCAAGCATTCTTAAGTTTTTGTTAAATTGTTTTTTTTTATCTGTTTGTTTATTTAACATGATTCGGCAATTTAAAAATAAACATACATAATATCAATGCATCTTAGAAGTGATTAGAATTAATGCGACTTGGAAAAAATTAACCAGTGTAGAATGAAATTTAGCATCAAGCAGAGGTGTTTCTGTGAAGTGATCTTCTTTCAGAAGGATAATGCGTGCAGTGTGGCATGTACACAAAAACTCAATTTTACATACAACTTGAGTGTTTCTACAAACACTGCACCCATGAGATCAATAGAAAACAAAGAAACGTTAGATGGGGGGAAATATTATATATATTCTATAATATAGTAATTCTATAATTTTACAAGGAATTTTCAAGGAAGTAGCTGTAAACATTACTTCAAGATAATTTTATACTCAAAATGTCACTTCTGTCCGTTATCCCCCACATTATATATTGATCTTATGGAACATTTTAAAATACGATTAGAACTTTTCTACTAATTTTGTGACTCAAAATAAAATTTATAGAACTTCATTTATAAAGTAAACTGTCGTTTTTGTAAAATAAGAAGAATTTTGCATATATTAATCCGAAGTCTTGTCCCCTAGTTTTCGGCTGTTACAGTCCCCTTGTATAAAACTTGTCAGGTGACCAGTTCAGATTACGATATCAGTTGCATTTAGCATAGGAAGTCATCTTGAAACTTGATAGCAGCAATTTGGTTCTTAGTTTAGACTTCAAAATAAATTATAAGCTTTAAAATTACTGAAATGTAAGAATTTTGTTTTATATGTCACTACTGTCTCACTTAAATTTACTGTATTATGATTTATAGTTATTTCTAATTATGTAACACATACTATACTTTTGCATGGTTCAAAATATGCTGTTGTATTAATCCAAAGCCTAACTTATATAAAGTGTACAGAAGGGTATTTTTTGTTACTTTTTTGTCACTCCTGCCCGAAATTGATATCTTTTTATAGGAAAGAAGTAGTAGAAAACCAAATTCTTGTTTTAATTTCATGACAAAATGCTGCACATCATTCTGAATATGCTACTGTATCTATTTTGGCAAATCATTGTTGAAACTTCAACTTATTTTTCACTAAATCACATTGAAATTACACACTTTTGAGAGAATCAGCCTTATACATATTGATAAATGGCCTTATTATTATTCTCCTTAAAAATTCAATACAAATGATGTAGGCCTTTATTACTTGTTAACCATTAGCAAGTGTGTAAACTAAGTATAGCACATCTGAGTAATCTTAATAAAGCAGAAAAATTTAAAGGCTAGTTTTTAATAAAAATTCGGTATCATTACAGCTAGAAGTAATCACCTCAAATATACAACTGAACATATAATTTCTTTGTTGAGTACTCTGATAAGTATATTGATGGTTGGCAAACAAACTTTGTCGGGGTCGGTAGGCCAGAAAACTGATTATGCAGCCACTTCCCGTCTCCAATATCTGTCGAGAAAGAGGAACTGTTTGTTTCATAGTTGATTTTGTTGACATTTTATTTTATTACTTATTGCGTTTTATTTTATTGTTTACATTTTATTTTATTACTTATTACGTTTTATTTTAATATTTGTGTTCGATTTTATTTGCATTACTCTTAAGTATTACAGCAACAATTTTATATTTTTTTAAAAATCATCATATCATTTAATTGCAATTTTAAAAAAAATTACTAAAACATACTCCCTTTTAATTGCTGATATCACCCCAATTTCCACAGTATATATTAATTAAAGTATACTTTACCAGCATATCCTTTCTACAAATGTAGAGGAAAATAATAATTTTTAAAGTTAGTTAAATCATTTCTGGTAAAAGACTCCAAGAACACTAAGCATAACAAATGGTGTCATGGTTGATTTTCTTAGTTCTTGGTGCTTATTGTAACTTTGTGTGTGTTTCTGAACTATATCAGGCTGCCCGTGATAAACTGTTGGTGGTCATGCTTAGGTCTGGCATAGGATAAAAAAAGTTCTTGGTGTGTTATTTCATATAACTTTTCACTGAATGCTGTTAAAACTGTGCTCCTTATCTAAGCTTTGAAAAGTGATGCCATTTTCAGAAACATGTTATTATCATATCAGTTCATTTCGTCAAACTTTAGATTTCGCCCAACTATTCCAATATGATCCAACAGTTGACTATTTCTGAATAGATCACAACGGCTTTAATGGGAAATTAACCAACCAAACTCAGAACAGGCTATTCCCAAATCATTGATATGGAACTGGTTGAAAATGCTAGTTTGTTCTATTAATAATGATGTTTCTCAGCTGTTGTATAGTTTATTTGATAAAATGTATTTAAAATGTAATGCTATATTTAGAATAATCTGCAAGATTATATCATTTGACGTCAGAAATTGTTTCCAGCAAGGAAATTATTGTCACATTTCAAATGTAGATTTTTGGTAAATTAACACATTTGTGTAATTTTTTAAGGGTTTAAGTAAATTGTCTGTGCAAATTTGTAAGTGATTTGTGTGTCTACTAGATATTCAGAATTCAAAGGTTTTAATTCACAAGAAAAACACATAAATTTGGCATTTTGCATTTCATGCTATTTGTCTAATAATGGCTACTTCTTACATACTGGCCTAACGCAATAAATGTGTGTAGCATGTAAATTTCTGTAACAAAAAAACTACTCTACTAGAATAAATTATTATGAAATGAAGTTATGTTAAAATATATTTCTCATTAATCACACATTTATGCAACTAATATATAATAAGCTATAAGGTTATCTTAATAAAATACCTTCTGACTAGTGATAATGTAAATCTTGAAATACAAATAAAATTATCTTACTTCCTATATCCTTCTATTAACTTAAGAGAATCTTGTTATTTTCTCTGTTACTGGTTTGATAATATACTCTATTCTTATCTTGGGTAATAAACCTAGGAGAATAAATATAAAAATTAATGATAAAAACAGATTAAAAAAAATAATCAGGTACTATAAAAGTATACCAAAAGTAAAGTAAGTACCATTCAATAAACATATAAATATTGGCATTTTTAAGGTTCAGTGATATTTATAACAATCTAACACAATTTGTCGAATCTTATTTACACATACGTTGATAGTTAACACTTGTTGATAGATGTTGTCTGGAGCAACATGTTATTGGGATTCACTAATAGAATTTCCATAGTGCATTATAAATGTAAAAAAAATCTTCCACTAAAGACAAGGAAGTTATTTACTTTGGGATAAACTGCACAATCATGCTATTTTGATTTTAATGGCAATAATGTGTAATGGAAAAAATTCTACTTATAAAATGTTTCTGCCTCAAAGCTTTACTTTGAGAAAGCATATTTTCATTACCAGCATAAATGGTACTAGAGAAGTATATCCTTAAAAAGAAAAAAATACATATTATTTGCAGTTTACTTAACATTAGAAAAAAAGTAAGCTGAAAGTTTAATTGTTTCAGTATCTGATACAGACATACCACATCTACAGATAAAAGTTTTTGTCGTTCAATTGAAGCACTATTTTTCAAAACAATAGTGGTAAAAAAAATTTGAACATAATTAAGAACAACTTTAGAGCCTCATCAATGATTTACAATAAATGATAACTACAATATAACCAATCAGTTTAGTAAACATTTTCGAAACTTTTAAAAGAAATTTTTAGCATTTGAAAAATATTTAAAAAGATTTTTTACTGTACATTTGAATTGGTCCTGTATTAATGATTAAATAAGCAGTTTGCATAACTAATACATCAGTTTACTCAAAATTTAGAAAGTATATTTTAAGGAAAATATTAATTCATTCAGTGAAAGTAAAAATAACTAGTACCTCAAATAAACACAATTATTAATGATACTTTTAATTGATAAAAATTTCAATTGTATTAAAAATTTGATGTTTCCCAACTGTTCATGGTTTAAAAGATAAATAGCAACTTGTTGAGGAAAATAAGTACAACCGAACCTATAAATATGAAAAATGTATAATAAAAAAACTTATAAGATTAAATTTAATATTACAACATGCATATGATTAAACAAACATACATGCATGCATATGATTAAACAAACATACATGCATGCATATGATTAAACAAACATCAGCACACACTAAATAAGAGAAGTAATAGCAATATTACAGAACCCTATAAGCAATATAATGTTCAAGAATAAAATATAGAAAATACAAATAGTTTATTAATGTTGCTCAAAATCTACTTCTAAACTTAACAGTATTACAAGATTTAATTAATGAATATTAAAAGTCTCTTCTAACAAGATAAAGCCTGGGAGTTAAAACTGCAAGCTGACCACATTAGGGAGTCCAACATCATAACATAAGAGTGAAGCCACCTCTAGTCTACATATTTAGACACCTGATAACAAAGATTATTTTTAAAAAACTATATTTTATAGGTTTTTCAAACACATTAGTCCTTTTTGGTTATTTATTAAAACTTATGTTAAAAGGAGCAAATGTCAAATTATATGCAGTATTTTAGTCTTACAACCTATACAAATACAATTAACAAAATACAAAAAAAATATGTACTTAAAGGGGGAAAGACAAAAAAGCCGTACGGATTTATACAATTTTCACTATTTCTTTTGTTCCCAAGATACAAGTTGGAAATATATGTTTCACAAAAAATACTCTTTTTTTTAAAAAGCAGTGTAATGGAAGAAAAAAGTATTTATGTATGGGTTAATGCTACCAGGCATTGGCAATGAATTCGGTTTTGAAGAAGTTATAGGGTGTTACAAATGTTCTAGTTCTCTAACTTTGAAAAATTGCTGTGCGAGTTCAATTTTATCTTTCTTTTTATTACCTTTTATTTAACTATGATTGTTTGGTGTTTTTCATGCTCAATTTTAATGAAGAAAAAAATTGCAACGCTAATTTGTTGTTCATTGCATTTTTCAAATGTTTTAGCAATAGAAAAAACTTATCGAGATATATTTTAAATACAAATCTAATGGACAAATGTAAAGAATTCACATGCCAAAAATATTCTAATCATAAGCTTTCATATATATTGACTATCAAAGTGATTTCATAAGATAAGTTTGTTAAAGATAGACACAGAAGAGTCTCTTGATATATCATTTAAGTTGACATTATAACATGTTTTTCTTTGGAATATAATATTTTTGGCATCAAATACCAAAACTCTTTGTAAATGTCATGAGATTTAAATGTAAAATAAATCTTAAGCAACTATCTTGCAACGAAGACCAAAATAGAGTGGATATTTTTGCTGCTACAATTGAGCACAAATTGTACCAAATAATCATAGTTAAATACACTAATATAGTATAAATATTTAAAAGGTAGGAATAAAATTCAAAAATTCCCAATAGAATATGCAAAATAATTTTTCAGTAAGAGTATTGGTATTCTTGGGACAACCTGTATGTGAATTCGACTGTAGAGTTTGTACACTTTTTCCAGGAGTAAGGTGGATATTGTTACTGTATTTCAAGGATGCGTAGCAACAGACAGTTCTCCTGAGCATGAGAGTGTATAATGAGGTAACTAAGTTATTTATGAACAGTCATCAAAGTACAAATATTCACTCTTACTGAATAAACAAATTCGCACTGGTGAAATAAAAACAAACATACACCATAACAGTTCTGTTGTTTCTAATGCCACTCGGTAACCGAGCCCGGAGTAGAGAGTTACCTGATTTTAAGGCTAAGTGGGACGGCTTCCGTTTTTATTGAGCGCCACAAGGGAGGAAGTCCGACTTTTGATCGTCAGCATGATACATCCGTTTTACAGGAAGGTCCCTTTAACACATCCATTCTCACTCACATATCGGAATTTTGATCCAAATCAAAGGCCGATAACCCCATGATCTGGTACCCGCAGAGGTATGAATTTAGTATGAGAACATGGAGGACTTTGTGACCATGACATATTTAACGTGCCCCAGCCACCATTAGCAACACAGCGATCTTTAGTCGAATACAAGCGCCGACTCTGCAACCATCAGAATTGCGAGCACCGCCAAGGACAGAACCCACAATTCATCCGACTGAGCTACTGTGGCTCATATAACAGTTCTATAAGAATCAAATAAACAAAATAGTATTATCAAAGGCGCATGTAATCAAAGAAAAAAACATTTTTTGATGTGCACATAGTTACTCACTCAAACAGCTATTTTCCTCAGTATGCAGGCACTTTCAGCAAATGTTGAAACTAATTTAAAATTTAAATTAAAAATGCATTGGAACTCATTTAAAATCCTAATATAGTTAAGGAAACAGATTGAGAAAAAAAGCATGAATAGATATAGATTACCTACACAATGCACCATTGTTCAGTATTCTCCAAAATTTTTGTCATGATCAAAAGCAGTTTTTCACCAGTGTGCAACAGAAGATGTAGTTGATTTATAAACATCTCCTGTTACACACTGGTAGAAACTTGCATCTTCAGCAGTTAGCCCATACTGAGCAGATCTGTAACTCGTTATGCATATAATGAATAAGATTCCCGTTATGCATTTCACCGAGTTATGGTTTTCTCCAGTGCAGAATTCTTTCAGTTTAGGAACTAATATGAAATATTGATACATGAAATGAACATGAATTAAACAGATTGCATATAACACACACGCGCGCGCGCGCGCGCACACACATATATATATCATGGATTGGAAAGTTACTGTTCAACGTGCGAGTTGGAACCCTCGCAAGCGCAAAATGAATTAAGACGAAAGAAAAAAAGATTTAAAAACCAAAGGAAATTTATTGCGATAAAAACAACTAGAATTAAATTAACGTACAAAAAATAAAGACGCTGCAGAAATAATGTGCCGTAAGGGCCAAAGAGTAACGGCTATGTTTAGCCAGACAGTGAGCAGCGTGCCTTATGCATGAAGACACCAGTATATATACAAAAATCAACTCGAAAATTTGCATAAGTAGAAATGTTTGCGGTGTTGCGGTGAACGGCACGGTTGGTGGCTCCAGTCAGAACAAGCTCTACAATTGGTTCGAGAACCGAAGATCGGGCTAGTTGAAAAGGTTCGGACGTGCAGTGCATCAACCATACCGCCCACCTTGAAATCATTGGATTTCAAAACTAAATGGCATAAGTTTAAATACAAGAATAGGAAATTTCAGCAATAACATCGAAAAAGTTCTTGAACAACTTCTTGTTGTATAAAATTCTACGGTTGAAGTTAGTCCTTAGTAGGTAGAACGCACAGTTTGTTGATGTGCCGCTGTAGCTCACCATTTGCTGTTTTAATGGTAACTACTCTTACCAGACCGTCAGCTCCTGGGTGCAGATCGATGATTCGACCCATCTTCCACTTCAAAGGGGGAAGCCGCTCGTCCTTGACAAGGACCAAGTCCCCCAGTTGGAGGTTGCTGGAGATCTTGTTCCACTTGGGCCGTTGCTGAAGGTTAGCCAAGTACTCCTTGCTCCAACGGTTCCAGAAGTGCTGCACCAGACGCTGAGTCAGCTGCCATCTGGTCAGACGATTGAGTGGTGTAGTCGTAACGTCAGGTTCGGGAAGTGCTGTCAAAGGCGCTTGGATGAGGAAGTGGCCAGGAGTGAGAGCTGTAAAATAATGGGGATCATTAGACAAAGAACATAACGGTCGCGAATTAAGGCAGGCTTCCACTTGCACTACGACTGTATATAGTTCTTCGTAAGTTAAGGATATATCAGTCAGTATGTGTTTCAAGTGAGACTTGACCGACTTGACAGCCGATTCCCACAGGCCACCCATATGTGCAGCGGAAGCTGGATTGAAGATCCAATTAATTCCTTCCTCTGCCAAAAATTGTCCTACAAGTTCATTGTTGATTAAGTCTTTCAGTAAATTGTCTGCACCCACGAAGTTAGTTCCACAATAACTTCGAATAGAATTAGGTTTTCCACGGCGTGCAACGAAGCGCTTTAGGGCTGCGATGAATGCGACAGTCGATAGATCACTAGCGATTTTGCAGTGAACAGCTTTAGTTGCAAAGCACACAAAGAGTGCTAGATAGGCTTTGCAGGTTTTAGCTCTTGAAGCTTTAGACATTCAAATTGTGAAAGGGCCCGCGTAGTCGACTCCGCATTCGGAAAAGGGACAAGAAACATTTACCCAAGCTGGTGGTAAATCACCCATTTTTTGATGAGCAGATTGTCCTCGTTGACGAATGCAGGTTACGCATTTGCCGATGATTCGCCGGATCACATTGCGGGCGGCTATAATCCAGAACTGCTGCTGGATACTGGCTTGTAGGAGCTGAGGGCCTGCATGAAGGAGAGATACATGGAAATGTTTCACAATTAGTTCAGTTAAGAGCGAAGATTTTGGCAGGAGGGCTGGGTGTTTATGATTCAGATGTAGTTTAGAGTGACGCAGTCTACCGCCCACCCTGAGAATTCCTTCAGAGTCTAAGAAAGGATGAAGTTTTAGAATGTTGCTCTTTGTAGAAATGCGATTAGATCTTTTTAGAGAAGAAATTTCCGCAGTGAACTCTTCTGCTTGCACGAATTTTACCCAAAACGTTTGAGCATAATCGAGTTCCTGCGTTGAAAGAAACTGTAGTTTCCGTTTTTCCACAGTGACCCTGCAGTTGTTTATAAATCTGAAGAGGTACGCTGTAATGCGCTTAAGTCTGGTAAGTAACGAAAATCTTTGCAAGCACTCCAGGAAGAAGGGTGTTGATCTTGGTTACTCTATGTGCAACAAATGTCTGCCAGCGGCTGGGGTGGGAGGAGAGCCAGGCCACAAAAAGTAGGTAGTTCTATGCTCGGGAGACGTACCGACAGTGACTCCATAGTCGAATTTAGGTTAACCAAACTAGCCTCCGTGGTATTATTTACTTTAGAGGGAATGCTGTTGAGAGCTTTCTGCAACAGGATTTGAATCTCTTCAAGTTTATCAGTCTCAAAGTATTTGGATTCTTGGTTACCCAATTCGTCCTCTGATTCCAACGCGTCCATGATTTCTTCATGGTTCTGGTCCAACTCGGTGCAAACAGCCGCGCAATATTCTTTATAAACATCGATTTCTTCAATGCTTAAACCGGTATCGACTTTAGACTTAACCGAGTTAATTAATCTAGTCACCTTTGATTTAATAACACGTCTACGCTTCATTAAGGCTTTCATTTTAATTATCGAGGCAAATTTTTAAAACTTTAAAAATGACGAAATGAGGGCTCCCGGGTTTCGGCACCAATGTTCAACGTGTGAGTTGGAACCCTCGTAAGCGCAAAATGAATTAAGACGAAAGAAAAAAAGATTTAAAAACCAAAGGAAATTTATAACGATAAAAACAACTAGAATTAAATTAAAGTACAAAAAATAAAGACGCTGCAGAAATAATGTGCCGTAAGGGCCAAAGAGTAACGGCTATGTGTAGCCAGACAGTGAGCAGCGTGCCTTATGCATGAAGACACCAGTATATATACAAAAATCAACTAAAAAATTTGCATAAGTAGAAATGTTTGCGGTGTTGCGGTGAACGGCACGGTTGGTGGCTCCAGTAAGAACGAGCTCTACAATTGGTTCGAGAACCGAAGATCGGGCTAGTTGAAAAGGTTCGGACGTGGAGTGCATCAACCAGTTACTTTATTAAAATTGTAACTGTTACAATTACAGAAACTTAAAAAATAAAAAGCAACTAGTTACAGTGACGTAATACACAAAATAAACACAGTTACTTCTAGAAATTGTAAAGTTATAAAAAAAAATTGCAATTTAACCATCTTACCGTATTTCAGAGAAAACCAATATTAAAGAAACATAAGCAAACAAAACACTGCACTTAGAATTAATTTAAAAAAATAATAATAATTTTAAAGGACTTGAATTCAAAATGGAATTCGATAGCCTTCGGAAAGTAACCAAGAAGAGTAACGAAATTTTCTTACTTCTTTACCGCTAAATGTAACTAAGTTACTTTCTGAAAAATCTAACAGTGTTATTTGATGTTACCTAAAAAAGTCACTGTTACGAGTAACTTGTTACTCCAATCCTTTATATGTATTTAGAAAAATAAGCCTACAGGGGAAGTCTACGTTTCCCCTATCGGCTTATTTTTTAACATATATATCACCTAAACATGTGTCACTGATTAATAGAGCCCTAAACCAAACTTACAAGTAACAAAATACATTAATGCAGTCTATAAATTATTCAAGCTAATCAAATCTAAATCTATCATATTAAAAGCACAAAAGCTTTGTTACTTAGTTTAACTGGGAAAGACAAATGATTTTATTGTTAAAAACCCATGCAATCTCTAGTGTGGTAATCTCACCAAAATAAAAAACAACAAAAAAAACTAAGAATATGTCAATATTTAGATACTAAGAACTAAGAATATGTCAATATGGAGGGTTTTTTTTTTAATTACCTACCTAACATTTTATATCATAGTTTATTAATTTAATACACTTATTTATTTTTTATTGGCATTCTGATTAATTCAAGAATACAAAATTTCAGTGATTCATTTTAAAGATTTGATTACAGCCAAAACAATGAGACCAATTACTAAAACAATTGCATAAGTGAAAATCAATCAATATTATTGTGTTTTACCTTTGATATGGAAAGCCTATCTAGATGAATGATGTATAACAGATAGACCAATGAAAGAAGACAGAGAAAATCTATTTTATATTCGATTTAAACTTTTTAACTAGGAAAGGTATAGCATTTTAATGCATGCTATGAGAATAGCCCGAAACCCTAAGTTACTTCTTATGAAAATAACCATGTTTAATAACCCAAGAACATGGGTGGGCTATATTAACGACTTATTTAAAATATTCCAACAGTATAAAACACCC